>JAJKFI010000066.1:4483846-4515129 GCA_029204185.1 Lerista edwardsae | reverse complement strand
TCACCACCACCACCAATTTGCTTCTTGAGGCAATGGCTTTAGGCTGTTGAGGTAACATCTTCAGGGGGCACTCTTGCCCCCTGCTGGTTTCCTGCCAAAGTTTCCTGCCTCAGTTGACCACCTGAATGGGATTGGCTCTGGACGAGGGGGAAATTGTGTTGTTGTTTTAAAGACACTGCAGTCCTGACCTAATTCTCCATATTGCACCCACAGAGCCGGATTTAAAAAAAAAAGAGAGAGAGAGAGAGAGAGAAATGGAAATCTGATCTGATCTCCCACCCTTTTTTCTAGGCTTATCTTTCCAAACTGGATTAGGCATAGGAAAAAAAATTTCCCTGAATGTCAAATGACAAGGGGAATGTGTGGTGATAAAACAAAAAAATGGGCTCGAGTGTAGAGAGCTTGTGTCTGGTTTTTTAAGGCAGCGCCCTCTGGTTTCAGCCTGTTTAAACTAAGATTTGGAGTCTAGTCACTGAATAAACATAATGTGACAAGACTAATATGGCCAGGATTTTTGGTGCAGATTGAATTGAAGGGACAAAAAAGCAAGAGAAACATTGTTCCCCACATTGGGACTTGACTGTCACAGACTGTAGAATCAGCCTGAGCTAGCGATCTCTTCTCTGGCAGATATCTTTATTTTAGAGCGCAATCCTAAACTGGAGTTAGGCTGGCATAAGCTAACCCAGCAAAGTTTGGCCGGCACAAGGGCCACCGTAAAGCGTGTTTGGACCACTCTTGGAGTCAGGGAGGATGGCTCACATCTCGGTGCTGGCCTCTCTGAGTCCAAGAGTGGTCCAAACATACTTGACAGTGGCTCTTGTGCTGGCCAAACTTTGCTGGCTTAGCTTATGCCAGCCTAACTCCAGTTTAGGATTGCACCCTTAAACGTATAGCCCTTCTCCCGAATTGCAAGAAGGAGCATGTTTGGTAACTGGGTGAAAAGTGGTTGAAGTCTTTGAGGAGGGTGAGGAGGCTTATAAGAAGCCTGGCAGGTGTGTGCTCTCCCTCAAATGATTGCTCGATGCCTAATAGCTTTGGAATGCCAAGACAAAGAGGTTGACACCTGTCAGGAGTCGGCTGAGTGTTTCACTGACGCCATGAATGCTTGGTGAGAAATTGCAGGGCCCCAATTGCAGAGTGTTCTCTGTTCGTGTGTTCTGGCATTGCAGTGCATGCGCCTTTCAAGATCCATAGCCCTAGTGTCACAAGAAAGAGTGGGTTTGAGGTCAAATATATGGTACTTGCCAGAGAACAAAGAGACTCTGAAAATTGTTCCCAGATAATGTGGTGTCTTAATTTGTTTCCATTCAGTGTAATTTTTTTTGGAAAAAATGAACGTTCTTCCCATTTCTTTTTTCAGTATCCAGCGGGCTGCTGTAGTTGTCTTGGAAAATTATTATAGAGACTTTGCCATCTACAACCCAACGCTGCTGTCGGCTTCCAAGGCACGTGCCGCAAAACACATGGCGGGCCTGAAGGTCTACAATGTGGATGGTAAGACAGGGGAGGGGAGGTTGGTGGAAACGTTCTTAACACCCCTTTCTCTACCTTGCCTTCGAGAACAGCCAAATCAGGTTGCAGCCCTCTCTTTCCTTGCCTGGAGGGTCTTCCTGTTAGGAGCCTGCAGTGTGTGTGTGTGTGTGTGTGTGAGAGAGAGAGAGAGAGAGAGAGAGAGAGAGAGAGAGAGAGAGAGAGAGCGCTCAGGAACACCTGGAGCGATTTACACCAAACTTGGTACACATATGCCTTGCTATCTGGAAATAAATACTGCGGGGGTAAGACACCCCTAGCACCCCTAGGGGTGGGGGTGCAAAGGGGGTGCCATGTAAAAATGATCGAGAACGGCTGACATTGGTGTCAAATCCATACTTTTCGGGGTCGCCGAGATGAGCGGTGACACTCCCGATGCCATTTAAGTCCGAGTTCGGCCCCCCTCAGCATAGGGGGTAAGAAGGGGTGCAAGACACAGTGCTTGGAAATAGAATATCCGCAGCACGCTGATGGTGGCGTAGAGGACACCATTTGATTTCAGATTTCAAAACTCATCCCACTTCTAGAAATACTGTAGGGGTAAGACACCACTCGCGCCCCTAGGGGTGGGGGTGGGAAGGGGGTGACATGTAAAAATAATCAAAAACGACCAACATTAGTGTTGAATCCACAGTTTTCGGGGTCGCTAAGCTGATGTCCCGATGACATTGAAGCCCAAGTGTAGTCGAATAGAATGAACAGAACTCTGTAGAACCTTCTGGAAATTTTATTGTTATGCCCCGGTCTTGGACACCAATCAAATACTTGCCATGTTACCAGGCGTAGTCACTGAATACAAGGCTATCGATACAGTAGTAGATGCCTATGAGGTCATCAATTTCCCATCTCAATTTCCTAAACTCACTTGATCCGGTATCCCACGGATACCACTCGGGTTGGGAGAGGGAAGAAAGGCAGCGGATGGCCCTGAAGGCCGCCCTTGAAGGACATAGAACCAGTTGTTAATTTGTTTGAATCCTACCACTGGAGACAGCCACTACCAGGTGGCAGGGCAACACTAGGCCAAGGCAAACTCATATGTTTTGTTCTTCTGGTATGACCTATCTTGCATTAAAGTGCTCATTTCTGACTAAAAATGATCTTGTTTCGATTTACAAGTTTATGTTGTCGTGTTTGCTAGTGCTTTATTTGTGTCTGTCGTCTCACGTCTCTTGATGTTCTTATTTTCTGTCTTGTCTTTTTTTTCTTTGAAACTCCCTCCCCATTTTTTCCGTCTCCTTTCATGCTCCCTCTTTGTCTCGTTGCTGACTTGCCATGTGTTCCAGCTGCCCTTGTGGCCAAACTGAAAATGTATTTAGCTGATGGTAAGTGACGTCTTTGGCTTTGTGCATGTTTGTGCGTGTGCCTGTCTCTCTCTGTGTGCGCTTAGCATTGTTTTGTGTCATTATTTATAATTCTGCAGAATTATTCAAATGTGCATTAGTTGTTTAGGGTCTACATCTAGGCCAGTTGTTTCCAACCTTTATTCCCACTGACAGCCTGCAGGGCCAGTGACTTGGCAGGACAGTGGTGATGGGCACTTAGGAGTTCCTACCACTGCCGAAAGGGAAAAATTGGTTTTCAGACTTGTGGCAGTAGTGGCAAGAACTCGGATTTTGTGGCATCTCCAGCCTCTGCTGCCAGGTTAGCCCAAAGAAACTCCTTTTTTGCAGTGGTCAGTCAGTCAACAGGTACTTATATACCGCTTTTCAACACGAAGTTCACAAAGCGGTTTACAGGCAAATAGTAATAATAAAGTTAAATGGTTCCCTGTCCCAAAAGGACTCACAATCTTAAAAAAAAAAAAAAAAAAAAAAGGCAGCCCGCCAGCAACAGCCACCAAAAAGACTGCGCAGGGGTGATGAGGGACAAGGGACAATTACTCTCCCCCTGCTAAATATAAGAGGAACACCACTGGAAAAAGTGCCTCTTGCCCAGTTAGCAGCGGTGGTGTCGTGAATTCAAAGATGCCAGTTTATTGAGTTGCCAGATCACTTCTCCCCTTAAGGGGAACAACAGTGTTTCCCATTGACCTGGGGAGTCACAATCTCCAGGTTGGGAAACATTGGTCTAGGTTTCATTCTCTGTGCTGCTCTGAGCTGACCAGCTCCTTTCCAGTGGTGGGATTCAAATAAATTAACAACCGGTTCTATGATGTCGTAGCCGGAGCCAAAAAAAACCCGGAGCCAGCCGAGGTAAGCGAGTGGGCGGGGCCCGGCCATTTAACAACTGGTTCTATAGAACCTGGGCGAACCCCCTGAATCCCACCACTGGTCCTTTCCCTCACCGCTACACCCCAAGAGAATTTGTGTGGCGGAAGTAGACCCTGCTCCTTCCTGGAATTGAGGGCATACAGAACATAGCTTTACGGTGCTGTGCCTTGTCGGCAAGTTTAAGGGGAACCTATAAATTCGTCTCGGTTAAGAAGCACCCATTTTCCTTTCCTGCCTCTGAGTCTTGTGTCCCGCTTCTCCTTGAAGGGCCGGATAACAATGCTGCTGGGCAGTCTCGGGCCATGATTGCCGCTGCGGCTCATCGCAGAGATTCCAGCCACAACGAGCTCTATTATGAAGAAGCAGACCACGAGCGGAAGGTCAGAAAGCGCCGAGCGAGGTACGACTTCTTTGTGGGCCCGTCAAACATGATTCTTAATTCCTCAAGTGCTTCCCACACCAGTCCAGATTTTCTCTGTATTCAGTTTCTCTCTGTACTTCCAGCCACACTCCATATAGCAGGGGTGGCCAAACAGTGGCTTGCGAGCAACATGCTGCTCTTAGATAGATAATGGGCGTATCGTTGGCTGAGCTCCTTTTTGCATCATAAAAGGTAAAAAAGAAATTTTCAAGCTCTATAATTATTTACTTGGTATTAACTGAGAATCCACTGGATTAAAACACAAGTTTAATGCTCATGGTGAGTAAATATAGTTAAGAATTGAAATGCTTCTTAAATACTGCGGTGCTCAAACATCTGTCTTGCAGCTCTCAAACATCTGAAGGTTATTGTATGTGGCTCTTACGTTAAGCGAGTTTGGCCACCCTTGCCATATAGTGTCCATTTAAATGGGGAAGGGAAACAGAGAGACCAGGCAAAAGGTAGTAGCAAAAGCCAATCAGAGTTTCAGAGAGGCAGCTGTGACCGGAGTAGAGTTCATGGCTCGGCTTAGACAGCTGACCTGGCAGATGATGGCGCTCATTTGGCCTGGCTCGGCCTGAACGAAAAGGTTTCCTGGCAGACTGACCTTACAGCTGATATAGCCTGTTTCCAAGCTGTGTTTGAGGAATGGTTGAATGGTGAAAACTGGAAGGGCAGGGCAGTATTATGGGAGAGTAATCTCTTCCTGGTTGTAGTGGAGAAAGTGGGGCCCGTGGTTCCTTTGCCTTGGACTGACAAAGCAGCTGCCTTCTCAGTACCATGCTGGTTTTGCTTTGATGAGACCCCTCAGCTCTACAGTTCTGTGATGTCAACTGGACAGTACAGGCATGTCCCGCTGTCTGCTGGGGTTCCGTTCCGGACACACACCTGGATACGGAGGACTCCTTTTTAAAGATAGGGGAACATCAGTGGTTTTGCTGCAACAAGATTAAAAAAAGGAGATTAATTAATGCTCCCTATCTTTTTAATAGGCATCCCACTATGGTATCCGTGGATAACTGAAGCTGTGGATACTGCATCAGTGGATACTGGGGCACATCTGTAGTTGCAAAAGGAGACAATTTCACAAAAAGCTTGCTGCAACTTTTCTGTTGCTCAAGAAGATCAGAACTTAGAATAGTTGGGATTCAAGGGCTCACCTGAACACTGCCTAACCAATTTCACTTCCCTTTGCCTATAGTCCTCAACAGAACCTGAGGACCCTGGTAGGTGCCTTAAGCAGTCTGAGTGGACTGAGTACTGGGAGGGGAGCCATTTGTGAGCGTGGTCCGAAATCTCAGAATGTTTCTCAGGGGGCCTGTTTGACATCATCGGTTGCCTAAACAGCTAGGGTGGGATTGCGGATTAGTAAGAAAGTAGCACACGTACAAGGTCCTGAGTTCCATTCCCAGCAGACTAAGTATCAGAGCTGGGAAAGGTCTACCACCCTACCCACTACTCCATACAGTGTTCATAATTCCAGGCAGGCAGAAAAAGCAGGACACATACTGAGGCCCTGATAGGTCTCAGAGAGTGAACTGCAAATCAGGAAGTCGGTGGTTCAAATCTCACCTCTGCCATGAATTCGCTAGGCAAGCCACTCCCTCGTAGCTCCCCAGCTGCAATATGGGGTGATAATTCTTGTCTTTTCAGGCAGGTTAGTAAGGATTGCAACCAATACTTGTGAAGTACTTTGCGCATCCAGTTAAGGTGATGCAAATGCTAGTCAGTCATACTCACTGGTGGACGGCAGTGCTGGCCTTGGTACTGTTCATGTTAGTGGCAACCAGTCACCAGTGTCTCTGTAGTGCAGTCCACGCACATGGTTGCTCACAGTACAGGACAGAATAGTGGTGCTGTAGGGCATCACAATGTAGCTCCCCATATCAGGAGATCAGTTATTTATTTATTTATTTATTTATTATTAGATTTGTACCCCGCCTTATTGTGCCCGAAGGCCCGAAGTTTAATCCATTTACTTACCCAGTAAGTGAAATGATGGCTGTTTTCAAAACTGGGTTGTTTAGAAACTGAATGCTCATAAGAACATAAGAAGAGCCCTGCTGGATCAGGCCAAAGGCCCATCTAGTCCAGCTTCCTGTATGTCACAGCAGCCCACCAGGTGCCCCAGGGAGGCATGAGACAACAAGATGCTTGCATCCTGTTGCCACTCCCTTGCACCCGGTACTCTGAAGCAGTGGTGTCATCTACAAACAAGGAACGAGAACTTGGGCGGGACTTCCGCATGATTGGCAGCCCGCCCGTTTCGTTCCGTGGCTGCCCTGGTTTGCGCACCCCAACGCTGCTCGCCCAGGCTCCGGCGCGTCCCCCACCTGTCTCCCCCGGCGAGCAGGCACCCCCCCCCCGAGGCTAGGGCAGCCGTGGAATGGGACGGGCAGGCAGCCAATCACGCAGAAGTCCCGCAGAAGTCCCATCCAGCGTTCCCATTCCTTATTTGTAGATGACACCACTGCTCTGAAGTAGCCTACTACTAATGTAAGGAGGTTGCACAATCCATCATGGCCTATAGCCCACAATAGGAATGCTCAATCCTATCCAGCTTTCCAGCAGTGATGCAGCCATGCCAATGGGGGGTGCGCTCCATCCTGTGGTCAGAGGGGCAGCCATAGAGATCTCTTCAGGCTGCATTGCGGCTGCATCAGTGCTGGAAAGTTGGATGGGATGGGGCACTGAATCTGCCAAGAGGTCTGTGTGAACCAGATACATCCTGGTGAAGGTTCCTGAAAGATGCATCTTCTCTTCTGTTTTAAACCAGCAGCGTGTCTTTTGGAAAGGCTTGGAAATTCTTGAGCAGGAGGGCATTAGTAGAGGAGATTGGTCAGCTGAGAGATTTTCCACTGCCACTGAGACTAGGGAGGCGTGGGGTTGGGTGGATCTGACATTTCTAAGCCACTGTCTCAGACGCCTGCCTGCAGGCTGCTGTTCTGGTACTGAGTCATTTGCTTTTTTGGAAAGATACAATTATCAATCCAGCAGGATTAGAAAGTTTTCAGTAGAGGTTTATAGTCCAGCTCTGGTTTATCTTTCTGCTTTGTAACATCTGTTCAGCCACAGAGGAGTTGACATTCCCTGAAGAAGGAGCGAAGCTGGAATCAAATCTTTTGACATCAGGCATCAATAAATATTGTAGCTGATGGGAAGTTCTGCTCACTCAAAACAGAAGCAAACACACTAAAGTTATTTTCAATTCAGGCTTTGACTAATGGGAACTGGGCTTCCATGTGTTCATCTCGAGGGCCTTGTTCAGAGGATTCAACCCCCTCCCCTTCCCAGGCAGTCAAAATCCCACCAATCAACCCAGTTGCTTTCAAAATAAGTTAAGAAGTGGGGCATTCACTCATGGATCTCCAATGTCTTTTCTATTTTCATTCTAACTTTATAGCTCAGTCATGCAATGTGATTTTTTTTTTAAAAAAAATGTACAGCAACAACAAAATTGTTAACATAGCAAAAGGAATATGAAAATGGTTCTCTGTCCCAAAGGGGCACACAATCTAAAAAGAGATGCAAGAGAAACACCAGGCAACTAGAATTGTTGCCAACCCTCTAGGATTAGCCTGGAGTCTCCAAGAATCAGTCTCCAGATGATTACTGAAAGCAGTCCTGGAATGTTAACAGGGCCTTCTTGAATTTCCAGCAGTAGATAATGTGTGGGGGAGGGGAGAGCATCTCCAGCTTTCACTTCAGAGTTGGCAGTCCTACAAGTAAAGCAGCAGCTGTGGGAGGGACGATGTACTGGGATGGATAGGGACAATTTATTTCCCCTTGCCAAATATGAGAGCCACTACTTTCAAACGTGCCTCTTAGACCAGATCTGCTCTCATCTTCCTTCTCTGTTTGCTTTCTGTAGTAACTTGCAGGCCTTTTCTTGCATTCGCAAAGATATGGCCTCATTTTGTTTACTCAGGTGCACAAAACCTGCTCAGTTGGTAAGGGTAGCTGAATGTAGCCACTTGAGGAAGCCTGCCTGGAGTGCAAGGAAAGGGGGCCCACTTCAGTTACCGTTTCCTCCAAACAGAATAAGTGACGATAGAGACCACAGGGCTCATGATACTCTGTTCCAGTGGTAGCTGTCAGTGTTGCCAGATGGTCACTGTGGCATGGAGCTACAGTGCTCGCCCAATCTAGCTGTCCTGCTAAGAGCAACAAGCCTTCCCCTTACAAGAGGAGCCACTATAAACCATCTGGAGTGCCTCTGAGAGAACAAAAATGGCACCCCTGCTGCTATGGCAACAGGGGTGCTTTATCCAGTGAAGCGGAGGTGGGAGAGGGAGCCTTCACAGGGTGCTGCCGGGGATTTAAAACATCAGCCAGTAATGAGTGAACTGGGCACAAACTGAGGGTTGGCTGGAGGTAGTTCTGGGAGCTGGACACAATGAAGACCAGCCCGAAGGAGCCACCCTGCCACTTGAAGGATGACAACAAAGGTGCAGGTGAAGGCTCTTTTCTCCTTTCTCTGTGGCACCTCGCTTTTGCAGCCGCTGGAACCAATTGTTGGGCAGCTCCCTGGCCTGAACACCCCAGTGAATGACCAGTAGGGACCCCACCAAGTGCAAACAGTACTTCCATGTTCCAGAGTATTAAGCTCTTGCTCTCATTCTAATATTCTCCCTCAGAGTGTTGAACTTTCATATTGAAGTAGGTGGAGGTGAAAAAAACAACCTTAAGGTGCAATCCTATGCACACTTGCATCTGAGGGCCCAATCCTATTCAACTTTCCAGCGCTGATGCAGTCATGAGGCAATGCGCTGAATCTTTTTTGGGGGGGAGGGCAGCCAGAGAGGCCTCCTCAAGGTAAGGGAACATTTATTCCCTAACCTTGTGGCTGCATCAGCACTGGAAAGATGGATAGGATTGGGCCCTCAGTAGACAAGCATGAGAAGAGAGGACTCTTTAGAAAAAACCCTCATGCTGGGAAAGATCGGAGGCAAAAGGAGAAGGGGGCGGCAGAGGATGAGATGGTTAGACAGTGTCACCGAAGCAATGAACATGAAATTGGGCGAACTCCGGAAGGTAGTGGAGGACAGGGAGGCCTGGCGTGCTGTGGTCCATGGGGTCGCGAAGAGTCGGACACGACTTAGCGACTGAACAACAACAAGACAAGCATAGAATTGTGCTATAAGTCACTGGCTCACAGCAGTTCCAGAAAGTCCCTTCGCTTTTTCCTTCAGATAAATACTGTTGCCATGTTTCTTGGTGACTTCCCTTTTTCACTTCAGGCAGTAATGAATTTAGGCATACCAGCAGTCCCTCATGCCTAGTGTATTTTATAGATATCCATTCCTCCTCCTCAGGAGGAGGTTACAGTTTCATCCTGTACAGCAGCAGCTCCCAAACTTACCGCGGTCAAGTCACCCTTCTTTCACTTGTTCCAAAACAATGGAGGGGGTGGGAAGGGATAGCATTGTCAAGGAGGGCGTAGGCACTCTGGGACAACCGTGCCTTTCTTCAAAGTGCTTGATCAGTTCCTCTGTGATGAATATGGGGTGGTCATATCCTGCTTGATTGGCTCAGGGGTGCTGCAGGAGGGGAGATGCGCTGCCAAACCGAAGGATGTGGGGGAAGAAGCATAGGTGTGGAGCAGGTGAAACCTGGCTTGGCAGCGGGTGAAAGACATCTTGGTGTCACAGTGGATCACAAGCTGAACATGAGTTGGCAGTGAATAGCTGCACAGAAGGCTAATGAGATTTTAGATGGTGTTAGTGGGGTCATCGGGTCCAAGTCACAAGAAGTGGTGGTTTCCCTGCACTCCACACTGGTCAGCCCTCATCTGCTGTGTCCAGTTCTGGGCACCACACTAAGAAGGATTTGGCCAAACTGGAACAGGTTCAGGGAAAGGGAGCAAGGATGATCAGGGGACTGGAAAACAAGTCCTGTGTGGAAAGGATGAATAAACTCAGTACATTTTAGCCTGGAGAGGAGGGGGGGGGGGAAGGGACATGATAGCATTCTTCAAATACCTGAAGGGCTGTCATATGGAAGAGGGCAAATATTTGTTCTCTGTCACTGAGCTCCAGGGCACAAAACCTCCCCTCCTGCAGCTTAAGTTCATTAAATCTAGAGCAGTACCAGATCTAATGAGGTAAAGCTACAAGAGGGGGAGATTTCAGTTAGGAAGACTCCTCAACTGTAAGAGTAGTTCAACAATGGAACTGAGGAGCGAGTTCTCCCTTGCTGGTGGAGGCCTTCAGGCAGAGGATTGACAGGCAGCATTTGAAGTTACTGTAAAGAGGATTTTCCTGCTTCAAGCAGGAAAGGTTTGTTTATTATTACTTATTTTCAGTATTTTTCTCCCCAAAGGGACCCAAGATGGCCCTAAAGGCTCCCTATCATGGATATAAGCAGTGCATTTTAAATGCTATTCAGATACTTTGGGCGAGGTTGGCTATCAGTGTTTTTAAAGTCCTGCTGTGGATGGGACCCCCTGTTGTGGATGCTTCATATGGAAAGCTGGGCTTTCCATCGGAACACAGTGTTTTTTCTGCCTCCTTGCTGCACAGGCTTGTGGTAGCGGTTGAAGAATCGTTCACCCACATTAAGCGCCTACAGTCAGAGGAGCAGCAGAAATCTCCCGGGGAAGTGATGGATCCGCGTGAGGCTGCTCAAGCCATCTTCCCGTCCATGGCCAGAGCCCTGCAGAAGTACCTCCACACGACACGGCAGCAGCATTACCACACCATGGAGAGCATCCTGCAACATCTGGCTTTCTGCATCACCAACAACATGACTCCAAAGGTATGGCAGGATCTGGGTGCCACAAAAGGCTGTAGAATTCAGCTGCCTGAGGATCTTGGCTCTCATTGACTGGCAAAGTCAAGCAAGTTTCTAGCCCTTTCTTAGGCCACAATCCTAACCTGGAGTTAGGCCAGCAAAGTTTGGCCAGCACAAGGGACATCGTAGAGTGTGTTCGGACCACTCTCTGAGTCAGAGAGGCCAGCACACAGATGTGCGCCATCCTCCCTGACTCCGAGAGTGGTCCAAACACGCTTTACGGTGGCCCTTGTGCTGGCCAAACTTTGCTGGCCTAACTGTGCCAGCCTAACTCCAGGTTAGGATTCCACCCTTAATGGTTGCAAAGAAATGCTTGAATGTGCTTGACTGCAATGCCTGGTAAATCTCAGAAGCCGGGGGGCGGGGGTAGATGGTCAGCATAGGGTGGAGGCATGTTGCTGCCCTTCAGACTCTTTGCCCCTCTCTATGGCTAGCAAAACTGAAGAAATTATGCAAAATAGTATACAACCATTTTTAGGTTTTAGAAATGGCAAACATGACCCACTAGACAAAAAAAGAGATCCAGAAAGGAATAATGTTGTATTTAGATTTAGAAATTTATTGTCATTGCACACACATGCACACATGCGCAATGAAATTAAAGTGCTAATGCCTGGTAATTATTATTTATTTATTATTAAATAATAATTATTATTATATTAATATTATTTATTAATTATTAATACATTATAACTAATAATAATAGGGATAATCAGGGTCCTGTGCCCCCAAAGCTTCTAGAGACTTGTATATAGTATGCATGTGTAGACATCTGCTAGATTCCTTCTAGAAATGGAGTTCAAAGACTGTTCCCCCAAACCTTTACAGTCATCCCACGGTACCCAGAAGGCTGAAATGGAGAGCAAAATTTGCAGTTAGGGTCTTCCAGATAAGATAAAATGTTGAAACTGGGTTCATACATAATCTACAGCATGCCAGTTAGTAGAGAAAATATGACATTTTAATTTGGGAGTATGAAGATTACCCCATCATACCACAGGTTAGCATTCCAGCTAATGATTTTCTGCAACCTGGGCAAGGGTGCTTGCAAAGTTGTTGTTTTTTAAAAATCTTTTATCCAATGCTTCCAAAACTTTTTGCAACCCACCAAAAATCACCTTGTGACCCACTGGTGTGTCCCGAACCACAATTGGGAAACACTGCTCTATCTCACTCACTTTCACATGCAGAATCCTGCATTTCTGGACAGAATTTTATTGTGTTTAAGTCATAGAGTTCTGACATTTCTAAGATGGGAGCACACAACAGTGTGTGCATGTGCACACATGCATCCTCACTAATGGGGTATGTGGAGGAATGGAATACAAGTTTATAGTAAATAAAATTTTGAATGCATCATTCCTTCCCCAACCGACTGAGCTCCCTGCTTCCCTTCCCACCCACATTCCTGCGCATGAAGCATACCCTCAGGTATGTTTCTATAGAATTGGGAGGACCTCAAGGGGTAGCAAACATGAGCACTAAATGGTGCTTTTTTGTCACCAAATAAAGTTGGGAAGGTGAATTATTAACGTGTATTCTTTAAAGGCAGACCATCCCTTATTGTAACCTTCAGAGAGAATACATCCAATATGAAGTACAGCTCTATTTGATAATAGGGATCTCGGATTAAATAACAGTTCAGTGTAATGCAGAAACCCCCCCCCCCAAAAAAAAGAGACTCAGGGCCCAATTTCATCCAACTTTCCAGCACTGATGCAGCCCTGTGGTAAGGGAAGGAAAGCTCATTCAAGGTGATTTGAAGCTTGGCCTAAGTTTCACCAAATAACGGCGCAATCCTATACTGCACTGGATTAGCGAGGCTGGCCAGACAGCGCCAAATCCAATGCAGTATAGGCGAGGCTGGAGCCTCCCTGTGGCAAGGGAGCATTTGCTCCCTTATCGTAGGGGAGGCTCCAGCTTCCCCTATGTACTCTTTGGATCTGCGCCCGAGGAGATCTGCTAAAGAGCGGGAGCAGATCTGAGGAGACTGCGCAGCCCGAATTGGGGCCACGCGGCCTCCCAGACGGGATTAGGATGTGGCCATACAGCCACCGCCCAAGTTTGCCCAGGTCCCACCTCCCCCACACCAATCCCCGTGCCATCTTGGCACTGATCCTCCCTCGCACCAACCAGCTTCGGTCAGCTCAAGGGAGGCTTCCCATCGGCGCTCATTGTGCGAGTACCGAGTGCAAGCGCCGATGTGGGGGTACTGCTTGGCGCCCACGCATGGCACTCCGCCCCTTGCGTCAACGCTATGACGTGGTGTCGACGCAAGGGGAGGGGTAGGATTGCGCTGCAAGAATCATAGTCTTCATTTTACATAGGAGTTCCTGGTGAAACCGTCCATAATACAAAATTGGCATCGGGTGGTATTGGTGTGCAAGGCTGGTGGTGATATTGTCTGGCAATAAGGTTTCTCTTGTCCATGTTTATAAGGTAAGGGCATGGCATATTTCAAAAACTAATCAAGGAAAAATTGGATTCTTAACACTTTTGCACCCTATTTCCCAGCCTTATTGTTACCTTGACAACGTCCACATCTTTATTCCATTTCCCGTAATGTGTACAGTGGTAACTCGCCAGTCTTGACTTATTCCTTGGTAGTTCGGCTGATGAGCATCTGCCTTGAGCCTTTCCAGGGGTTTGACTGTGCATGTAAAAAGTGAATTAGCTCTGCATACCAGCGTGAGAATGTGAAACAAGCTTGGCATCAAGCACATTGGCAACTTCCCTGCCCCACCCCAGGGTTTGTATCAAATAAAATATAAATGGTATCAAGCAAGCACTTGAAAGCAAAACCTGTTCTACCTGGTAAGCGGGGTGAAGGGTTTAGCTACCAAAACACACTGAATGGGGAGCTGTTTCTACTTAGGAGGTGGGTGCTGCTTCTGATGTTGAAGATGATGGGGCCCTTTGGCAGGGAGCAGGGCAGGGAGAGGTGGGCTGCTGACCTGGCATGGAAAAGTGGACCTTGAGTCTGCACTGATTCCAGAGCAGCTCATCTCACTGAGACGCTTTGATAAATTGCTCTGAAATACAAGTGGAGTATCCCTTATCCGGATTGTTTGGGATAGAAAGGGGTCTGGATTTCTGAATAATTGCATCAATGAGAAGTGCTTTCTTTTGCTCTTTCACTGTTGCCCATACAGGTGTCTGGTGGCCTCTTTCAGCAACACCTGTATAGGTACACACCACAGAGCAGAGCATAGAACTTACAGTCTGTTCGTGGGAATGAGCACAAGGCCTTCTCGTGTTCACAGTACGAAAAGCAAATCTTGGACAAAAGTGTCTAGATAAGGGGTGAGCTACCTGTCCTGAGATTTCTCTGTTGTTCATGGTGAACAGCAAAAGAAAACTGGATGAACCTGCCAGCTACAAGAGATACCTGTACACATCAGATTTGGAATTCTTTTAGATGGATACAATTCTGATTTGCAGACTGAAAATGCCCGGGCTGGCTCCAAACCTCACTCTTTCTTTCTTGTGTCTCTTTTTCGTTTCTCTAGGCCTTCTTGGAGCGCTACCTCAGCCCGGGGCCAACCTTGGAGTACAACCGGGATCGCTGGTTCTCCAAGCATTGGACACTCGTGAGCGAGGAAGCCGTGACAAAAGGATTAAGGGATGGTGGTGTGTTTGTCCTCAAGTGCTTGGACTTCAGCCTTGTTGTTAATGTGAAGAAAGTTCCCTACATCAAGCTCTCAGAGGAGTTCGTGGACCCCAAATTTCACAAGTTTGCCCTTCGCTTACAGTCTGAAACATCCGTCTAGGTGTGGGGGGCTGGCTGGATGTGTGTGGATGAGGGCAGGGTCTCTTCTGGGCTTTTTTCTTCCCTTCTATGCTGATTGTAACTGACAGGTGACAGACAAGGAATATTTTTTACCATCTGCACTTTATTTGGAAAGAGGCTGGGGGAGCTAGAACCTCCCAAGATCTGCTCACGGATTGAGTCGACACGTTCATCGAGGTGGAAATAGCAATTTGAGTTGGTGCATTTGTGCGTGTTGGAGAGTCCTGTGAGCTAGTGAGGGGTTCTGCTTCGACCTGCCACCCTATTCTTAGCTTAGATCAGGGGCTTCCAAACTATGGCCCATGGGCCGGATCGGGTGTACAGGGAAAGCCTTCCTCGTTGGGAGTGGTGCAGATTGTTCATGCCGCCGCTAATGCCACACTCATTGCCGAGAGAGACTCTCTGGGCAGTGGCATCTGCCTGGAAATCCAGGAGAACAGCCTGCTGGGGTGAGTGGACAGTAGTCTCTCTGAGCAGCGCAAGTGGCATTTGCAGCAACAGCACGACGAACTATCTGTACCGCTCACGGTGGGGAGGCTTTTCCCCTTACACAGCAGTCTGCGGTTTGGAGACCGCTGACTTAGATGGCGTATAAGTGCTGCTTTGCCCTTCCCCAGCCCGCTTCTGTATTCCCTGGCAAACCAGGGTTTTTGTGGAAATGCATTCCTTTGTTTAGAGTTGTGTGACTCCATGCAGACATTGCACCAAGTTCTGGTACACCTGGTACACCAACCTGGTTTAGAGCTGCTTGTTTTGCCGCCGCCTTGGTGTTGATCCCAGAACTTGGCATCAGAGGTTTACCTCTCCATGTTCTGGCGGCAGTGAAGTAGCTGTTGCTATGGCTTATCGCTTGAGACCCCCATGCCCAAACATAGCCATGTTTGCTCTATGTGTAGAGGGAGTTTGCAGTTTAACCCATTGGATGGTATCTGTTGGGTGATAGGAAGACAGTTCTGCTTCCTAAAGAAGGTGGTTTACATATTTAGAAAAAAGGCATCTGCATACGCCCATCTTAACAGAGGTTGGAGGGGTGGAGGTTTTGTGGAGTTCGTTTCAGCAGTCTCTGTATTTGACCTGTTTGGATAGTTGCCGATTTAATTGTACATTTTGGAAATACCATATTAACACCTTCTGGGATGTACCCCGACACCATCCCAGGCAGCTTTTCCCTTCACCCTCTCCTCTGTCATTCCTGCTTCTTGAAAAGGCACGGAGTAGCACAAGGAAGTGTGGAGAAGGTGCTCCATCATAACTCTATTCCTCCATACTGTCCTGTTCTGTTCTCCACACTTTTCCTTTTCAAAAGGTGAGGAGGAGGAACAGGACAGTAGGTTTGGCAGGGGCAATAATGGTAATAGCTGCCACTATTCCCAGCAAATAAGAAGGGGCATCCATGGATGCATATGGAAGTGGGGGCAGACACCCCCCCCCCTCATGCCAGCCGCCCCCCCCCAAAGTGGAATTTCAAAAAACATTAAATTTCAGCCCTGCAGGAGAATATGTTCACATCTAGAACTTAAACACACAAATATTTTTAAAAACCAATGAGACTGAAAACAGTTGTGGCCAATAATAATAATATATTATTGGCTTTTGTTGACCAATAACAACAATATTCAAGTGTCATGCCAAGTTCAACAAAATTTAAAAATTGCCTGTGTATAGCCAAAACCACACCACCACCCTGTATCAAGGGAAAAATGTTCTGGGAGCATCAGAAACACCCTCTGGACCTCCTTTACAAAGCTTCTAGGTGATGGCCCCATCAGTTAAAAATCTGCACTACGCCCGTCTTCTTGCCCTATGAGCTTAAGTATCTTTCTAGGGGAGGGGAGGTGTGTGTGTGTGAAAACTTACAAAACTTCCAGATTTTGCCTTTAACTCCCTATTACATAATAGTTGAGAAGAGCAGGAACTTTACCAGTTTGACCAATTTTATTGTGAAGAAGGGGGTCATGAATAGGAGGGCTTCTTCCTGCCTAAAAGAGTTCACATGTTCCCCACGGGGAAGAAGAAATTAAACACTTTCTTGCCTTTTTTCCAGCACGACTCAGCAGGAAAAAGGAATAATTTCAGCATTTGTGACCAAACTGTATTGAGCATTCTGTTTCCAGAAGGCCTTGCCTTTTGGTTGTCCCTGACAACCAATACTTGTGGTTGCCACCGATCACTTCCCCCTCCTCTCATTCCACTCATGCACCGACATGCCACTTGGAGGCAGTGAGGAAAGCTCCATTATTGTTTCCAGGTGTCTCCAAACTTTGGCGCAAATGAGACTGCCCACCCTCTCCCCGAGTTCTGCCTGTGCCAGAGAACTTTTGGCCCAGATTGGCAAATCCTATTTGGTAAATTTCTCTTTCTATTCCTCCTGGCCTTTGGTTTTTCTGTGGTGTGTGGAAAGCTTCTCACTTCATGCTGAGCTATGGCAAGCCAGAAAAAAATTATGACCAGCGCCAGCCACCTGGCAACTGCACTAGTGAGCCATTGGTTGGTTTCTTGGCCTTTCTTACTGTGGAACTGTTTGCTATCCTACCTATTGATTCCCGGGTTCTGCTTGCAGCTGCTCTTGATAAACAGTTTCTTTTTCTAAGAAAAAAATCAAAACAAAACAATTCAAATCAATGTCAACAAATGTTACCAGCCAGCATAGTCCAAGCTTATAATACACACACTATTTAATTCAGATGTATACAAGTGGAGCCTTTTTATCCACAAGGGTTTTGTTCCAGGAACTCTTGTGGATGCCAAAAACCGTGTTAAATGAAGTCCATTTAAAAAATAAACATGTCCCTTTAATTAGCAGTAAGCACTTTGAAAAAAGTTTCTCTTACCATGGCAATGCAGCTGCAGGCATTCTCCAGGGCTTAGAGCAGAATAGTATCAATTCTGAGATAAGACCTCTTCTCTTAGCTCTGGAGCAAGGCAAAAATGCAAAGCGGAAGTGATTCCCAGGTTCCAGGGAGGAGGCTTGATCACAAAGCTAATTGATATTAATCTGCTCTAAGCCTTTGGAGAAGGCTTGCTGCTGCGTTGCCATGGTAAGAGAAGCTTTAAAAAAAAACCCTGACCGCTAATTAAAGGGACATGTTTGTTTTAACTAATAGGACCCTTCTTTTCTGCAGTGGCTCAAGGCTGAGTCAAATCCGCGGATGGGAAAAGCGCAAATAAGAAGGTTGTACCTGGATGCACAATAATAGTATTTGCCATATGTTTTTATCAGGTTTCACCTGTTCCACTAATTAACAAAAGGAGACCAAAGTCTGCTTGTACACTCACTTGTGGCGAGGGTGTGTATTTTTCCTTCTCTCACTTACCGAGCGCTTTTCAACTTCATTAAACCCATCTGCCGCTCTTCTGTCAGCTGATTGTCCCAACTGGGAAGCAGTTTGTTGCTTGCCTGTACTATATCGGGCAATAACCGTTGCCAACAAATGCATTTTTGTTTCTCACAGTGCCTTTTGAAGAACTGGTTGATTTTGTATGACTTTACAAACACTCAGTATTACAGCATTTTTTTACCATTACATGTGTTTGTATGACATCCAACTCAGATACAATCAGATACTATATCTGATTGTAGTTGACATTGGTAGCTTTCTATTTCAAGCCATGTCCTGGGGCAGGATGTTGAACCAACATTTTGCCAAAATCTTCTTATCTGATACTTAGGACCCATTCTAAACATGTAATTCTGATAGCTTTTAGTCGGTTGGTTCCCTGCTTGGAATTTTTTTAATCTTCCAGGAGGTGTTTTAAAGGCCTGTTTTAATCAAAGGAATATTTGAGTTTACATCTGAATTGTATTAGATGTAATGGCAGGTTCATGCGTGGAGCGGTATTTCTAAGATGAGTACTCTTTTTGCTGTGCTGAAGGTCACATAGGATCAAAGTGAAAAGTCATCCCACACAGTCATGGAGTATGAATAGAAGAAAGCCTCTCTTTTGTCCACGCACGCGTACACACACACACACACACACACACACACACACACACACACACACACACACACACCAACCAAACAACTCATGCTTGTAAATGAGAGCCTAGCCCTCATTTAATGTGGCACCACAAGTGCTTGCAAATGTAAGAGTCAGAGTTTGGAGTCTCATGCCATAAACAAGCTCTCTGCATTACGTGGCCTTGTTCTGGAAAGCAGATAGGCTATAACTTCTGCTGCTGTGCTTGTCTTCTCCCCCCTCCGCCTCGGTTCAGCATTCAATGAAGCCAAGCTGTTTAAAGTCTTACACAGCACTGGGAAGGGATGCCAGGGAGAAATCATCTTAATGACCGATTCTTTCCCCAGCTTCATCCAAATGCCCTGAGTTTCTATCTAACGAGCATGTTGGGTTCTGTCTTGTTAACTGGAACATACCTGATAGTTGGCATTTAAAAAAAAAAAATCACTCTCACTGAAGGGGAAAGCAGCTTCATCTGGTGCCTTCATTGTTGTATATCCACTTTGGAGAAACTTCGGCTGTCGTGCAACCACTCTCTAAGCATCAAGTCCTTTCAAGCATTTGGCTTGGAAGCATCCAGACTGCAAGGGAATGCTGGGTGTGCCCTGATGATGTCCTGATGTGGCGCCATTTATTTTGGAGCCAAAGACATCCCTGGACTGTACAGTATTTCAAGTGTGACCTGTTCCTTCTCTTTCCCTTTCCCAATTCCCTGAAATCTGGAGATGATTTGCTCAGGAAATGTCCCCATCCTTCATCTTCTATGTATGTTTGTGTGTTGAATGCCTGTGAACTGCGTAAAAACATATAAAAGAACCAAATAGAAACAATGGAGGCTGGTTTGGAGTTTCGAGAAGTTGCTACCTCCAATTTACCTACGTCTCCCAATTTAAAACGCTGTGTAATAGATCAAGACTCTTCTCTTGAAAGGAATTTCCACCAAATATGTGTGTAATTGAAAGGCTCTGGCCTGTTCTAATACCTTAAAACTTAAATGAAAGAGAGAGAGCGAGAGAGCATCAACCTCTCCTCCTCTCTTTGCATCCTTGAGAATGCAAAAGTTGGCAGAATGGTTGGATTTGGGGCTCCCATATTTGTGTCTTGTCTTGCTCCACCTGTCACAGGTTTTTCTTTGTGACTGTAGGCGAGCCGCTTCTGTTTATGGGTTTGTTTTTTCTAGTTGCCTTCTATGTCATGTTTATTACACACGGATTCTGCCTAATTGATCCTTCTAAAACTGTTTTCAGGTCAATAGAATGGCCTGAAAAGTGCCATACAGACATGCCTGCCATACAAACACCACCCCTAAAACGGTACAGCTGCAGGTTGTTTCAGGAAATAAAGTTGCAGGTTCTTGTTCAGTGGCATGTAAGTGTTTTGGGCCATTTCCATCTGGGTTGATTTATGATGTTATCACCATGAGCTTTGTATGATAGAATGCAAAACTAGTAACATCTTTACCCGGGAACCATGTCCTGAGGACAAGCAGTATTATTAGCATGGGGAATAACCATACAATCCCCCAATCCAGTTTGGTTCTTGGATGCAGTTGTTTTGGAAGTAGTAGGGAGCCTGGCCATCCAAAAGTAGTTCCCACACTGTGAAAGTAATGTAAAAATCTGCTCTTGTTTACTTGCACTGGAAATTTATGTGCCTTCTTACCAAATATCAGCTGGCCAGTTTGCAGCCAATGACCTCTCACTTCCCATTGCATCACCCAGGCTGCCAAAAGATGGAACTGATGTTTCTTCAATCACCAGTACAAATGAAAAGCTTTGCAAATGGGAGCAGCAATTTTTATACATTCAAAGCACAGTCATTCTGGGAGTCAAATTGTTGAAAACATGCTTGTGCTGGCTTTGCTGTTTAAAGTCGGGCAGTCCCAGCTGCTAGCGTTTTCCTGCTACAATTCTTCGTACCTGCATTACTGACATTTAGGACCACCTTGCTCACCAGTGCGGGGTGTGTGTGTGTGTGGGGGGGGAACCGTGTGATGGAATGTGTGCGCATCCATAGGAGGGGAGTGTACATACTGTGCCTACTGTACTATGTGTGTTCCTCTGTATGGTCATGTGGTTGAATCAACTGTCATTCAAAAAAAGTTCTGCTTCATCCTTGTATAAATAAATTAATGCAGCCCTCCTCCTGTATCTTTAAAACCAACATTTTGCCATAATTGCATTTGGGAGCAGAACTGTAGTGTGGCAGTCTACCCCAGCACTGTATTGGGGAAAACTGAGTTTTTGACATACAAGAGGTTTGCCTGATCAGACTAGAGAGAGAGAGAGAGAGAAGATGATTTTGTTCCATATGCTGCTGAAGGCTGTTTTGCACATGTCACAATTTCCTGTACAGTTTGTACTGTATGAGATGTATATGAGAGTCCCCCCCCACGTCTATTTCACCGCATAGCACATACAGTGCTGGACAACTCTGACCAGTTGTGACTTACCACCTCATGCAGTACATGTGCTCATTGCATGTGATAATCCGTATTTAAAAGGAGGAGAGTATTGGGACCAGGTCACACATCCCAGTCTGGGTCTAAGTACATCTTTGCATACGGACAGCACCTGTGTGAACAGGGGCCTTCACATGGGGTGCCATCTTTGCCAACACTGTGACTTCTGTGAATAGCAGCTGCACTTCTGGAACCCCTTTCCTTTCACATAAGTCAATGTGACAAAATTCACACCCCAACCCTTCATCTCTTTTGGGCCCTTCCGTTACATTAATCACACGGAAATGACTACTTTGGAACTGAAGAAGTTAACCCCAGTTGTCTGTCATTGGTGGCATAAATATGGTCATTGCTTATTTCACTTTCACGTTACTTCAAGTGAACAAGAGCTAAGAGGAGTTCCATATGACTGTTGTAATGCCCTGAGCATGTCAGTTGTATTCATATTATATATATATATATATATTATTGTGGGCAGATACACGGGGCCTTCATTAAACCAGCAATTTTCAACCTTTTTCATCTCATAGCACACTGATGGGGTGCCAAAATTGCCAAGGCACACCATCACTTGCTTGACAATTGGCAAGGCACACCATTCTGCGGGCAAGGGGGGCTCACATCCCCCAATGGCTTTACTAATAAATAACTCTCCCCATACTCCTGCGGCACACGGATGCGCAGTGGCACAATGGTTGAAATAGCTGATTCAGAAGGTGCCCAAACATTGATTGTGGTTGTGGTGACCAAGACACTCGCACTGACAGTGCTGTCTAACCTTATGGGTGGACTATGCCACATTTGGCTATTGTGGTCTGCCATTTACATAGACCTAACTGTGAAGTATTTTTACTCTCATTGGTGCCTGTTACATTATTTGATCCAGCATTATTGCGTATTGGGGGTGGGTATTTCCTGCTGAACACTCTTCTCTTTGATCACTGTGCACTGTTCAGCCTGTTGATTCTTTCTGCTCAGACCGTATTTACGATAATCTTTTTAGCCTTTTTTTTTAATGGGACAGCTTCTCCGCACACGTAACTTTAATGTAACACACAGTGTGAAACAGTGTCTTTGTTCTGATCGTAGATTGACGTCGAGTTAAGTGGATTCCTTTTCATTCGTAACATTGACTGCACTGTGTGACAGGCATCATCAAGTATTTGGAATGAAGCTGGGTTCTTACCTTTTTAATAGCTGGTGTTTTTTGAATGGAAACATTAAGACCATTTTACACTTTGCATATTTTGTACAGGTAACTTGAAATAAAATGAAATCAGTAATGTTTAATGGTGGTGCTAGTGTTTTCGTTTCTGATTTTCATAATAAGTCTCTTTCTTTGAGAAAAACCATCCATTATATTGACTACAATTAACGGCAAGCGGGAAGAAAATGGCCGCTAAAGCTGTTCCACAAACTAGTGAGAGCTAGTCAAGGGTTGCTGCTGTGATAGGGAGCTTCTGTATGTAAGTTCTCACAGTGCGCCCAATGCTTGGATTTAGTTTCATTTGTCTCACAATGACAGTAGCGTAGTAGCGTAGAACGTGTCTACAGCTCTTAACTGTACAGTAGATGTTTTCCACTTGCAGAAGGAACACCTTTGGGTCCAATCCAATGTGGTTAAACTTTTGGCAGCCCAGGGGAACATGTGACCCTTGTGTTAGCCCTAGCTGGGCCAACCCAGGAGTACAGTCATGCCCTGGAATCCACTGATTGAGGGCACAATCCTAAACTGAGTTAGGCCAGCATAAGCTAAGCCAGCAAAGTTTGGCTGGCACAAGGGACACGGTAAAGCACGTTTGAACCACTCGCAGAGTCAGAGGCCAGCACACAGACGTGCACCATCCTCCCTGACTCTGAGTAGTCCAAACACGCTTTACGGTAGCCCTTCTGCCGGCCACACTTTGCTGCCTTAGCTTATGCCGGCCTAACTCCAGTTTAGGATTGCACTCTCAGTTATCCATGGACATCAGGAATACTGGGACACTTAAAAAGAGCGTTTATTCAAAACATTAAACACTTCAATGTTCCAAGAAATCTTTTTTTAACCTTGTTGCAGCAAAACCACTGATTTTGCTTTAAAATCGCCTTTGAAAAGGCACCCCCAGTATCTACAGTTTCAGGTATCCACAGGGGGGTTCTAGAGCCAAACCCCAGTGGATATGGGGCATGCCCAGTGGTGAAATTAAAGCCAGTTCTCACCAGTTCTGCAGAACTGGTTGCTAATTTTAGGTTGGGAGAGGGAAGAAAGGCAGCGGATGGCCCTGAAGGCCGCCCTGAAGGACATAGAACCGGTTGTTAATTTATTTGAACCCCACCACTGGGCATACCTGTGATTGATGGTGATGTGATTATGTCGCTGCCAATGTCTCATTCTGAGATGCAGCGGGGGGGAGTGTGTGCTGAGGGGCTTTTCCATCTCCTTGCCCCACTTCAGGAAAGCTGAAGTGGGAGGAGGTGGTTGGGTGCTGCAACCGGGCTTTCAGGAGCCACCATAAAGGGCAGTGGGGGCCGCATGCAGGACCACCTTGGTCCAGTCCCGCCTTACCCACAATAAGAATGAGACGTCTCCAGCTGTGCTCATTAGGGTTATTACGGAAAGGCGAACGTTCCTGCATTTTCACTGGGCAGGTTGGGATGCAGAAACTACCGTCACCGCAGTGGAAGCAAGTATTTCGTGTGTAAGCCTGGCCCGATCGCTACCACAGTTTACCTGATTTTGAAATTTGAATTTGGAGGATAAATATATTTATGTACTGCTTTTTCCAACCAGTAAATGAAAGCAATTACACAGCAAAAATAAATGAAAAGATGATTCCTGTTCCGGAGGAGCTCCCAAAAGACACCAGCAAACAGCCACTGAGGGCGGTGCTCTGCTGAGGGTGAATAGGGACAGTCACTCTACCTCTGCTCAATACAAGAGAGCCACTCACAAGTGCCCAGTTCGAAAGGGCAAATGTGTGTGGAAGAAATCTAAGTGTCATATAAAATTACATTACAGTATTATGTATATGCAGTGTCTTGGCATCCACTAGGGTTCTGGGACACACACCCCCGCTGATACCAAGAACCATGTTAATTAATTAAAAAAGCAATTAAAACAAAACTTGAGTCAGGCAGACAGTCAATTAGAACTGCTATTTTCAGCTTGCTCTGAGAAAAGTGACCCCCCCTCCTTTCACCCTCTCTTGCTGAGGAATGGAATGCAAAAGTGATTAATCACATTCCATTCTTCAGCAAGAAAGAGGGTGAGCTGAAAATAGCAGTTCTAATAGTCAGACTCCCTGACTGACATCCTAGTAGAGCGATTTTTAGAATGGGACTTGTTTTTCCCCTTCTCCAGAGATCAGCAGGGTCCTTCTTATCGGCGGTGCCCTTCAGTGTGGCGTCAGCGTATAAAAAATCAGGGTATAAAAAGGTTGGACCTGTACATGATTGGACAGTAATTTTGACAATAGGTGGTAGTAAATTTTGAAGTACAGGAGCTCAGCATGACACCCTCATAGCCCTGCCCTACAGGCAGCCCAATCCTATCCTTCCCAGTGCCCCTGGCTCCAGCCAACCCATGGCCCTGTCTTAAGAATTAATGCGGCAGAATTAAAGCCAGGGGGTGGGCTTAGCCATGTTTTTATACTCAAAACAATCCTCATTCCAAGCATTTCAGATTGCTTTGCGTGTAACTGTTTAGGGCTGAATAGTTTACTCCTGAAGTAAAAACTTACCAAAATAAAAACGTGTGATCGTGTAGAAACATTATTGGTAACCGTATTATGATTTAATATGCACTTACAAGGTTAAATTCCTCGTAATTATATTACTGAACATACCGGACGAAATGCTACTTGCTCTCTATTTAAACTCGGATTACACTGTTTTGAAATCTACACAACCAAAAACAAAATGGCCATGCCCCATAAAAAAAATGTCTGTTAATGTTCAGAATTTCATAAGTATTACAGTAGGAAAATTACATTAAAATCTCTTCATGACACAAGTAGTTGTCAATATCAGAGTAATTTTTTTTACTTCTAGACTATTAAGAGTATTTTTTTGAACTTCTACACTCACCCCCCCCCCAAAGAAAAAAAACAAATTCTGTTAATGTTCAGTACTCACGGAACGGTAGTTTTATTGAACCGATGTAATGTGAATACATGAATCTTTCAGCAGAAATTAAATCCCATTTTTCGTTCAGCGATTCGCACCCCCGTATGGAGAACACGCAGGCATGCTTAAAGAGGTTGAAGTTAACTTTTACACGCGTGCAGGGAGATTTTTATTCGTGAATTCGCGGCAATCCTCCTCCTTCGCGGCAATGATCTGAGTCAGCCATTTTATTATACCTTCGGCTTCAAGAAAATGACGTTATGCCTTCTCCAGTGTATATAAGCTTCTTGGCTCCAGCGCATTGAAATGGTTACCGCTGGGTCTTAGGGGCACCGTGACACTGCTGGACGCCTCCTTGCTCCCTTACCAGGAAGACTGCAGCTGGCAGCAATGGGCGTCTTCAGCTCTGCGCCTGCAGTTGAGCAGGTACAGAGTCGAGGAGGACCATGTCTGGCTGCCTGCCCCGTAAGGGAGGACGGGATACCGTGGCAGAGGCTGCTGCCACCTCTGCCCTCTCCCAGGTCTGTTCCTCCACCCCTGCTCAGTTCTGCCTCTCCCACCCCATAGGACCTTGCTGTCAAGTAAAGGTGAAACTGCCAGCCGCTTGTGATGAGGTCGGTGTGGCACTGAGGCCCAATGTTGACTGGCGCTGGCCCAGCACTAGTGCTCCCTCCTCCCTGGGTGCTGCGGCATGTTTTCAGGCACGTTGGTGCCACGCTGCGCCGGTGGTACAGTCATACTGCCAGTGCTCAAGCCCATAGGATTGGCTTCTGTATCTGATGATATTAAGAATGCACCAGAGAAGAACAGTTTCAGAACAAGTTCAGAAGCGTTCAGAATACATTATTTATTTATTTATTTATTTATTTATTTATTTAGATTTCTATCTCGCCTTTTTGCCCGGAGGCACCCAAGGCGGCATTACAATATAAAAATACAATATAAAGTTAAATATGCACATTTATGGATTTACAGGCTCATGGTTGGGGGCAAACATGGCACGAAAGTTTTAAAGCAGAAACTACCCGTGAACTGAGTCATAGTCTATATTATGCAGGGAAGGCCCTTTTCACACAAACCTCTGAGCCTATTGCTCAGAGACGTCTTCTGTGACTGCAGGCTTCAAACAGGCGCCAGCACATGGTCGTAGGCATTTTGGGACAGGTAGGTCAACTGAGATGTAGGATTGATTCTAATCACTAATTACGATCACTAATTCAATCACTAATTACAGGAAGCGTCCATATGAAACAATATCCAGTCCATATCCAATTTATGTGGGATTCAAAAACAATATCCGACGTATGCTGAAGTCAAGGAACAAGGGGTGGACAATGATGAGCTAGAGTTCTGTGAGGCCCTCTAGTGATGGGCATAGGAAATTGCAACTCAAGAATTGGGTTGAAGGAGCAGTACAGGGAGTGCCTCTCCTTACCGGACCACATGGTGTCCTGTAGCGTCACTTCGGTGCCCTTGCACAATGTCTTCATGAAGATGGTTAGAGGAGTAGGAAAAGAGAAACACGTTTTCCTGGGAAAGGCCTTGCGCCAGTGGAGGAAGGCCGCTTCTGGGGTGTTGCAATTGGCAATTACCATGTCCCCCATTCCTCTTCTGAAATTTTGCTTGGTAAGTCCCCCTCCAGCTGGCACCTTCCCACCTCTAATGTGCTTCCCTTCAACTGGACAGGCTCCTTTATTGACAGAGGGGTGGAGGAGAAATTGGCAGCTCCCCTTCCTTTTCTTTTGTGACTGGCTAATCTCTGGCAGTACCTGACCCAAGTGTGCAGCTTCCTTCTGGAGGAGCCTGTGCGCTTGGCTTCTGAGTAGCCCTTGGATGGTCCACAAAGGTGCACACACCTGGGCCATTAATTTCCCAGAGGGTACAGGAATTTGGGGTGCATGGCCACCACTCCCTTCCACTACCCCCCCTTCCCACACACCGCCATCACTGGAACAGCAGTGGGTTCACACTCTGAGCACCTCCCCAGGGGAAAGCTGACAGAAATGCCTGAGGTTACTATGTAGTGAGGTTACTGTAGTAGTGGCACCCTTGAATGCACCAGGCCTTGTACCTTGTGCCTCCTCCCCATTTACTTCCATGCTGACATGATCCCAATGCGTGTCCACAATCCGCAGAACATCTTCAAAGCTGGCCGAGCACCATGAGAAAGCTCTTCCCCAAGCCAGACTGTATTGAATAAGCATCTCTGACATGAAACACAGGACACTTTCTGGTGCTTACGGGGTCTGGCGGCAGAGCAGGCACAGAGGGAAGGAACACTTGCCAAATGCCCTCGATCCGAACAGCAAGTGCCACGTGAGCTTTCTCCTCCTTTGGAGCTACCCAGTGATGTCATTCAGGGGGAACGGACCAGAACGGGCGTTCCGGATCCTAACGGGCTCCGTGGCTGGTTCCGGGTTCCCGATGAGTGCCAATCAAAAGTGAGTTCCTGTTCCTAAATCATTTGAATGACACCACTGGAGCTACCCTATTGTCCTGCTCCTCCTTTTCCTTTTCAGTTGCCAGCTAGTTTTCCTGGCACTTTTCTTCCCCCTCAGTGGTTGACCTCCACCAATAAGTTTTCTCCAGCTCAAGGTGTCTCAGTGCCAGCAGGTCCTATTCAGAAGTCTCTGTCACTCCTGGGTCCCAACCCAGCCAAGGTGAGGTCGTCTGGATGACAGGATTCACTCAGGAGCACATGAGTGGCCTTCTTTGGAGCTCACCATCTCAGGGGCATTGGACCCCCTGCTGGGATCTTGCAACCTTGCAAGAACCCACATGAAGGGTACTATAGCTTTACCCTCACACTCCTGTCATTTCCCAGGGACAGAATAAGGACTGCTGGCCTTTGATTCCAACCACTGGCGACAAGCAGCTCCCCTCAAAGAAAAATGTCAAAAACATAAACTTATTTTGGTATGTACATTAAAAAAAAATATCAAAATCCATAGAGGCCAAAAAAGAAGCAAATGAGCCTGCCACTACTATTCTTCAGCATAGAGTAGTTGCCAGGGTAACAGGTCACACTACTGAGCCACCACAAAAGGGAGAAACAGAGGGCAAGATGGGGCAAGTGCCTATCTATGAGCAACTGGGAACTCACTTCCTGCTTTCTGCTTCTCCTCTTTTCTGGGGAAACTGGGAATGAACTGGAAAAAAGTAGCTCCTAGCCACACCCAAAGCTAGAAAGCCCAGCCAGAAGGAAGCCAGCTTGGTAAAGCTGTCTTCTCAGGTTGAAAGTCCCAAAAATGTGTGTGTGGGGAGGTCCCCTTAAACAACCAATAGAGGAGCATGGGTGATCTGGTAGACGGAGCAAACCACTTCCTTAATTTCCTTCCTTTGTTTTGGCTTCCCCTCCCACCAGGGAAGTGCTGTCCCTTTCTCTCTCTCTCTCTCTCTCTCTCTCTCTCTCTCTCTCTCTCTGCTAGCTTCCCTCTATAACTCTGGTGTCTCCCCCCCAGTAGGCCTGAGTGGGGCGCAGGGGTGGGGGGAAGGAAGTGCCACAGCATGGACCTTGGCATTACCCAGGCAGGCCAGCTCTTGTTTAGCTGGTGGGTGCCACACCTTAGTGCTGGGGGTACCTCCAGCCATTTTCACACTTGGGACACAGCCGCCTTCTGGCCTTTACCTGCTTGTTGCCTGCTGACACTTCAGGCCTGGCACCTGCTTTACACCTGACAACAAGCAGGGAGATGGGAGAGACAGCTGTGAGAAACTTCCTGCAAACGTGCGCCGTGCCTGGTGATACTCCAATTGGTCCCAGTTTCAACTCTAAAAATTATGGTAAGTCTACTGCACAAGCCTTTCATCCTCACCTTGAAAGCCCTCCACAGCCTTGCCCCTTTTAGCACATATCCCACCACATCCCTGTTTGTGCTCTTTACTGCTCCAACTCTACCACCTTCAGCTGCCCTCTCCATAAAACGCCTCTGCCGAATCTCTTTTGCTGCACTCTCTGCCTGGAAGTGCCTTGCACAATGCATCCATGATATAAGATTTCTTGTCTTCTTCATCCCCTTCTCAACACCTATCCTTTTTTGTGACGCCTTCTTGTGTTACACTGAAGCTAAACCATGTAGCTGATTCATAGTCTTTCCCTGCAGCCACTCACTGTATCTCCTCTTTGTCTGTTGTCTCCCTTGTGATTATGAGCCTTCAAGGAAAGGGCCCATGTGAAGCTCTGAGCACATATACACTACTATATAATGATAATTAGTATCAGAATAATCTGGTAATTCTAACTATACAACTAACTAGATAAGAGGCTAATTGCAATAAAAAGAATTATGATTTGCAGATTTAAAAAAGTGGTTCATAGGATTGGTCTCTTAAATATTCCCTTACCTGGAATTCCCAAAACTGGAATGCTCCAAAATCTATATCTTTTTGAGTGCCAACATGTAACACAAGGCATGTTGGGGCACTACCCAGCCAGGAAGCTGGGCAGCTGCAAACCAAAAGGTGGCATGGAGCTGAGTGGGGGTGAAGGGAAGGGGCAAGGTGGGGGCCTCACCCACACTGGGAGTGGACAGCATGTGAGCAGGCCACACATGCCAATGGCAGGTTGTGTCTTTGCCTGCATAAGGCCTTGTGTACATCATTCCCACATATCTCTAGTTGTATGTAGGACAATGTCCCACATGGGGCCAAAATACATTTAGGATTGAGTCCTACCCCATCCCCATGGTGTCTCATTATGCCTATGCAAATATTCCAAAATCCAAAAAAAATCCAAAATCCTAAACACTTCCAATCCCATTTCGGACGAGAGATAGTCTGTATGGTGTAAAGGTCCATCTTGATCCTTGTGTGTCCTTTTGGAAGGTTGTTGGAGTTCCAGTGCCTTGTAACATACCATCTAGCGCATGGGTGCTTCCGTGATCATTCCACATGGTTTCTATTAGTATCAACAGACAGACCTAAAGAAGAGGTTTTCTGAGAGCAGAGATGCTAAGCATTCACCATTATTATTTTTTATTCATTTCAGTATGCCTTATGCCTGGTGAATACCCTTTGGAAACCAGAAAGGGAGTATTTTGGAAAAGGGTACAAAGGAAAGGAAATAACATAATGAGTCTCCAATGAGCCTTAGAAACAGCCTTCAGAGGTTCTATTAAGTCAATGTCTTCCCTTTAGGGGAGGGACACTGTGAGAAATATAGATATCATGTCCCAAGTTCAGGCAACCATATCCTAGTCATCGTCATCATCGTCATCGTCGTCATCATCATCGTCATCGTCGTCATCATCTTCAGTGTTTATCTTCCCAGAAAGGACATCTTCTATCCAATCTTCCAATTCCTCAGCTGTGGGGAGATCATCGTCATCCTGGATGTCCAGCCAGACACTGTCAGCCTGAAAGAAAAGGAAATACAGAGAGGAGACAAGCTAAGCATGAGTAGCAATAGCTCCATCCATTTACACCTGAGTTTTCCTGTATTTATAGGGACATGGTGGCGCTGCGGGTTATACCACTGAGCTGCTGACCAGAAGGTTGGTAGTTCGAGACCACGCAACAGAGTAAACTCCCGTTGCTTGTCCCAGCTCCTGCCAACCTAGCAGTTCGAAAACATGTAAAAATGCAAGTAGATAAATAGGTACCACTTCAGTGGGAAGGTAACGGTGTTTTTTTTTTTTTTTAAACTTTTAAAAGCGATTGTGGATCTAAGAGTTAAAATTGGCTGTTTATTGGGGACATAAAGATCGAACTGAGGGTGATTAAAATTGATTTTTACTTGGCTGAAAGAAAATAAGAAAGGTGAAGAGGCAGAGGGAAGGACTACTTTATTTCTCTATTCTCCCCCCCTTCTGGTGATAGAAGAAAGACGACGAGCAGACAAAAGGACACATGATCAGAGACAGAAGAGATGATGGTGGAAGGATACTTTAAAGAAAAATAGTCCAGCTTAAAGGGAAAGTTTAAGTTTTGAAATTGAACTTTTTTACTTTTTATATTTTCCCTTTTATTATTATTATTATTATTATTATTATTATTATTATTATTATTATT
>JAJKFI010000066.1:4472203-4483836 GCA_029204185.1 Lerista edwardsae | reverse complement strand
TTATTATTATTATTATTATTATTATTATTATTATTATTATTATTATTATTATTATTATTTCTGGTGGTGCCTTTGAAGCTATATATGGTAGTGATTTGAAGGGGGGAATTTGAAGAGACTGATGATTTTACTATAAATGATTGAACCTGAATAGAAATTAAGAAAATATAAGACATTTAAATTTTGCTGAAAAGGACGATTGAAAATATTGATTTGGTGATAATTTGGACAGGTATTGTTTATAAGTATTGATGAGAAATATTGAGCTTATTGTTGGGGAAATTTTGCTGGATTAAGCTAATAATAGTTCTGAATATAAGCTAATACAATATAAGTAAATATAGCTGATTTTAGTATAAAAATTGATTAGAATTTTTTTGATAAATATGTCGACTAGAGAGAGAAAAGAATTAATGAAGTATACATCCAAAACATCACCATCAACAACATCACAAATGTCAACTTTGTTGAAACAAGATAATAGACAACAAGAACAGAGAAGAGAAAGTCAACCTGAATCTATGTCCTTGTTGGATCAGATTAAACAGGCAATTTCAGAATCAGAACAGAGAGTAATCTCCAGATTGGATAAAACTGATCAAAAAATAGACAATTTACAAGAACAAATTAATAAAAACAATAAAGAGATTAAACAGACAAAGAAGGAGACTAAGAAGATGAAACAAGATATTCAGGAGGTGGAGAGAGGTCTGAGAGATTTAAGAACGGATCATGAAGAGTTAACAACTAATTACTTGAGACAGGAAATGGAACGTGCTGCCTTTAAAATTAGAATTCAAAATTTTCCAGAATTTCCTCAAGGTCAGACTAACCCTCAAGGTCAGACTTTTGATGAGACACTGCGTTGGTTAGTGGAAGAAACTGGACTGAGTGAAGGAATACTCAGGGGAGGGATAAACACGATTTATAGGATTGACTCCAGTTATGCGAGAATAAACAAGAGACCAAGAGAGATCATGATTAGGTTTCTTAGAAGGGGATTAAGAGATGAAGTTCTTCACATTTTGGATCAGAAGACAAGATACGTCTCAGAAAACAGATTGTTGATTCTTAGAGAAATACCGTTTCAAGTGCGTAAGAGAAGACGGCCATACAAAGAATTTGCAGCACTCTTGAGAGAAAAGCAAGTTAAATACAAATGGATTTTACCCGAAGGTTTACTGTTTAATTATAAAGGGAAACGACAAAATATTAATTCGATACATAAAATGGAGCAATTTTTGGATAAGTATGGTGAAGAACTGGGAGAAGCGGAATTTAAAAGAAGAACAGGACAAGAGTTAAGAGTATTTGAACAAGATGAACAGGGGTCACGAAGAGAAAAAGAGAGTACAGAAGAAAGTGAGGAAGAAAAGGAAGAACAAGAAACAGAAAGCGGAGAAATAGTCACACAAGAAGATACGTCTGACACGGAGATGGTAGGAGCAGCAGGCCCAAAAGAACCAAAAACGCAAAGAGTCTTAACTAGACAAAGAGTTAGACAATTAGAAGAGAAAGCAAGAAATAGGAACACAAATTAAAACAAAGTTAATAAAGATGGCAAAACAAATTAAAGCACTATCGTTGAACATTAATGGATTTAATTCTCCCAGCAAAAGAAAGAAAACCTTTAACCAATTAAAAAGAATGAATCTTGATATAATATGTCTACAAGAAGTCCATATAAAAAGAGATCAGAAGAAATTTTTGGAAAATAATAAAATGGGTGTTTTATTTACAGACTTGGATCCTAATAGAAAAAAGAAAGGAGTGGCTTCATATATACGAGCAAATCTTCAACCAGAATTGAAATGGAGTTTAGGAGATGGAAGAGCAGTCGCTGTCCAAATTCAAATTGAAGAAAGGAAACTTTTAATTTTAAATATATATGCCCCTAATGAAAATCAAGATAAATTTTTTAAAGCTATTCATCAAAAATTAATCGACTTCAATCAATTGGAGCTGGTCATTTTGGGGGATTTCAATGCGGTTTTTGAAAAAGCTTTAGATAGAAGAACAACTTCCAAAACAAAGAAAGGAGGAACATTATCAAAAGCATTCCTAAAAATGAGTGAAGAATTTAATCTCATAGATTCTTGGAGGACACGATATCCAAGCAAAAGGGAATTTACCTTTTATTCGGCAAGACATAAAGCTTGGTCGAGAATTGATATGTGTTGGATCTCAGCTTTATGGACAGATAGACAGTTTGAATCAGAGATCCTACCAAATACATTTGCAGATCACAATCCAGTTTTGTTAATTATAAATAAAAAAACAAGAAGATGGATGTGGCGTTTGAATTCCTCACAATTTAATAATCAAAACTTTATTGACCACGCAAAAACGGAAATGGAATGGTTTTTTAAGATTAATCTCCAACAAGAAACAAAAAAACAAATTGTCTGGGATGCTAGTAAAGCATTTTTCAGAGGATTGTCTATAAGAGAAGCAAGAAAACAAAGAGTAATCCAACAGAAAAGAATGATAGAACTTTGCCAAAGATTGAAAGAAGAAGAAGAAAGTTCTCAAGATAACCCGACGAATACTAAAATTAGACTAAGAATTAAAAAATTACAGCATGAGATCAATGTTATACAGACAGAGGAAATAGAAAGAAATCTTAAATTAATCAAACAGGATTTTTTTTGAAAACGCAAATAAAACAGGAAGATGGTTAGCTTACAAAATCAAAAAAGAAAGACAAAAGAATATAATTATGAATTTAAAAAATGAAATTGGTCAAGAGATAACTGGTATAGAAGATATGAAAAAGATAACAGAAAATTTTTACAAACAGCTATATAAGAGGAAACAGATTGATAAAAAAAACAAGAAGAATATATTTCTAAGGCTAATAAATTAAAATTGACAGAAGAACAGATAAAGATGATGGAAGCACAAATCTCATTACTGGAGATTAAAGAAGCAATAGCCAAACAGAATTCAACTAAAGCCCCAGGTCCCGATGGTTTATCAGCGATTTATTATAAAACTCTACAAGAAATATTAATTGAACTGCTGAGAAATTTGTTTGAAGATATTTGGTCTACTGGCGTTTTACCGGACACTTGGGGTGAAGCAACAATAACGTTGATACACAAGCCTCAAACAGAAAATAATGATATTAAAAATTACAGACCAATATCCCTTATTAATGTAGACTATAAAATTTTTGTAACAATCCTAGCTGCCAGAATGAAAAAAATTCTAAATATTTTAATACATCAAGATCAAGCAGGTTTTCTACCAAGGAGACAATTAAGGAAAAATTTGAGAACAATTATTAATGTTTTAGAATATTATGAAAAACACTCTACAAGAAAATTGGGATTAGTATTCCTGGACGCACAGAAAGCATTTGACAATGTTGACTGGAACTTTATGATCAAACAATTAAAAGCGATTGGCTTTGGACAACACTTCTTGACAGTAGTTAGCGGAATCTATTCCAAACAAACAGCTAGAGTGAAATTAAATGGAGATTTAACTCAAGAGATACAGATTCAACAAGGTACAAGACAAGGCTGCCCATTATCACCTTTATTATTTATATTATCTTTGGAGATTTTAAATACGAAAATCAGAGAAGATATAAGAATAAAAGGACTGAAAATTCAAACAGAAGAATTTAAGCTACAGGCATATGCTGATGATCTAGTTTTTATTATAGAAGATCCAAAAGAATCTCTAGAATATCTAATGGAAGATTTGAAAGAATATGTAGATGTAGCTGGTATGAAGATTAATTATCAAAAAACAAAGATATTATTGAAAAATGTGAAAGAATCTGACATGCAAGAAATAAGAAAATGGAACCTGCAAGTGACACATAAAGTAAAATACTTGGGTATTATAATTACTAGTAAGAATAGTACGTTAATGGGAGAAAATTATTATAAGTTATTAAAAGAAATACAAAAAGACTGTGAAAATTGGAAGAAATTACAACTCTCATTGATGGGAAGAATTGCTGCAGTAAAGATGAATATATTACCGAAATTATTATTTTTATTTCAGACGATTCCAATAATTTTAAAGAAAAACTTTTTTATTGAGTTAGATCAAACAATATCAAAATTTATTTGGCAAGGAAAGAAGCCCAGAATACGATTAAAACTACTACAAGAGGCAAGAGAAAGAGCAGGATTTGGACTTCCAGATTGGTTCTTATATTATCAAGCAGCAGCATTAAACTGGATAAGAGAATGGGCTCAACCAACAGATACCAGATCAATTAAATTAGAAACATACGATTTACAGATTGGTTTACATCAGTGGTCAGGGAACAGGGGTAAATTACCCCAAATGGGGTAAAAATGAAATTGCTGGGGGTAATGGACAGATAGGAGTAAGCCCCGTCCCCTTTCCCCTCATCCTTCCTTCATGACCAACATTCTCTCTTCTGACCAATGGGAAGTTCCTCTCACGCTTGATGGATTTCCGTTGCTTCCAATAGGAGATTAGAAGCGGCAAGGTACTTGGCCCCCAATAGGCAGTGTTCCCTCCCTTCCCAGGCAGCGAAGAAGACCATGGTTATCGATCCCGCTGCTGGTAGAGGGAGAAGGAAGCAACAGCAGAGAAAATAGCGGCCGTGGCTGCAACTGCAGCATTGCAGGGTGATGGGGGAGCCGGCTAGGCCAAGCTTATTCTGGGCAGCGAGGCCGGTGCAGACCCGCTCCCGGCTGGCACTCAGGCAGCCGTGGAGTCGGCGGTGCTCGACGTTAAGGGGGTAACATCGGCGTATCTAAATATATTTTGGGGTAAAAGGTAAAAAAGTTCCCTGACCCCTGGTTTACATGCATTTTTAATATATGATAAAGCAAAATTTTATAGCAACTTTAAACAACATTGTCTGAGAAGAGCTCTCTTATGGATATGGGAACAAATAAGATATAAAATATTTACAAAAATCCCAAACTGGATCAGACCTTTAGAGATTGGTTCAAAACCAGAATGGTTTAGAGAAGACCAAAATAGAAAATATGCAGAGATTTTAGATAAAGATAATAACTTATTAACTAAGGAACAATTAGAGGGGAAAAATATTTTTTTCGATTGGTGGTCAGAAAATCAAATAAGATCAAGATTGAAAGAAGATCGAAAAATAGGAATATACCAGGATATTACGGAATTTGATAGATATTTTCTAGAAGAAAAAGAAAAATATATAAAAGGAATATATACATTTCTTCTAAAAAGGAGAATGGAAGATGAAGTAATAAAAGAAGCAATGATTAAATGGGCTAAAAATGTTGGACATGATATTTTGTTGGAAGATTGGGAAAAAGTATGGAAAATGAACATTAAAATGACCAAGGCAACATCATTTAAAGAGAATATATACAAGATGTTTTACAGGTGGCATATAACTCCTCAAAAAATTTCAAAAATGTATAAGAATACTTCTAATAAATGTTGGAAATGTGGAGCAGCTGAAGGAAGCTATTACCACATGTGGTGGACTTGTCAGAAAGCTAAGAAATTTTGGCAGAGAATACAAGGAATGCTGCAAGAAATATTAAATTTCAATATTCCACTCAAACCAGAAATATTTTTATTAAATATTTTAACAGAAATTCAGGATATAAATATGAAACATATTGTTATTCATGTAACAACGGCGGCTAGATTACTATTTGCACAGAAATGGAAAGACGATGAAACCCCGAACATGGAACAAATAATAGGGAAAATTTATGAAGTGGCAGAGATGGACATTTTAACAGAAAGATTAAGAGAGGGCAAGATTATTAAGATTAAACAATACTGGAAAATGTTTTATGATTGGATAGATATGCAATGTTGAATGGTAAAGTAATAAAAGATTAGTACTGATTATATAGTTCAACGTTGAATATTAAGATATTTCATAATTTATAAGTAAAGAAGATTTTGGATATATTGAGTATGAAATAGATAACCTTAGAAATGATATTTTTTAATTGTATTGATGATATTTTTAAGACATTATGATGCATTGCAAGGTACCTACCTAATGTGTTTACCTTTGTTTAACACACATGTACCATTTCTTATGCAGGGGGGAATGTACCATGAGAAGGCAGCCTTGCAGGACTTTTCCCCACAAGACCCCACAAAAGATGTAGTGGGGGTGTCAAACTCGTTTCATATAGCAGCCCAAATGGCATTCATGATGCCTGTTGAGGGCCAGAAGTGATGTCATTAAGCAGGAAGTGATGTCATTAATCAGGTCATGACAAGCAATTTTTCTCTGCAACTCATTAGCTGCAAATGACAAAATACACAAATCTTGATCATGTTTCTAAGATATAGCCCAATTATCACGCAGGCTGCCCTTTTAGCAGTGTCACCTTAGCACAGTTCAGCAGCTGATGGTGGTGCTGGGAGAGCCCAAGGGCCATAGAAAGAGCTTTCAAAGGCCACATCTGTCCCACCGGGCCTTATGTTGGACACCCCTGGTGTAGCCATTATTGAAGCAACACAGCTTGAGAGGGACTGCACACTTTTAAGATGGATCTAACTCTTTGGATTAGTTTTCCTTTTTTCCCCCACAGTACTTTTTCATCAACAACCATGATTGCTCTTCTTCCTGTTCTAGCAAACAAATGAAAAGAAACTCTGGAGCTTTCTTCCCTGTCATCATGTCCTCTTTCTCCTTCAACTCCTCACCCCCGCCAGGAACTGGGAACCTCCTGTGGGAGGTATATTCCATCCCTTGTGCTTGAGGCCAAGGCTGCGTTTTGTGGGCTGGACTCTGAGGTGCTGACAGCTATAGAGAATGTTTTTGATGACACTGGCTGAACAGGCAGAGCAAGGATGGTATGCATATCTTGCTCCAAGCAGCCAGATCCATTGTGCCTTCTCCCCTAAAGCAGTTCAACTCCATGGAAGAAGTTTGTTTGAATATGCTTGAATACAGTGGTGAAGGATTTCAAAGGGCAACCACTGAATTGGAAGTCCTTGAAAGTCCAAAAATGGACCAAAGAAATTACAACAAAATGAGCAAGGAGCACAAGATTGTTGTAATCACTACTCCGAGACCGTATCCTATAGCTATGAAGATGGAGGTTTATTTTCTTGAGGTAGAAATACAATACTACTTAGCAACCATATCTGCAACCTGCAAGAAATAAACAGTAAAGCAGCATTGCAGAAAAAAACAGGGGCAGCCATATCTACACTATCTACAGTAATGAAGCCCCAGTGTCAGGGTTAGACTTGCACTATTTATTTATTTGATTTGATTTGTATTCCGCCTTTCTCCCCAAAGGGCACTCAAGGTGACTAACAACCAGTAAAAATACATAAATGATAAAACACATAAAACTACGAAATACACATAAATGACAAAATATACATTAAAAGCCAAGCAGCAGCAGAAGCAGCTTAAAAACAATAAAAGTAACAACACATCTCTATTTTATTTCCCAAATACCGCTACATTCCTTCGTCCCATAAATTCTGTGAAGAGATAAAACATATTTAGATACTGTTAAGTCTAAAGTCTATGATGCTGAGCTTCATTATTGCCCAGTCCAATGCAGGTCTACTCAGAAGTAAGTTGCATTCTCGTCAATTGAGCTTACTCCCAGGTTAAGTGTGGCTAGGAATGCAGCAATCCTCTACACCCTTTCCTTGAAGTAAGCCCCATTAAACGCAGGAGAGCTTCTAAGTAAACACGCGTAGGATTGTGCTGTAACCATTTCTCCCCTCCCTGCCCACTACTGAACTTACTATCAAACATTCTAATATAAGCTAGACCAGGACCCACAGCAGACATAAAGGGCAGGGGGGGGGGGGAGAGATTCCCACAACTCTTCTGGGATGACTGGCTGTGTACAGATAAGCTAAGCAGAACAGACCTTGGGCAGAAATTACTGGAAGTCTGATCTCTGTTACTCCCATGGGATACTTGTAAGATTGGCAAGTGATAGATGTGAGCCAAAGAAAACCAAATGCAGTTTCTGGTCATTGGGTAGGCTACATATCACTTTATCAATGATTATTCAATGGTTTATTCCAGTGATGGTGAACCTTTTGGGCTCGGCGTGTCAAAACTTAGGAAAATGCTTAGCTTGACTCTGCTGGTGTGTCACCCCCCCCCCAAACAAAAGAGAAACAATTCTTTATATTCATTTATTTAGACAAAAAATACAGTCTAATCACGTGTGGTGCTATGTATTATAAAAACCTCAAATAATTACAAAAATTAAAAATGATTAAAACAAACTCAGTTTTTGACAGGCATTGCTGTGAATGCTGGGGTGTCACCCCAAACATGGTTGTGTGTGTCAGCTTTGACACGCTTGTCATAGGTTCACCATCACTGGTTTATTCAATGGTTAGTGAATTTGCCGGTACTCACATCTGTGACGTTGACCACCCCAATCTGTGGTCTGAAGAGATCAATCTTGAAAGTCTTTTCCCAATACGTGATGAGCTGTAGCAGGAAAAGAAAAGAAACACTTCTTTACAAATGAAGGTATTTCCCATTAATATGGCATTCCAAGTATAAATATTCCGGAGCCACTGAGAACTTTAGTAAAGAACCGAGTCGGGCAATTGGGGGTGTTAAAAGCAAGAGAGGCAGGCACAGCGTTCCCCTCTCCATTCTCGCAGGGCACCTGTTTGTTGCTTCCTCTTTTCCATTGAATCTTATTTCTGATTCCTCCTTTTTCTGCCTTGAGCCTTCCCTGAAAGCAGGGCTTAACCTGAGCACAGTTTTAGTTTCAATGCAAGTGCACAACTCTGAGAGATAAGTCATAGGAGCAGCAATAAGGAGAGTGACAATGGGCCTCCGCATCATGCTCCAGACTCAGAAGCTACCGTTCTTTAAACCTTGGCACTGCCTGTATGGAAGGCAGTGCAAGAGGACAGCAAAAGACACCAATCAGAACAAGAACCTTCATGGTTCAGGTCCGTCCCTCCTTCCTCTATACTGGCTTCTGTGCAAACATTCTTCCACTCCTGACTCTACATTTCCTAGAAGCAGAGGTGTCTCTACAGGGAGGGCAGAGCTCTAAGTTTTGCAAGGAGCCTTACCTTGTCATGTAAATCCCTCCTCTCCCTTGCTGCTTTAGCCAGTAAACAACGCCAAGATGTTGCTTTTCCCTGTGAGGATTGGCTAAAACGGTGCAGGGGAGGAGTGATTTCCACTGCAAGGTAAGGCTTCTTGCAAAACTTAGAGCTCTGCCCTCCCTGTAGAGACGCCACTGCCTAGAAGAGAATGAAGTGGGAGCTCCGCTCTAGTCAGGCAGCATTTCTGGCTCGACTAGGTGGCTGCCCTGCTGCTCCCCTCTGCTGGAGTAAGGAACCCTCCTTCAAAACAGAACTTTGTCTCAGCGTACTCCTTGGACCCAAAGCACCCTGAACCCGGCTGTGAATCTGAGTGAAAGGAAAGCTGGAACGAGGCTGACTAACCCTTCTGCCCCTGACTGACCCCTTTTCTACGCAACACCATCCTCCAGCTATACACAACAGGAGAATAGCTATGTCTGCCCAGGCTGGTTTGGATTAAAGAAGAAAAAGCGGGGGGGGGGGGAGAATAGCAGAATTCCTCATAGACCCTATTTGGATCCTGGGGCTGCTGAGAGGGATACGTGAGTTATGAAGGGTAATTTTGACCTTTATACATTTAACTTTGCATACAGAAAATGTGTTGTAGAAACTCTGATTAATGAACGGCAACAATCCCACAGGTACTCACCAGAGGAAAGTCATCTGGATCTATCCACACAATGCTCAAGTCAGGATTGTCAGTGTTGTCTCTGGCAACCTGCTTCACAATCTCCAGGAATTCAAAGCCATCTGAAATGATACCCTAAGATAAATTCCTCTCATGCATATTCACCAGGAGAAAAACGCCCTGTTTTCACACGGTATGATATGGGAAGTACAACTGCCAAGTATGAATAATACAATAGTTGGAGCCAGTGGCGTTTCTACAGGGGGGGCAAAGCAGCAGGTTTTGCAGGAGACTGAGTTCCTGTGTAATGTAGCTCCTCCCCTTTGCCTCCAGAGCAATTCGCAGCTTAGACAACTGGCTCAGAGGCTTTGCTCTTCAAGCCACGAATGGCTTTAGAGGCAATGAGGAGGGGCTGCGTTACACAGGAGCTCAGGCTTGCAACCTTCTCCATGATGCATTTTGGGGAGGTGGGCTCTTGTGGGCTTTGAGCTCAAGGAGCATCCCAGCTCCATCTGCTGGGTGTTATGGGATATTGCATCCATTGGATCAAGCTCTGCTCTGTGTTGATCTTGATCTTCCATCAAGATCAGGCATTTTCCATCAGCCTGCTTTTACTTTTTCTACGCCCCCCCCCCCCCATTCTGTTTAATTTCCTTTTTTGGGACTTTGAATAAAATTAGCTATACAAATTAGCTATTCAATTTTGAATAAAAGTATAGCTATAAATTAGCTATACTTTTTGCCTACATGTTCACAGGTAATTCAATGGGTTTCACATCTCTTTGCTCAGCAGATACTACTGTGTGTTTGGTTTTCAATGAGAAACCCTGAGGTTCAGTGCTCTTTTAGGAGGGTTTTCTAAAAAAAAAAAAAAGCCCCCCCACCCCCGGCCAGGTCTCTGTAGCCTGGGATGGGGGCTGCTGTTAAAAGCTGCCAAGGTTCATCCCCATTCAGTTGCTGGTCCCATAAAGAAGAAAGTGGGGAGCAAGACAATGTGCATCCCTGCTAACCACTAGATGATATTCCCCTTGGTCAGACTGCCTTCTCCCAGATCCTTTTCTCTGAAACCCCTGTTGATTCCTGAGACACCTCTGTGCACACAGCATTTGGGATGCAGTAGTAAAGCCATTCTTTCAGGGGCCACAGAGGACATGCTAGGGGCTGGGTTCAAAACCTAGAGCTGTTTACTTGCATATAAAAGGTAAAGGTTTCCCCACGACCGAATGGTCTAGTCGTGACTGACTGTAGGGGGCGGTGCTCATCTCCGTTTCCAAGCCTGTAGAGCCAGCGTTTTGTCCGAGGACAAGCTTCCACGGTCATGTGGCCGGCATGACTCTATGCCGTAGCGCATGGAACGCTGTTCCCTTCCCGCCGAAGTGGTCCCTATTTATCTACTTGCATTTAGGTGCTTTTGAACTGCTAGGTTGGCAGGAGCTGGGACAAGCAACGGGAGCTCACTCCGTCACGCAGTCTTGAACTCCCAACCTTGCAGTCGAAAGCCCAGCAACAGCGGATTAACTCGCTGCGCCACCACGTCCCATTTATAGGAAATGATAAATTGCTCCCTGCTTCATTCCAAGGACTGGGAAGGGCCTGTGTGGGTGGAAGAGGATATAAAGGTTTCCCACCTGGGTCCTCCTCTTCAGCAAATGCCACAATGTGGATTCCATCCAAGTCGTCCTCCTGTGAGAAAGAAAAAATGCTACTGATGAGTCCCAAGATCTGAAGGAGAGTGGCCGAGAGTGGGGGGACAGAGCTGTTGGAGAGAAACAGATCAAGAGAGTGCTGGGATTTGAAGTGTTTCTGTAGATTAAGAGAAAAGAAACATAAACAGAACTGGCTTATAGCAGCTAGGAGGCCAGTGCGGATATATGAACAAATGGGAGGACACAAGGCCTGGAGGTAATAATAATAATAATAATAATAATAATAATAATAATAATAATAATAATAATAATAATAA
>JAJKFI010000066.1:4459025-4472193 GCA_029204185.1 Lerista edwardsae | reverse complement strand
AATAATAATAATAATAATAATAATAATAATAATAATAATAATAATAAATACTGGTATTTATATACCGCCTTCCTTGGTCATTAGATTGCTCCTTTGACTTTAATTCAAGGCGGTTTACATAGGCAGGCTTTTTCTAACCCCGAGGGGTTTTACAAATCACAAAGAGGTTCTATCTTTCACGAACTACTACATTCAGATGACACTTTCATAGTCCAGTCGTTCTTTCGGGCCGTACGATCGCCTTTCTCGCCGGCTGATAAGCGGCTTCTTTGCTCTCACCAAAGAAACAGCTGGCCCAGCACAACTCCTCTCTCACAGGCAGCTGGAGACAGGTACACTCTGTATAGAGGTGAGAGTTAACTGGCCTGTCCCAATGCACCATTTATACACTTTTTACTCGTGGGTTCTACTGACAGAATTCTGTCCTTGTTTGGGTTTGCGATGAATGCCCTGCCTTTCTCCCTGTTTTTGGACACTTCTAACACCACCCACCCACTCCCACCAGAAGCTCCTGTGCAGATTCAGGCTAAATTGGTGCACACAATTCATAATTAGAGGGAGAAAACGGTTTTCTTTTTCATGGATTTCAGTGTTCTCCGAAGTCAGAAGTGTGGAAAGCGATGTTATGTGCTTTTATTCAGAATTTCTTATAATTATAATCACTTTAAAAGTGTACCAGGATGGTGATATTGGTCGTATAGTGTCAGCAGATGCAGCCACAGCCATTACCCGTGCACCTCCATTAAGTGATAATCCAATGAAGCTGGTGTGTGTTTGGTTTTTTTGCAGATATTGGTGTGGTGTTGTTGTTTTTTACAAGGATAAGAAGTTCTGAAAGCGATGTAATGTGTTTTCCTTTCATTATCAATTGTGCGTGCTCCGTGGAATGCAGTTGCACACAGGCAACTGGCGGGAACGTCAAGATCCATTAGCAGTGAGCAACACAAGTCTCTCTCCTGCTTCAAGTCGAGCATGTCCTATGTCCTGTTAAAAAATGTTTTAGTTCTTTGATTACTTAAAAAAGTCTAAGGGTTCCATACAAGAGTTGCCCTGGGCCAACACAAGCTGCTTGCTTCAGTCTAGGGTTGTTGCAAACATGCCGTAAGGCCACACACTAGTCCCCAGCCATCTCAAGTGGCCCCCATTCCATCAGTCAATCACACTGTCCAACCTCCCCTTCAAGCTCTCTCTGGCCACCACACCACTCTTCCACATCTCTAGACCCACACCTGCCCGGCAATCGGTCTTCCGCCTTTATTCCCCAGGGTCCTCATCCACTAGCAGGAGCGTCTGCTCAAGAGAGTGGCGACAAGCCACCATTGTGCCAGCTGAACCCGGCTGGTGCAAGGGAGGTTCTGAGAGGAGGGCGGGCAGACAGGCAGAACTGGGGAGGGGTGGGCAGGCCGGTGACCGTGTGCGGCCCAGGGAGGGAGGTGAGGTTGGGATGTGGCCGGTAGGCTGCATCCAAGGCTCCATCCTCAGGCCATGCAGCCCTGATTTGGGCCGTGTGGCTTCTTCAGATCAGTGTCTCCTATTTAGCAGGTGCAGATCCGAGGAACCCTATAGGGAGGCTGGAGCCACTTCTGGGGCAAGGGCACAAATGTGCTCTTCCCCCAGGGAGGCTCCCCAGTGCACCTAAGCTGAAGCTGCACCTACAGGATGCTTTGTGAACTCTTGTTGAAAAGTGGTAATATAAATATTGTTGGGTGATTGATTTTCACAGATGATTTGTCTTTTTCCCTCTCTATCTCTGTCTCCGCTCAAATGTAAACTCCCCGAAACTGCCCTCAGCTTTTTATTTGCCCCCCAAATCTTTTAGCGGTGATATTCCAAAGGCTGGGAAGAGATTACAGGGCATTAAAGACCATTAGAGCCCAATCTTATGCACGTCTACTCAGAAGTCAGTCCCATTACAGTAAATGAAGCTTACTCCCAGGTAGGATAGGACTGCAACCCGAAAGTGATTTTGTTAAGGCTTTGATCACCCATCAAATCCGTCAGGCAAAACGATAACAAAGGGCCCATTTGAATCAGTCGCATTCCTAAGACGAGGTTCTTTCTGGGGTATTAGATTATTGTACACAGTTTGAAAGCCTCCAGTCTGAGGTGTCCAAAAATAAGAATGAAGGGGACAGTGAAGGCATGGAATGGGAGGTAAGGGGATTTGTTAGGGGGTTTGCCTACAAAGACAAATAAAAGCAAAGAGGATTGGAGAGAGCTTGACATTTAAAAAAAAACTGGGGATGGTTTTCTTCTCAAAAGCCACAAGGGTGGCAGTGGGGCCTGGGGTACTGGGCACAGTGAAAATGATATTGGCAAAGGCCATATTAGTTGGCAGCCTGGCTGTTTATTGTGCACCTGCTATGAATGTCATCTTGGAATTATACCATGGAAAACCCTCATGTTCTTGGTCTTCCACCAATCCCAGCTTTCAATTTCAATTGGTATTAATGCAAGAGGAAAAAAAATTCCATCTAAATGCTAATTTCTTTCCCCTCTGAGCCCACAAGTGACAGAACCCCCATAAAATGAAGAGCTAAAAGATTAAGTGGAAAACATCATTTAGGAGAAAAAAAATTGCAAGAACGAGGGTTTTGCTGGCTTCTGCAGGAGAATCAGATTTTCACAGGGACGTTTGGAGCAGATTTACTACTGGAATCGGAGCAAAAATAGTCCAGTGTAGTGTGTGGCTTGGCTGGTTTGTTTTTTTTTCCCCTCAAGACAATTTCCAGCTGACTTAGCGCATACACAATACCCAAGTCGATAACTCATTAAACAAGTGGCAAAGAATTTTCTCTCTGATGCAGTGGAAGAAACCTGGACTTAATTTTCTCAGGATCTTTTAGGCATTGTTAACAGTGTACCAGAAAGCACATGCTGCTATTAAGCTATGCTGGCGGGGAGATAGGCCTTCCCTGCGCTTTGTGTGTTGAGGCTGCTTTACAGAGAGTTGGAGCCCATTGGTTCTAGGATTATCTATTCCAGGAGTGTCAAACATTAAGTCCAGGGGCTGGATGAGGCCCTTAGAAGTTCTGTATCTGGGCCTTGGGCTCTCCCAGCACCACCATCAGCCGCTCGGCTGTACAGAGATGTCACTGCTAAAAGGACAACCCATATGATAATTAGGCTCTCCCATATTGTGAAAATATGATCCTGATTTCCTTGTTTTCTGTTGTTTGCGGCTAATGAGTTCCTAAGTGAGAAAAAAGTGCTTATTTCTGGTCACGACTTCCTTAATGATGTCAGTTCCTGCTTAATGGCATCACTTCCGGGTCTCAGAAGGCATCATGAATGTTATGTGGCCCACTGAATGAACATGAATTTGACACACCTGATCTACTCTGACAACAGGTCTAAAGTGTTTCAGACAGAGGGTCCTTCCCAGACATGCACATGGCAATTCTGGGCAGGCACGGCCGGTGATTTGAAACAGTCAGGACTACAGCCTCCAACACTACCCGGAGGAACACTAAGAACTAGTTGTGCCAGGGAGCAATTATAGGTGCTGCAGAAGTCTCCACAGCTGCCCTAGTTTTTACTCCCAGGTTTTTTCCTCCTAGTTTTTATGACATGCAGAACTGCAGTTTATGAACCTAGGGTTCCTTTGTGCTTGAATCTGAGGAGGAAAGGAGATGGGGAGTTTGCACATGGTCTCAGCCCTCCTTTGGCTCACATTACTGATGCAACAAACCATGGTTTGAGGGATCATCAGAACCCGGTCAAAGAAATTTGACCCACTTATACATAGTGGGCAGAAGATTTAGTCAAGAGGCAGAAGATTTAGTGTTGGGCAGAAGATTTAGTCGAGAGGATTAATGCCTCCGTTTGCCTAAAGATAAGAGCTGAAGATCTGAAGGTCGCCAGTTCGGGACTACCGGAAGTCTCTCTGAGCGGCAGACCTTGTAAATTGCGACTGATTAACAGCTGACCTGTCTTCAGCTGCCTTGAGTGAGTGGGAGTTGTGCCAAAGTCAGCTGCTTCTCTGGTGGGAGCAGGGAAGCCCCTTATCAGTCAGCAGGAGACAAATGGCCAGAAAGAAGGACTAAATCCAGAAAGATCCATCTTATCTGTATGTGTGTAGTTCTTGGAAGATAGAACGTTTCTGTAAAAATTGTAAAAATCTTCGGGTTTCTGAATAAAGTCTGCCTATGTAAACCGCCTTGAGTTATAGTCATTAGAGAAATCTGGTGACCTAAGAAAGGCGGTATATAAATACAAGTATTATTATTATTATTAAGCCTACACAAATCTTGCCTTTGTAGATTGTGCGGAAATCCTCTTTTGAGCTCTGTAGCAAGCCCAGATGCTTTCTCTTTAAAACACTTCCTGAAGAAATTACCTTTCCTGCTGCACTTACCCAAGTCTCAAACATGTCTTCTGGACGCAATTTGCGCAGCGTGGCTCTGCAAAAGAGAAAAATGGAGCTCTGTTTTATAGACCAGTCTTTATTCAGTTTAATTATGATTGTAAGCATGTGTAAAGGGAACACATGCTCAAAAGACTTGACCTTGGTCATCTTTGTACACCAGTTTCCACTCCTGATCTACCTACTGGCCATTCTCTTGCCAACTCAGAAGGACTAATTTCCAACGTGAAGAGCAGTAACTTGAAAAGGGTGACGGGCTCCTTTCAGGGCAAGCTCGACAAATGATGTAATGATTTCCTTTCTACCGACTTTCTACACATGCTGAAAAGGGTAACTTCCATGGAGACAGCCAGCATGTGATGGAAGCTTGACATAAACCACCGCCCAATCCTATGGGCTCTGTCCAGCAGCGGAAGGCACATTCCGTGCGAAAACGCACTCTTGGGTGCCAATGGAATGCTGCAGCCTTCCCACTCGCGTTGCTGGGGTTCCAGCTGCTTGCAGGAGCAGGCAGGCCACCAGGGGGGGGTCGGAGGGATTTTCAGGAGGATGGAACATGGTAGGGATGAACCTGGGCAGGGAGGAGGCATGATGAGGATGGGAAGTGATGGTGTGCACTGGATTCTACCCCCCCATTGTTGTTGCCTCCCTGCCTCCTTCGTCTCTCTAGTGCGGGTCTGTGGCAGCCCGTTGCAGGTTGGGAGGCTTACCCAGGGGTGTTGAGAACCCCCTTCCCTGCTGAAGCCTCCCAATCTGCCCCTTCCTGCTGGATACAGCATGCCTGTTTTTGGTGTGACTGCACCAGCGGGGATGGAGAGGATAGGATTGGGCACCCAAACTCTTAAACACTAATGGCAATCCCTACAAATCAACCAACAATATCAACCAACCAACCAACAATATTTATATACCGCTTTTCAACAAAGTTCACAAAGCGGTTTACAGGCAAAAAATAATTATAAAGTTAAATGGCTCCTTGTCCCCAAAGGGCTCATAATCTTAAAGAATGCAGAGCACCCCCTGCACAGGGGCAAAGAGGGACAATTACTCTTCCCCTGCTAAATATGAGAGGAACAAATGTGTTGAGAATGTGTCCCTTTGTTTGAATAACGAGTGAATTTGTGTGGATTGAATTTGTGTGTCAGTCAGCAGCCCCTGCACTTTTTTTTACAAACAAAGAGACACGTTGCAGGCTTTCCAGCACTTAGCCTAGATCCTCATTTTGCATGGCCAAATTTCTACTTATCCTTTCACCATGAACAAGTTGTCAGTGAGGGCTGGGAGACAAGGAGAGGATGACTGGGGTCGACCCATCAATGAGGCCAACTGAGGTGGTCGCCTCAGACAGCAGATTGGTGGGGGGCTCCCATCCCTATCTGCCTACTTGCTTCCATTGTTCCTCCATCTTGTCCATTCCTGGGGGGCAGTGAGGAAAAGGAAATATGGACAGGAGGAGAGTGCTAGAAGAGTGTTTCTCAAACCATGGGTCGGGACCCACTTGGTGGGTCACACAACCTGATGTCAGGTGGGTCGTGGAAAGCCTGGAGCAGCCATCTTGGAAGTTGCAGACCTTACTCTTGCTATATTTCTTTTGTGAGTGTTTGAATTTTCAAGCAAGGGTTTTTAAAAAATTTGTTTTAAGTTTAGTGTTTTTACATAATACTTTGTCCTAATCTTGCTTTCTGTCAGGGATGTTTCATGGCTGTGCCATTGCTGCAGTCCAAGAATGCCAGTGCGCACAATGCCAGGAGTGTCACTTCCTGCTTGATGATGTCACTTCTGGCCATGACATCACCTTCTAGTGGGTCCTGACACAAGTGCTGTTCTAAAAAGTGGGCCCCAGTGCAAAACGCTTGAGAACCACTGTGCTAGAACATTGGACAGTGGGAGGAGCAGAAGCTGGTGCATCACTGAGTAAGGGGGTGGCATTTGGCATAGCATCTCAGGTGTCAGGTGGTCTTGAGCCAGCCCTGACAAATGAGGCTTGTAAAAAAAACACTGACAGCCTCATCCAGATGTAATGACTCTTTACCGAAAGAAGAAATGCAACTTTTGGGGATGGTGGGCACCTAAATTCTATATTGATGGCATTGCCTGAGCTATCGGAGGAGAGCTTTCAAATGTCATTCTCTGTACCTTTTGTGTTCATTTATAAACTCCACCAGCTCCTCTTCTGTATATGGCTTGTCTGGGACATGAATTGGATCATCCATAAATGGCTCATAGAAGTCGACCTCATTCAGTTTCAGACCCAATTTCTTTGCAACCTATACAAAACCAATGGTATCATACTGGTGAATTACGGAAAGCATGGAGCCCCGCCCCGATACTTTCTAGCATTGAAAAAAACATTTAAAATCTTAACATGTTGAATGCACATGAAAACAAGAACCACAAAAACCCTTTCTTTTGTTTGCTCCCTGCGCTTATGTCACAGATACGTAACACCAGCAACTAGCAAAGCAAAACTGAAGCTGGAAACAGGGCAGCCATGTTTGTTGTCTTTCTTGCCAATAAAAACAGTCCACAAATGACCATTTCCTATGAATAAAGAAATGCATCTTGAAATGCAGTTACATCTTCTACATGGCAGCTTATATTATGGAACTTCATCGTTTTAAGAAACATTATAACAAACAAGTCATGTCCACTGAATGTTCATCCCTGTTCAAACACAGGAAGACTAATTGAATGGAAGACTGTTGGAGCTGTCAGTTCCCTAGGTGGACAACTGGTGAATACTGTACCAAATTTGCCACTTGCCAGCTGCAGACCTGGACTGCAAACCTCCACTGAAATTTTTGAAGGAAGTGCTAATGAGCACTGCTATAAATATCTTCTAAGGCCCATTGGAGCAGATTTCTCCACGTTACACACTATGCCCACTAGGCAATTTTAGCTCTCATTCGTTTCAGCTCCCACAGTTCCAGACTTACCCCTTTGTCGAAGGTAGCGAAGAACCTGACATAGGGCTGGAAATGTTCAGCTGCTTCCTCAAATGCTTTGTAATCTGAGGAGGAGAAAGAGACTTGTTTCATGCATGGTCTGCTTAAACTAAGGTCCACACAAGCTGGGTTGTCACCTTCTGAAAATTGAATTGAATCCATGCCGCCCCACCCTCCACAAGCAAAACAAGAGTCAATCTGGAAACTCACTGTATCTTGGCTACCTTTGCTACTGAGCTTTGCCACCTTGCCTACCTGCCAGCACAAACCACCACTTTTCTCAGAGGTAGAGTGGAAATGAAGCTGCTATGATATCCCAATACCCTGAACTATACGTACATCCACACAAAGCTATTTTTTCTGGATGTTCAACTGCACCAACATCCTGAAAAGCAGAACTGTATACTGTACTGGATCTTCTTTTTTAAAAAAATCCAATTGAAAATTATAGGATCATTTTTGAGCAAGCTGTATAGATTTTCCATTCCAATAACACAGTTGGGTTATATAACAGTGCTCAAGAATATTGCTCCAAGTCACCCTGGAAATCAGGATTGTTCCACTCAAACATGTTAAAGTGTTCTTAAATTAAGTCCTCCCAGCTCTGGTGGGCCACTGGCAGGCGCGCACGGAGGCCTGAGCGCGCCCCATGGCTGGCGCTGAAACCACGCCCCCCCCCGGACGTCTCCCCGCCCACGCACGTCACTCAGACATGCCTCCCTTACCCCGGAAACACTCCATTTCCGAGCGTAAGGGACGTGTGGGCAGGTGGGAGGGCCGAAAACCGTGCGGTCTCACCCGGACTGCACGCAATGGCGCGCCGCCGCTGCCCGGAGCCCCATGGCTCGCACCATCCCAGGCCACAGGTAAAATACGCGCCTAGCCACTGGGAGATACAGGAAGCTAGACCAGTTGCGCCTTTGGCCTGATCCAGCACTGCAATGTTGCAAGGGCACGTACACCTTCAGACCATCTAGCATCTAGACCAGTGTTTTTCAGACTGTGGATCTGAACCCACCACATGGATTGCAAGCCAGTTGCAGGTGGGTTGTGTAGCACCTAGGACAGCCATCATTGAAAATATGGGAAGATGGGGCACTGAAAAGGGGGGGGCTGTGTGGTTGTTTTGCTTGTGTCAAGGTTGTAAACAGGCTTTTTCTATCTGATTCACTTTGCTATTGGAAAATGGCTGAGAAATAACCCAACTTATTGTTGCATTCTCAGGAAAGCAACAGGCTCTGGCATCACCATGTCAGCACTTTGGGCCATGACATCACTTCCAGTGGGTCCTGGACAGATTGTCATTCTAAAAAGTGGGTGCTGGTTCTAAACAAGAACCACTGGTCTAGATTACAGAGAAATCTGATTTTGAGTAAGTTTCTGCCCATTTCAATGCCACAAAAATTATGGCAGAGCAGTGGTTTTCCAAATATAGGGCAGGCTCCCCTTAGGCAGCATTAGAAAACCTGAAGTGTGGGAAGAAAAAGAGGGGCGAGGGAGGGAGAGGGTGGGCGGGACATGGGAGGGCTTGGGAGGTGGCCATACAGGCCACATCCTAAGCCTGTCCGCGAGGCTGCGTGGCCCCGATTCGTGCTGCACGGTCTCCTTGGATCTGCGTCCGCTCCTTAGCGGGCACAGATCCAAAGAGCACATAGGGGAGGCTGGAGCCTCCTCCCCTACGGTAAGGGAGCACATGCTCCCTTGCCGCGGGAGGATCCAGCCTCCCCACACCCAGCGTCGGATATGGCGCTGGCTGGCCGGCCTTGCCATTCCGGCGCTGGGTAGGATTGTGCCCTGAGTCATATTAGAATTGCTTCGTTCTCATGAGTGCGAGTTGCTCTTCTGGCTTGACAAAGAGATCTCCTGTTCTATACCCCAGGAATACCAGTGTTGGATTACAGGAGTCCCCATTATAAGTCTCCCCACTATCTGTTTTCCCACATTTAGGGTGCAATCCTAACCAACTTTCCAGCACTGACTGGAAAGCTGTGTCAATGGGGCATGTGCTGCATCCTGCAGTGGAGTAGTCATCATGGAGGCCTCCTCAAGACAAGGGAACATTTGTTCCCTCACTTCGGAGCTGCATTGCCCTAACCCCGGTGCTGGAAAGTTGGTTAGGATTGAGCCTAGGATTGTGATGTGCCTTGTCGTCAAAAAAACCAATGGTGTGCCTTTACAATTTTAGTGCCTTCTCAATATGCCGTGAGATGAAAAAGGCTGAGCATTGCTGAACTAAACGCACGTTCGGAGTCTTCTCCTTTGAAGTAGCCAATGAGTTTGATCTCCTCTTCGATGCGGTCAAAGGCCTCAAGTTCCAGCTTGCTGTTGATGATCTCCACTGGGTCCTCCATTAGCTGCCGTGAAAAAGGAATTTGGTCAAGAACAACCATTTATTAACAATACAAACGGTGTGAATCAATGTGACTCATCAAAAAACGAGTGATAGTTCCATATCTCATTTGGCAAAGCGGGGGGGGGGGGTGCTCTTCCTACCCACACTGCCACAGAAGGGGAGGCCTCCTACCCTTATTTTCCCATCCAGAAACCATGATACAAAGCAAAAACAAAACAAAAGGATCAGAAACCACTGTAAATTTACAACAAATACAAGAAACAAGATGTCTGGATTGGTGTTCCTTATTTACCAACCATGCTGTTAATGGGTCTCTATTTTTAAAAAAGAAAATCTTAAGGGAATTTTGATATCTAACAATATAGTACAGTTCCATGCAATGTCTTGAGCTTCCATGGAATGAGCAGTATACAGACAACCCACCTATATCCATGGATGCAGAATCCATGCTTTCAAATATCCATGTACCTGGGACCAGTGGTGTCATCTAAATGATTTAAGAACAGGTACTCACTTTTGATTGGCACGTGTCGGGACCCGGCCACCGGAAGTGACGTCATAAGCCAGAAGTGATGTCGTGGCAGGAAGGGACATGAAAAAAGCCCTTTTTGAGGCCTCAGACAATTTTAAACTGACCCAACAGTTGCAACAGTATTCCACAGCACCCCCAGAACATGTTAAGGAGGCCTGGCATCATGTTAAAGTGACCCAACAGTTCCAAAACCCCAGAGCAGCGCATTTTTCACTGGCAAGGCAAGGCTCTGCTCGCTGCCTGCCTGCCTGGGTCTGAGAACGTGCAGACAACTCAAATGTGCAGGAAATTCAAACGTTGCAGGGGGCGGAGTCAACGAGTGGGCGGGTGAATGAGCGGGGCCAGCCGTAATCCTAGGAACTGGTACTCGCGTACCCCCGCGTACCCCCTGTATGTCATCACTGCCTGGGACCCTTTTATCCATGGTTTGGGGGGAAGGAATGCATTCCCCATGGATACCAGGGAACACCTATATTAAGTTTTTTCTTAGCTTTTAAATTTCCCCTGTGTCATGAGTGCCCTGTTCTCCCCTACCCTATTTTTGCCTATTCTTCTGCATTTTGGGATACTTTTAATTCCCCAGCAGCTCCTGTGCAAGTTCAGTCATCTTAAGAGTTTCTGGAAACTCCTCCTATAGCATTCCCGTCCTCTGTTTGGAAACACCATTCTTCCCCAGCTATGTGCTGGATGCAGATTGGGCTTCTCTTTCTGTCAGAAAGGGTTACGCAAGCACCCTTCGGGATTGGCACATGCCTGGCTATTGGGCAGCCACCTCTTTCAACGCAGTTTTGTGTTAGTTTTGAATTGTTTGTAAATCAGAGTTAACAGATTTGTAGAAACATTATACAAAGGTCAAACGAGCAGCAAGCAGTGGCATAGCTAAGGCTTATGTTACCTGGGGCGATGAAAATTTTGTAGCCCGCCCACCCCTCCACGACAAAATCAAATTCCATTTATTAAGTAAATAAATAAAATATTTTCTGTTTAATTGGCCATAACTTTTGAAAGAATATAGATATTCCAATGTGGTTTTTTCCCATTACATTCAGCAATAGGAGTGCAATCCTAGCCTGGAGTTAGGCTGGCACAAGTTAGACCAGCAAAGTTTGCCTGGCACAAGGGCCACCGTAAAGCACGTTTGGATCACTCTCGGAGTCAGGGAGGATGGTGCATGTATGTGTGATGGCCTCTGTGACTCCAAGAGTGGTCCAAAAATACTTTAGGTGTCCCTTAATCCAGCCAAACTTTGCTGGCCTAACTTGTGCCGGTATAACTCCAGGTTAGGATTGTGCTCTAAATTACCTTTCCAATGATATATATAACATGATGGCAGGTTATTCATATATATCAAGGTTTTCACAATTTTGGCCTGTAGTGTCCAGCTCAATTTGTTGCCCCTCTAAACCTCGTTGCCCAGTGCAATTGCTACTCCCTGCACCCCCTTTCCTATGACACTGCCAGCATGCACACTAAAAGAAGAAAAAAAGCTTTCTCAGTCATTTAGCAATCCAAGCTTTTGGAACTTGGGTGAACTACAAAGAAAGGAAGGGAAAGAGCAGGTTCTGAGATTGAGAATTGATTTGTGCAGCCCCATTTGAAACCCTCAGCTGCAAGTTGCCATTCTCCAGCTTCTCTTAAACCTCAGCTCCAGATTTCAAGAATATCTTTGTCCTTGTGGTTTATTGTTTTCCCTGGTGAGAGGGCTCCTCTTTACTATCAGCACAGAGAACATATATCTTCGCACAGTCCAAAGCATAAAAACTGGCAGCAGCTCACTCTCCCCCCTCCCCTGCAGATGTAACAACATAAGATGTTAAAAGATCCCAGTTTCAACTGTAGCCAGCGAGAAATGTGGGAGGGCTGTTGAAGGCAACAACAGCCCACCCTACTGTTTGTTCCCCAGCAACAAATATTCAGAGGCCTAATTCCATTTCTGGACATTCAGCTGACAGACCTCTCTGTTGCAAAGTGCTCCAGCCAGCAGCCCAGTTTGGCATGGGATTGGGCTGAACGCTGCTATAGGACTAGATGGACCAATGGTCAGACCATATTCTGACCTAATAGTACCTAGTAGTACCTAGTTGACTTAATATTACATCGCTTCTGGGGGTGGCCACAGAAATAACAGGAACCAGCTGGACCAGGAAGAACGTCTCGTGGTGGATGGTTGTAGTTAGGGACCATGTGCACTTGGGGTGCGTGTCTTGCATTGCTTATGTGATCATATGCACTGTTTCTGTGCATTTTCCTTATGCCTGCATGTGCTTTGGACACAAGTGTTTTCACCAGTGAATAAAGCAGTCACTCTCAGTCTCTTTCAGGATCATAACTGCTAATCACTTCTGGCTTTGAATGCACCTACATCTAAGAAGAATTCGACCAGGACATCTGCTGCCATTTCTCCATCATACTCAATGATGTGGTCCTCCTTAAAGACATAGAGGCTTCCTTCTTCATCCAAACCTGTGGAAAGGACACAAAGATCACACCTCAGTGCACAGTAATCCAGACCAGTTTTGCTGTCTAGGAAACAGGGGTGTATCATCTCAAAGCACTGTGAGACTACATATCACTACACGGCTGGCAAGTGAACGTCATCTGCTAAAAGCTATCGCTACATGCGCAAGCCCCACTTCCCAGGGGGCATGGGAGTTCCAGGGATGCAGCACTGTCTGAGTTCCCTTTGGAGGAGAGATCACTGAAAGTTTAACATGTCCTTGTAATACTTTAAAGCAAATAAATATTATATATTTATATATTTGCAAATATATAGATTTGAGCATTTGGATTAAGTTAGGTAGCATGCACCTTACAAGCAAAACCAAGTCACAGCTGGCATTTTCATCCTTGGAGAAGCCCAGCCTGAGTTCATTTGGTGCCTGACCTGAACAGAGCCTTGCCACTCTCTCCCACCTGTGAACTCTCTCTCTCTCTCTCTCTCTCTCTCTCTCTCTCTCTCTCTCTCTCTCTCT
>JAJKFI010000066.1:4420212-4441156 GCA_029204185.1 Lerista edwardsae | reverse complement strand
TGTGTGTGTGTGTGTGTGTGTGTGTGTGTGTGTGTGTGTGTGTGTGTACACATGCACACACCTTCCACCAGTAGCCCTCTGGTTTCTATTAAAAAATAAACCCAAAAATCAAAACTACAATCAATCCTCATTATCTGCTAATGATAAATTATCTGTTCCTGAAAATCCTTGTGGATAGCGAATTCGCAGATAATGAATAATTGATCCTATGGGATCAGTGGGGTTAGGCGCAAGGCATTTACCTGCCTTCAGAAGAATCCAGCAGAGATCTCAAGAAGCACCAAAAGATCTCTGAATGCTGCAGAGGTCTTCCAGAGGCTGCAGGATCTTCAGAATGGCACCTGTAACCTGCGTGGACCCCTTAAACATGGCCAGCGGATGCATCTACATCTACTCTTTCAAAATAGCACTGCAAGGAGACCATTGTGAGGTACAGGAAGGTGGGTACCTGCCAACTCGGGGTGCTTCTTTATGCTTCCTTATTCTGACAGTGCAAGTAGCTGTGGGAATATTGTCTCCAGCTAGGAATCTGTCACCTGTCTTTTCGCTGATGGTTTTATATGAAGCTATGTTATTCAAGAAGCTGTTGTTATTCAAGAAGCTATGGCTTCTCTCCCTGGGTAAAACCAGATACCAGACACATACGGGGACAGAGTCCCTATACAGGCATGCCCCAGTATCCACTGATTCAGTATCCACTGTTTCAGTTATCCACAGATACCATGGATGCTGAAACACCTATTAAAAAGATAGGGGAACATTAAACAAATCTCTTTATCTAGTTGCAGCAAGACCACTGATGTTCCCCTACCTTTAAAAAGGTGTCCCAAGTATCCAGGGTTTCAAGTATTCACGCTGGGGTCTGGAACAGAACCCCAGTTGATACCAGGATATGCCTGTACCTTGTTCTATTTCCCTCTTCTATACAATCATTAAAGGTATATAGGCACTCTGCCCCTTTTTGTATCTGATAACCCTACCTAAACCCACATCGAAGAGGCCTGTTTGCCACAAGTATGGCATCTCTGCCACTAAATCAACCAGAAGGGCGCTGATCCTGATTGAGACCAAGCACCTTCTCCCTCATTAGGCTTTCCCAACAAAAACCATCCTCCCTACACTAAAGAAGCTTGCTTAAATGGTGTGGCAAATACTAGACGTTCACTTCAAGGCAAACAGCCACTTGAAGCAAGGATTTGAGTGGGGAAGCTGCACAAGGGGAAAGGGCTCACCTCCCCTTCCCTGAATGCCATGGTCTCAGTCAGGATCAGTGCCTGCAGCTCTTTGTGATGAGAAAAAAGTCACTTCTGGTGCTTCTGAAAAGTTGCGGCAGAGCATCTAAGACAGTGGTTCTCAAACGTTTTAGCACCAAGATGCACTTTTTAGAGTCAAAAATCTGTCCAGGTCACCCCGGAAGTGATGTCCTGGCTAGAAGTGCTGTCATTGGAACTTCAGAGCTTGCTGCTTTCCTGAGAAGGCTGCAATAACTTGGGTTATTTCTCAGCCATTTTCCAATAGCAAAGTGAATCGTCTCACCTCTGCCCTAAACCCTCCAGTGCAGTGCTTCCCAACCTTTTAGCATCATGACCCACCTAAAAAAAGTTTCATTTTACCATCCGCTCAAGCCTCTGTGGCCATAATGGTGATTGGGCAGTGGTGCTCATTGCAAGTAGCAGGTTGCTTAGCCCTTGATGCACATAGACAATCTGCCCTGTCAGTTTTATGATCCACCAAAAATTGGGTCGTGACCCACTGGGAGCCGCTGCTCTAGTGGCCTTAGGACTCCCCCAGTGCAAAATGGGGATTGCTCCTTTTCTGGTTTAAGGACCTCAAGTGTCATCTGGCTTTGCGCCATCTGACAGTCCTATCAAAATGTTAAGTATTGCTAGGGGTATACCCGTTTGACCCCAAGCGTGGCTTTTTCTCAGGGTGTCAAAGATGTCCTTCTCACTCCAAAATCTCTTCTAGAGATTTCCCTTCCCCCCTGCAGTGCCTTTATATTCCATTGCAAAGGTATTCCATTTTGCTCATTAGTACGAGAACAAACCCCTTCATCGTTGAGTAATTTTTTTGGCTCAGAAGAGATGTTTGCAATACAAACATGAATGACAAGCTGCAAAGATATCTTTAGGCATGCCTGCTTAAACAAAGAACAAGGAATCTGGTTTTGGCGCAGACTATAGGCTTTTAAGTCATGGAAGGTTTCTTCAGCTTAGTTTCATAAAGGCTTCCCTGTTAGCATTCCTGATGGGAAAGAAGAGGGGTTTCCAGTCTGGAATGTCAATAGAAAAACTACTTAGATTTTTAAAAACGTGATCAGGAAAGTTAGTTCCGAGTTCCATTTGGAGCTGTTAGTCCCATTGTGGAGAACTGAGCAAGCTGAGATTTCTGGTCTGCAGAATCTCCCTGATGTTTTTTCACTTTGGGTTATAACTAGGGTTACCAGATACTAACTGGGACAGAGTGCCTATACCTTTAACCAATGTATAGAAGAGGGAATTTTGGCAGGTGCAGATCAACATGGAAAAGTTTCAAAAGCTGCACCTGCCCAAATTCCCTCTTCCATACAATGGTTAAAGGTACAGGCACTCTGTCCCAGTTTGTATCTGGTAAACCTAGTTAGTGGTGAAGTCCGGTAAAGGGGTGGGGGAATCCATCTAGCAACATGCATCATTTTGGTTGATTGCCAGGGAACTTCTAAACCGGAGAGGTTCAGATTCATATGCTAATCTGCATTCATGCTTTTTCCTTAAATGCTCATTTTGAAGTACCCTGTTCGTTTCTTTAATGATTGATTTATCATTTCCTCCCAATGGACCCTAGATGCCCCATGCCCTTGCAGAAGTGACAATGGCCGAGCAACATACACATACAAAGTGCAGCCACACTTACCTCCAGGACCATCTCGGTCATCTGAAAACGCCTCTGAGAGGTTTTGTCGGAGGCCACAGGTTCATGGAGCAGCACAGCGAGCATGTCATACTTCTTCAGGGCCTGCTTGTAGTTCTTCTCGCTCAGGTCAGTCACACGATCTTTCCCATCGTAGGTAGGAAAGTCCAGTCCTTCTTCTGCCCTGCAGCAGGTCAGCACAGCCAAACCAGCCAGAAGCCAGAAGGCTGCCTTCATTGGGAAAACCATCTTGAGGAGCCCTTGCTGCTTCAGTTAGGGAAAGGAGGAGAGATTCCAATAGAAAAGGCTGCAGAAATTCCACTCCCTGGGTGCCAGTTTGCTCCCCTCGGTTTTCCGATGGATCCAGTAGATCAACTGAGGCCACTGGGAAGCGGACTCAGCAAACGAGCAATCCTTGTTTGAAGACAAAGGCAAAAAGACAGACAGGAGAAGCTGGGAGACCAAACCCTGGATACCTTACATAGCTTGGCCCGGCTCTGGTGTCATTAAGAACTCCATTTTTAGGAAGCAGTTGTTTCGAGCTATAAATAGACCCTGGGAGGAATAAAACAGGACAGATATGACACGATTGAGGGACTTTGCTGGCACTCGGCATCATCTCAGAGAGAGAAAGGGAGCAGCCGAGGGTGGGAGTGAAGGAACACACAGCAAGGGCTCTGTTGGAAAGAAAACAAACAGAGGCATCTGTGAAGTTTTTGAGCAACGCAAGCAACTACTTGGACTTTGGGGGTGGCTTTCCTTTAGATATAACCCCTGCTAACTGGGCAAACCTGCTAACTGGGCAAGAGGCACTTTTCAAGTGGTGTTCCTCTTATATTTAGCAGGGGGAGAGTAACTGTCCTTCTTCACCCCTGCGCAGTGTCTTTTCTAGTGGCCGTTGCTGGTGGTGGTCTGTATTTTTTAGACTGTGAACCCTTTTGGGACAGGAAGTCATTTAACTTTATTATTATTATTATTATTTGCCTGTAAATTGCTTTGTGAACTTGTGTTGAAAAGCAGTATATAAATACTACTGATTGATATTTTGCTTCCTTCTTGCTTCTACAGCTATAAGGGATTTCTCCACCTTTGAGAATGGCTTCGAAGAAATGTTTTTTGATAGTCATTCTCATTCACCCTGTTGTGAGAACAGACCCCCACCCCCGGATTCTCTCAGACTTTGTTAGGCTTTTCCTGGCTGGCCGTGCTCTGCCCTAGCCATGTCTGCAACTGTTCTGCCTTTTTCCCTGGCTTCCACAGCCACGTGCAACCATCACGAACTCTCCTGGCTCACAGCACACCGCTGAGCCACGTGGAACCATCACGCTTCTCCCTGACTGCAGGCCCACAGTCCAGCCAATGCTGAAACCACTAAGCTCTTTTTCCTCCAACAGTGCAAGTCCGAACCATTAAAGACCCTTGTAATGTAGCACAGTGGCAACAAGAGGTTTGGCAACTCGGGGGGGGGGGAAACACTTCTTGGCAAGAGCCACTGTTAAGAGCCTCCTTAGCCTGGCTCTGTACCCCATTGTGGTCATTTGGCTTATAGGTAAAATGGTGCTCATTTGCTATCTCATGATGGTCAGATGGAGGTGTAACCAGATGCACAGGGACCTGTAACGGTCTAGGGGTAATTTTGACTCCATTTTGGAAGTTGAGCTGCTGTCCTGCAAAGAGAAAAATCACAGAGGTGAGTCTCTTAGCGTGGACATTCCAAAGTCCCCCTCCCTGAGGGTCCTGTAATGCAAATCTGATGTCTGACAAAAGAAGCATTATGAAAACCATTTGAGCCTAAAATCCAATCAAGTCCTTACCTGCCAAGAGTTTTCCCCCATCAGAATTCAACTATAGCTGGCCACTCCTCAGGGCGATTTGAATCACAGTGGGGGTACTTACCGTGTTGATAACAGTTATCAAATGTATCAAGGGCTTGTCTGGTCTAAATGTCTCCTGTCTGCTTTTGTGTGCCAACCTATTGTAATCTAAAATGTCCCTATGTCTGCATCTCCTTGACCCTTCCTGGGGTCACAGTAGAGGGGAGGGGGGCAACCGCAGGGAGAAATAACCAGTCAGATGGCTCACATCCAAAATGGCCAATTACATTGGGCAAATGTTCTCACTTGCTGTTGTCAATCCCACATTTTGCAAATTCAATTGTATAACTGACCAAACGCAAATGTACAATTTGCACAAGTTCTGTACCTCCTTGGAGGCACAAGTTCTGTATCTCCTTGGAAGCAATGCTGCATCTTGTGTCCGTTTTGCTAATGTCCTACACATGAGTAAAATGTACCTTTTTCCAACAACAAAGTCCAGCTGGTATCTCTCTCTCTCTCTCTCTCTCTCCCCCCCCCCCCCCCGTCGATGTTAAGCAATTGGTATGCTATAGCAGAGATCCCGAGGGGGGATCGCCGGTCTGTGGGGCTTGGGTAGTTGCAGCAAGGACAGGGAGCACACGTCGGGGTAACGAACCTTCAGATTAACAGCCCTTAAATTTAAAGGGACAGACTATGAGAGAAATCAAATTGGGACCTGATTTCCTCCAACTTCAGTCCCATGGGAGAGAATAATAAAAAAAAACCACACCAAGTTAGAAGCATCTACCATGTGAGGATTTGCTTTCTTGTGGGGCTCAAGGTTGCTTTTAGGTTAGGAGCCAAACAATACTTGCTTATTTCTTTCTAAGCCAAATGACTAGTCACGTGGGCTTTCAAGTGGCTCACAGTTTGCGCAAAAAAAAAAAAGTTTGCATTTTACATTTTAAGTGTAAAATGCATAAATAATTCAATATATATTTACAAAAAAAATTATGTGCATTCTGCGGATCATGGGAAGCGTCTGCAATCCAGCCATTCCGGTTTCTGTTTAGCTTAAGATACAGACAAGACATGGCTGTCAGACTTGCAATCCAATCCTACCCCCGCCAGCCCAGAGTGTGATCAAAAGGGCTCTGGAGAGATTAATAAAAGTCTTCTTTACTTGCCTCCTTGTAGGCCGTCTGGTTTTCAATGGGTCTCCTCAGATTTATACCAGCTACTTCACTCACTTGAGTCCAAGGAGAGTCAGGGGGCATTGGGCCAGGGAAAGGGGGGTAGGATCTCATTTATTACAGTATGTTCTACCTTTCTTATAGACTTAGCAGTTTACATAGGCAGACTGATCCTAAATCCCATTTTTTTTCAAATAGGGTTTTTACAAGAATTATATTAGAGAACTCATAAACCAATCAGTTTCTCCAGATGTTTCCCTTCCTAGTGCATTTTGTTGTCCTGGCTGCACATCTCTTGTGCTTTCCAAGCTTCCACAGGAAGCTGTAAATTCAGTTATAGGCCAGTTCTCAAGATGTTATCTATTTCTTGTCAGTGGACTCCTCCATATTCCTCTGCTCTTGCCAATGGTTTCCGATCACCCATCCAAGACAAGACAGGCAGCACAATCCAATGCTGCCCGTCGCATCAACACTATATCATACCATCAACGCGATGGCCACAGTGCTAATCGCTGTGGGCACTCCCGCATCAGCGCTAGAGCAACAGGACCGGTGCTGCAGGCAGCGCCGGTCCCATTGCACTCTCACTAAGCCTCCCTCATGTCGGCTGAAGCCAGCCGGCACTTATGGACACAAGATTGGCGGGAGGGGGGAGGTTGGGGGCAGGACATGGGCGGGCTTGGGAGGCCATGCGGCTGCAATTTGGGCTGCGTGGTCTCCTCGGATCTGCACCGGCTGTTTAGCAGGCTAGAGCGAACGCTCCCTTGCTGCGGGGAGGCTCCAGCCTCTCCTAAGCAGCACTGGATATGGCACTGGCCTGTCGGCCTCGCCATTCCAGCGCTGCTTAGGATTGCGCTCCCAAGCTGATCCTGCAGAAGTTTGGGGGAGGGTCATTTATTAGTAGGGCTAGTTGGGGATGTGAGCCTCTTACAGGCAGCACAGTGTGCCTTGTCACTTGCCCAAAAACTGATGGTGTGCCTTGACAATTTTGTTAGTGTGCTGTGGGATGAAAAAGGTTGAAAATCTCTAGATTAGAACAAATCTTCCTTTGGCTATCAGAACAAAGGAAAATGCCTTTTCACTAGTACAGACCACGGCCTGTCTTACTATATTCCCAAGTGGGAATGGGGTATGTGCCATTTTGATGTTTGATTTCAGGTGCAAACATGCCAAATGCTGGCCCTAAAATATGTTTTGGAAACCAACAACTCTGTGGAAAAATCAAGTCTGCATCGGGTTCTTTCCTTTAACATTCTTGATATTGGGTCTATCAATCCAATATTATCAGGCGACAGCTCGGCCTCCAGTCCATACTTCCTGCCTAGACCATACCTCCTGCCCTTGGTGTCTTGGCATGTGCTGCCGCCGCCAATATCCTCCCTGCCCCCACAGCTGACTTACCAGCGGCAGAGCAGGACTGAGGAGGTTCAGCAAGTCACGGTTGCCCATGTGTGGCCTCCAGCCATTTGCACTGGTGATCACAGCAAGCAGAACAACTTTTGCACTGTTGTTCCTGGATTTCTGATGATGGATTGCGAGATCAGTCAGTGTAAGCCCTGGATAGAATTGGGCTGTTAGTGTCTGGTTCCTCCTACTTCCCTTCAATTTAGTAGGATGCACCTGAACCAGTGATGTCATTCAGGGGGAACGGACCAGAACAGGCATTCCGGATCCTAACGGGCTCCGTGGCTGGTTCCGGGTTCCCGACAAGTGCCAATCAAAAGTGAGTTCCTGTTCCTAAATCATTTGAATGACACCACTGACCTGAATCCTTTCTCTTTTTTATACAAAACCACTGCTTTACCTATTTAACTCCAAGCAATGGGAGGTTGTCAGTTTCCCAGTTGGTCCACGACTATTTTAGTTATATCATTGCACACGCACACCCCAATTGTTTTGTAGGAGGCTGGCAGCAGTTCTGAATCTTTACATGAGTCTTCAGATATCAGTCTTTTGTTGGAATATAGGTGCAATGCTGCCTGCAGGACTTTGGAGGGCAGTGTATTCTCCAGATGCATAAGACCCTTTACCTTGTCGTATAGGAGGTGTGGCCTTTACTTAACTCGGCGGCTCCCAAACTGTGGGTTGGGACCCACCAGTGGGTCGGGAGCCGATTTTTGGTGTGTCGCAACATGTTCCACGCGCCCCATCCCCTCCAGGAGCAGCAGGGAGCTCTGGTCAAGAAAGCCCTGCCGCTGGGGCCTGGACTGGCAGGAAGCTGCTGCTCCGGGGAGGAGAACCGCGGGGGTTCTTCGGACAGATTCGGCAGGAAGGTTTAATCTGAGGAGGCCGTCCAGCAGGGCTCCAGCCGCGGCGGGTCCCACTAGTCAGCGAAGCAGAGGCGGAGCTGCCTGCTGTCCGAGGCGCACTTCCTGGGCGGGAAGCCCCTTCACTTAGCACTTGCACAGTTGGTGTGGACTGGCGCCGCGGAGGGAGAGGCCGCCTGTCCTGGTCCCAGCAATTGCTGCCTGGCAGCGGAGGGAAGTATGAGCGGTAGGCAAGCTGGGCGAGAGCAACTGTGAAGGCAGCAGAGGGGACGCCCCTGCTCGCCACCTTCCGTTGCTTGGCTTCCGAGGGGCGGCTGCTCGCGCCAGGCGGTTTTGGTGCGCTGGGGTGTTCGGTGCTTCCCAGTCAAAATAAGCGGCGGGCAGGGCACAGACTCCCCTGCCTGCGCCCCCTTTTGTTGGCGCGTGAAAGTGTAGCCGAGGAAGCAGCACGCAGGGGACACGCGCCCCTCGTGACAGCGTGTTCCTGCCGAAAACATGCTCGGCAGCTCAGTCAGAACTCGGTTCCCAAGCGGCAGTGGCGTCTCTATAGGGAGGGCAGAGCTCTAAGTTTTGCAAGAAGCCTTACCTTGCAGTGGAAATCACTCCTGCACCGTTTTAGCCAATCCCCACAGGGAAAAGCAACATCTTGGCGTTGCTTACTGGCTACAGCAGCAAGGGAGAGTTGGGATTTACATGACAGGGTTAGGCTTCTTGCAAAACTTAGAGCTCTGCCCTCCCTGTAGATACGCCACTGCCAAGCGGTCTCCTGATGCTGCGTCCTGCTTGCTTGGCGGGAGTGTGACGGAGAGGTGAGAGAGACACCAGTGCTCAGTCCCGCCTTCCCTCTGGCACCTCTTCCCCCCCCCCCCCAGCAGAGAGAAGTGGAACACGTAAGGAAGGCGGTGTGGTGCTCTATGTGTGTAAAGTCTCGGTATGCAGGGGGGAGAAAAAGCTCTTGGTGCAGCTCTGTCCTTTCGCTCTTGCGAGGCGACGAGGCAGAGTGGTTCGTTGGAGGATGAGTAAGAGAGGCATTGCCTGTCCACCAGGGAGCGAGTTTGGGGGAGACCAGTATCCTCTCCAGGAGGAAGCTCGACCTTGCCCAAGCCGGTGCTAGTAATGAGTGCATGTGCCAGCAGGCAGCAACTGAGGCTGGCAAATAGACGTGTCCGTTGGTCAGTGGCTCTTAAACTGCTTCACGTTGACCAAGTGGCTGCCTTCATTTGGAACCCCGACGTCCCAATCACATGGCACTTACAGCACAATCCTAGTCAGGTCTGCTCAGGAGTTCTGTGGAATTTACTCCTCAGAAAATGTTTATAGCACTGGCTGTCAAACATTTTAGCACTGAGACCCACTTTTTAGAATGACAGTCTGTCCTGGACCCACCTGAACAGATGTGATTGGCAGAACTGCCCATCATTATGATGCCAGAGCTTGCTGTTTTCCTGAGAATGCAGCAGTAAGTTGGGTTATTTATTGGCCATTTTCCAATAGCAAAATGAATCAGGAAGGGGAAAAAGCCTATTTACAACTTTGACACAAGCAAAACAACCACACAGCCCTCCCCCTTTCCAGCATCCCATCTTCGCATAGTTTCAATATGGCTGCTCTAGGTGTTTTGCGACCCATCTGAAATTGGCTTGTGACCCATTGGTGGGTCCTGACCCACAGCTTGGGAGCCACTGGTGTATAGGGTTACAACCTTACAGTGCAGTCTCTTACCTTAAAAAAGGTAAAGGTTTCCCCACGACTAGTCGTGGTTTAGGGGCGGTGCTCATCTCCGTTTCTAAGCCTGTACAGCTGGCATTTGTCCAAGGACAAGCTTCCGTGGTCATGTAGCCAGCATGACTATACGCTGTAGCGCACGGAATGCCGTTCCCTTCCCACCGAAGTGGTCCCTATTTATCTACTTGCATTTTTAGGTGCTTTCGAACTGCTTGATTGGCAGTTGCTGGGACAAGCAACAGGAGCTCACTCCGTTTCTGACCTTCTGGTCAGAAAGCTCAGCAGCAGCTCTTAACCTCGAGCAGTATTATGGGTGAAGAGAGTCCCAACTCAGTCCAGTCCCTTCTTGCATTTCTAACAGACCAGCATGAAGTAGTGGTTCTGCCCCCTAGGGGGAGTGCTATTACAGAATAATAATCTGATCCTATCACCCACCAGCAGCACTGATTCAGCCACACCATAAAAGCAGTGGAGAGAGGTGAAGCAGGGTGAACAGGTCTCCTCAGGGTAAAGGAACATACACCAAGGTAAGCTCCCTGTCACCCTACGGTGACACCTATGGTCACTCTACTTGAACCTGCACCAACTCTTGGCACAAGTCTGAGTGTACCCAATGGGGTGTGGCAAAGGCAGAATGGTGGTGGGGGGCATAACTTACAGGCTGCAACTTTGTGGCAGAAAACTATTCCTGCCCAGTCTTGGTGGGTCCCAATAGACCGTTGTTTCAAAAAGTGGGTCCTGACACTAAAATATTTGGGAACCATTATTTCCTCTCTTCTCCTACATGTCTACAGTATATCTCTCTTCCTGACCAGAGGGAACAGATTCCAGGCTCCTGAGCTCTATCCCTGTATGGCAGGCAGACATTGCTAAAAAGCATTCAGAGAACAGCATGCAGGTTCTCTGATCCCCAAGTTGCAGAAGCCTCTGATTTCTAAACTGAGTCAAATCTTTTCTTTTGAAACCTTAACTGTCTCTGCTCCTGTGTGTCTATTGATAGTAGGAAACTAGCTGGGTGGCAGAATGTCCTATAGGAAAAAGGTTCTTCTGCTGATTCTTCTGGTATTAGAATCATAAGAGTTGGAAGGGACCCACAAGGCCATCTAGTCCAACCCCCTGCTTGTAGTAGCAGGAAATCCTCATAGGGAATCTCCAGCAGGTGCCTGTTGAGCCTCTGCTTGAAAATCTACACTGAGGGAGAATTCACAACCTCCTTTGGCAAATCTCCCAAACTGCTGAACTAGACCGTCCCTTCTCTAACAACAGGTTAAGAGCTGCTGCTAGTTTGTCTGTGAACCTGAGTTGCGAGTGGAACAGTGTGCAGACACTGATTAGAACACCCATTTTTAACCACACAATGCCACGGCTCATTGGTGTGCCACGAATGGTCCACTAGTGTACAGTGGGATTTTGGGGGAGGGTCATTTCTTAATAGGGCCAATGGGGAATGTGAGCCTACTACCAGCAGTACGGTGTGCCTTGTCAAAAACTGATGGTCTGCCTTGATAATTTTAGTGTCTTATCAGAGTGTTGAAATGAAAAAAGTTGAAAATCACTGAGGGAGCAATCCTAACCTAGAGTTAGGCTGGCACAGTTAGGCCAGCAAAGTTTGGCTGGCACAAGGGCCACCATAAAGTGCATTTGGACCACTCTTGGAGTCATGGAGGATGGCTCACGTCTGTGATTCCATACTTTACGGTGTCCCTTGTGCTGGTCAAACATCACTGGCCTAACTGGGTCGTCCTAACTCTAGGTTAGGATTGTGCTCTGAATTAGAACAAATCTTCCTTTGGCTATCAGGACAAAGGAAAATGCCTTTTCACTAGTATAGACCAGGGTCTGCTTTACTATATTCCCAAGTGGGAACGGGGTATGTGCCATTTTGATTTTTGATTTCAGGTGCAGACGTGTCAAAGGCTGGCCCTAAAATATGTTTTGGAAACCAACAATTCTGTGGAAAAATCAAGTATATATAAGACTTTTTTCCCTTTAATGTTCTTAATATTGTAGGACAGTATTACAATGAGATATTTGTGCGTCATGCAAGAACCTTAACAACATGATGGGTGGGTTCAACAGAATGGATTCAATTCATCTGCTGCCATTTCTTCTTGTTCCTGTGTCAATCTTCTAGATGCAACACAGGGCTCAATATCTCACTCTGAGAAATGAAGCCTGGTGGATATACTCAAAATTGCTGTTTCTCATTTGAGTGTACATGCCCTCCTTTCATCCCTGGCCTCACAGCAGTTCAGGATAAAAAGAAGCAAGTCGTTTGTCCTCACATTTCATGACTTATTCCACTGCTTCAAGATGATTTAATCTGGTAAAGGAAAAACAAAAACAAGGAAGAAGGTGTAATTGCTTCTGGCTGTCACTAGATAGAGATATTGCGCAAGACATCTCTGCTCAAGCTAGTTAGGAACTGTTTCTTCATCTAAGGAAGGATTTTGCATGTCCAAGGCAATCCATTCTCGGAAGAAAATCCTTTCCATATTTCAGATGCCTGTGTGGTCGGCATCTGTGGTCGGCAAGTGTTTTAAACACTTTCATGTTGATATGGCCAGGCGTAATGCACATTGATTTCTCAACAAGGTGATGTTATTTGATCATGAGACTAGCTTATACAGTACAAATGAAAGATTAAGGCTGCAATCCTATACACATTTACTTGAGAATAAGTCCAAGTAAACTCTACTAGACATATTATTGATGCATAGGATTGTGTTGTAAGGAAGCATAACCCAAAACAATATCCATTCCCCCCGCCACTGGGGTACTATTTTTTCACATTCCAGCAAGTGGTTGAAGCCCATGACTCATCTTGCTATAAAGATTTAATGGCCAGCTACAGGAACTAAGGAGGATCCTAATAATTAGAGCACCATGTTAGTTTTCCAGTCGTCAGAACTGGAGGGTAATGTATGTGCTCAAGCAATGTGTATGGATCCTGAGACTAGTGCAGTGGTTAACAACTGGCAATCCAATCTTAAGTTACATTGGCACAGCCAGGCCACATAGCCTGTATTGCACCTTATGAAGTTTTGGAGGTGGATGGAGGTCACCTCGAGGTAAGGAAATATTTTTCCCCTTACCCTGAGTAAAACCCCAGCCATCCCTCTGGGCTTCTCAGATCTGCACCAGCTATTTAGGTGGTGCAAATCCAGGAAGCCCATGTAGCGCTGCCCAGGCTGGGGATGGGGGTTAGATACAGCGGAGGAGGCCTTCATCGATTCAACTCCTCCCCGGCCCAATCTTCTCCCCCATTCTGCCCACTCCCCCCCCAAAAAAACCCAGCACCCCAGTACCAGACCACCCTCCCACCACCCTCTACCACCACCACCCTGGGTCAGCCAGCACAAGGAATGGCACGTTTGCCAGCTCAGTGCAGGACTAGGATTGCGCTGTGAACTGTGAAACAATTCACAGTTCAATTCAGTGCTCACTTGTGCCTTAAACTCATTAGGCCACCATGACATCCTTTCATCCTCAATCCTCATTCTGCAATACTATGATGATAATGATGCTATATCACTATATAGGTTTGTTATTGGAATTACTCAGCTACTGTATGTGAAGCACTGTGAATATTAATAATAGATGCTTATTGTTATCATCAGTGACCTGAAAAATGAAAATGAGGTTTCTTTTTGTAAGACATTTCTGGCCTTTCTAAATGATACTTTTGGGGACTTGTTGGTAAATGATTGACAGACCAATCACATGCACTCCCCACCACCACCGATGTGACCAAAGCACCAAAACGGCTTGTGCTGCATTTTGAGGGAGAGGGAGAGTCCCGGACGTCTGGAGGTAAGCCTCCATTGGGCAGACTGTGGAGGTAATGCTTTCCTTGCTGTTTCCTTGATATTTCTGCCCCAGAGCTAATATTACTAATGGTGGGAAAGAAAAAAAACCAGGCACTTATATTGATTGGTCCTGACTTTTCCCCGTCCTTGGCACATACACTTTTGGGGGGGGGGCATGGCCATGATTTCAGTGAGAGGAGGGGAAGGATTAATTAATTAATTAATAATTTAATTAATTATTTAATAATTAAATGATCGTTTAATTAATAATTAATTTAATTATTTGTTTAATTGTTTTTTGTCCCACCTTTTCTCCCAATAAAGGCACTCAAGGTAACTTGCAATTATTTAGAACAATAAAAATAGGGGTCAACCCTAAATGAAACAACAAGAAGAAAAGATAGTCAAAAGCCTCCACCTTTGTCCAGTGTGTGGGCCTCATTCCAAGTCAGGGGCCTCACAGTGGCTTTTCAGGAAGGAAAATTACATCGAAAGATCCAATCACGAGTCTCCTGCATTATGATGTGTATTTTGGCCCTTGCAGCAGACAACAGACTCAGTGCTGCAGAATCCACTCACCCTGTTCTCCTGTCAGGAGCTTCTGCCTTTGCTCAGACACCATTTCCTCTTGATGCTTTCTCCTGATTACCAGCTGAGCCCAATTCATAGCCTGTGTGGTCCTTCAGGGACACTGAACATCACTGCTGCTGGTTCTTAAAAAACCATGCAGATTAAGAGGAAGCTTCTTTGAATTGCCTTCCTCAGATACACTGCCTCAGCAAGTGGGGGCGGGGGGAGGCTGCCTAATTAATGCCCCTTCATACATGGAGTACACTTCCAGGACAGGGATAGGTACACTGAAGGAAAAAGTTGTACTCAAGCTCATGTAAAGTGCACTGCAAGTGCTCATTTTGCCTTGAGTACGCAGCAGTGTACCAATCCGCTGCCAAATCTGCCAATTAAAGCAAAAAGGAGGAGCAAAAAAGCAATTTCCAACAAAAACCGAAGAAGAATCACCCAAAGGGGAAAGCAATCATTACAATGTGACAGATGTTTTATATGCAGCATAGAGTGATGTTAGCTATATTACATCATACAGAGATATAGGAAATATAATACAGGTTGAGCTTTTTTATCTCCCAGAACCCTCGCAGATAAAAAAAATTGAGGGTAATTAAATCTGTGGATTTAGCCCACACATATCCTCCCGTGGCCTTGATAGGCCTCAGAATGGCCATTTCAGCAAAAAAAAAAAAAAAGTTACTTCTGGTTTTTGCCAAAAACTGAAAGGGATGTTTTTAAAGCCTTATAAGGCATTATGAGACCTGGGAAAGCTCTCTGGATGCATGTGGTCACAGAGCAGGCCAGCACAGCTCTGGTCACCATCAAAGGCTTCAGGTTTTCACACACACTGCAACAGCAATTTGTAAAACTGAAAAATCTTCCAATCTAAGAGTTCATAAATGCATTTAATTGTAAAGATTGTTGACAACATGAGCATCCAAAACATTTGAATGTTCTGATGACATTACAAAGAATAATTGATCAGAGTAGTTCCTAACATTTTGTGTATACTGGAGTTTATAAAAGAGGGTTCCTGTCTCCCAAAAGTTGCTCTCCTGCCTGTAGAATTTACTGGATTAAACATAGCATGAACCACATTATGTGGATACTTTTTTTTGTAATAATTATGAAAATGTTCTGTTGTGTTCTAAAACAACTGTATTATTGTATTACAGTATCTAAAAGAACTGTAATTCTTCTCCAGCCATAAGAAGTGTCCCCATAGGTAACTACCCATATAGCAGATGATGCCTATCATAATGTAATATTTATTTATATCCGTTGATTTAATATAAATACTGACTGCTAACTTTCCACCTGCATTGTATACCACTGCATCCAGCATAAGAAACAGAACTAGTACTAGCCTTCATACAAAAACTAAGATGAGGGTGTAGGTTTGTCATTCGGTATCCCCTCCCCCATTTTCACTCTCTGCCATTGTCTAGTTCTGGAGTAGACTGCAAGCTTCTCAGGATAAGGACATCCTCTAACTTTGTACAGCAGTACAGTATTTACATAGATGATACATAGACAAACATAGACAAATAATACCGTATGACTACATAGACATATGACTACATAGACAAATAATACCGTATTAATCACTGGTAAAATCTTACTCTGAAAAATCATTGAGATTGTGTGTGTGCTTGTATCTTAACAATTTAATGTTTTAATGCTTTTGTACTTGATGTTTTGAGTTGTTGTTTCATATTGTAATTTTATTATGTAAACCACCTTGGGCATTTGCTTCGGCATGGGAAAGTCGGGGCATAAATTCTAATTCTAACAACAATGTTAAGAGCTCAATCCTTTGCCCGCCATCCTAAGCAATGCAGCCTCACTGCTGGAGTGCATGCTACATGCTACGGTGGGAGGGGGGCAACTAGATGAGCTAAGAGAGGTAAATGAAAATATTTGTAACATCCCTCCATGGGCTGCATGGCCATCAATGGGTGGAGAGGCAGCAGGCGTGTCTGACTGAGAAAATAGGGATAACATCTGTGTCCACTGCCATAACTGAGATCTACCTCCTCCAACCTGTGTCCTCCCCAGTCCCTGCCCTGGTCCTCCCCTGAACTGCCCACAACCCACCTGTCCCTTAATTGCAGGCTGGGTTCATCTCTGGTGGGCACATGGAGCCTCCAGCCATTTTCACTGGTGGCTCGGAGACCTTACCGTTTCCAGTGGTTTGTCACTGGTTTGCCTTTTGCAATGCTGCAGCAGCACTCATGTCCACAGAGCAGCAGTTCCATTACCATAAGGGGTTCTATAGGGTAAGGCCATTAGTCATGTATATACCTAGTGCTGTATTTCCTTTGAATGGATTATTGCAGCATTTCCCAAACTTCCTGGGCTGCCAGTGCCATTCCTGCTGCTGCCAGTAGATGAACCCAGAAGGGTCGATGGGTGATGGTGATGGCTTGATGACTTAATCAGCACTTCTGGGTTCACACCTGGAAAAAAGCCTAAAACTCAGTGATAAACTGGACAGGGAGGGTGGGATGGTCACACACAACAGCATGTGTGGCCCTCAGCTCACAAAGCAGAGCATTTGCTCTGCAATCTGCCACGCTTACCAAATTCCTTCAGGAGACAGGAGAACTTTGCAATTTGAATAGTGCTTTTCAGCAGTATGTGTCCATTTTGACCACGCTGGTCTTAAATCTAAAATGAGGCCACCTTGTCATCCTTGTGGAACCTTCAATAGTTTCAAGACAGCATCCAAAGAAAAATTGATAATTGATTATAATATGTGGTGGCTGTAAGTGGTGGGCAAGTTCTAAAGCAAAAAAAAAAAAAGTACTGGATTTAGATATATACACAGATGCAGTTGATTTTAAAAATGAATTTGTAAATGAAACCTGAAACTTTTTTGTTAGGTATGAGAGATGAACATTTGGAAAAAAAAACCCAGAGATTTCATTTGTATATATGACAAGTGCAGTGAGAATACTTTATGCACAAAGCTGGAAAAATACAGAAATACCATTGGTTGGTGGATAAAAGTTTTGGACTTTGCAGATATGGATAAACTTATGATTTTACCTAAAGGGAAGTCAGTAAACACTTTTGTGAACAAATCAGAAGCCGCCTATTTACTGTCTGCATGCAAGAGAGAATAATAAGTGAAATTGATAAATAGATTTAATGGAAATAGATTATTATAATAATAATATTAATAATATTTGGTATTTATATACCGCCTTTCTTGGTCATCAGATTGCTCCTTTGACTTTAATTCAAGGCAGTTTACATAGGCAGGCATTTTCTAAACGACAAGGGTTTTTACAAATCACAAACAAAGTTCTAATCGTACAAGAACAACTACATGCAGATGACACTTTCATTGTCCAGTCCCTCTTTCTCGCCGCACGATTGCCTTCCACCGGCTGATAATAACTGGGAGAATTAAATTGATAGTATAAAAAGGGCTGTTGGAGATTGAGAGTGCAATCTTAACCTGGAGTTAGGCCGGCACAGTTAGCCCCGCAGTTTGGCTGACACAAGGGCCACCGTAAAGCATGTTTGGACCACTGTCGGAATCAGGGAGGATGGCGCATGTCTGTGTGCTGGCCTCTCTGACACCAAGTGTGGTCCAAACATACAGTGGCCCTTGTGCCCGCCAAATCTTGCTGGCCTAATTGTGCCAGCCTAACTCCAGGTTAAGATTGTGCACACATTTTATTTAGTTTGATGACCAGGTAGTAAGATAACTATTTGTAATTAGGACATATTGCTTCGCTCTTCCTGTATTTTCTGAAGTATCTATGTACTGTATCAATACATAAATAAACTAAATATATATGGGGGAAAGGATAATATCCAGATAATGCTTGACAAGATAATGAATGACTGTAAGTGTAGGAGCTGGGGCAAAAGTTCATATTTGCAACCTCCCAACATGTGCAGTCACTGATTAAACAAGAATGAAATACAGTTGGTAAGGTGTTTGATGAAATATCATGCTTCAATGAAGGGATAAAAACATCATTAATACGTTTCTTTTGAAAAGGCTGTAAGTGCACACAACACAAACTAAAATAAGAAATAGAAGACAATAACTATGAAACAAAAGAAGCACTGGTTTCATGGTTGTAGCTGCTGAAGCAGTGCCTACAGGTTTAGATATTAGTGTGTTTCTAGTCTTCAATCCAACTCATCACTAAAAGCACAATTATTTGGCTTTTCTTCAGTTTTTTGTCCTGGAACAGCCGCAAAAATTGGTTCCAGTTAACCAAGATTCACCACCATGACATCTTCCAGCTGATCACAACTGTGCAAGCCCAACTCATGACCTTCAGAACCTCATTGGGTGCTGGTTCAGACCGTGGTGGTGCCAAAGAAGGGATGAGGGATTTTGTTTAGCCTCTCTTTTCTGCCAAAAAGAAGTAGGATCCATATCAGGAGGCAAGTGGTTCATGTTGCTGCCCAAACGCAAGATTCAGGGCACAATCCTAAACTGAGTTAAAAAGGTAAAGGTTTCCCCACGACCAAATGGTCTAGTCGTGACCGACTGTAGGGGGCGGTGCTCATCTCCATTTCAAAGCCGGTACAGCCGGCATTTTTGTCTTGAGGACAAGCTTCCATGGTCATGTGGCCAGCATGACTCTACGCCGTAGCGCACGGAACGCCGTTCCCTTCCCACCAAAGTGGTCCCTATTTATCTACTCGCATTTAGGTGCTTGCAAACTGCTAGGTTGGCAGGAGCTAGGACAAGCAACGGAGCTCACTCCATCACGCAGTCTTGAACTCCCAAACCTTGCGATCGGAAAGCCCAGCAACAGCGGATTAACTCGCTGCGCCACCACGTCCCATAAAGCACGTTTGGACCACTCTCAGAGTCAGAGAGGCCAGCCTGCAGACGTGAGCCAGCCTCTCTGACTCTGAGAGTAGTCCAAGCGAACTTAATGGTGGCCCTTGTGCCGGTCAAACTTTGCTGCTTTAGCTTATGCTGGCCTAACCCCAGTTTAGGATTGTGCTGTATATCTGCCCTCTACTTGGGCGGTTTCACCTTCCCCTGGGGAGCAGACTGAATGGTACCCATGTGGATACACTGTCATGTGTTTTTTTTAAAGGCCGAAATATTCCCCAAGGAGGAAATGGGGATCAACCTCTCTTGTGCTGTAGGCTGCTGAGGGTGCAGCCATTAGTCAAAACTCTGGAGGCCAGCGCTCCAATGGACAGACACTCCTTGATTGAATTTGGCCATGGAGTTGGGGGGACAGCTAAATTTGGAGACAGTTTAGGATTGCGCTCTACATGTAGGGCTATTTGACATTTTCTCAAAAGGCGAGTGAAGAATTCAAATTGGCGCAGTACACACTTATGAGCCAATCTTATCTAATCATGGGGCCACCGAGCCCAGGCTGTATCCAGCATTGGATTTGAGCAGTAAGGTCTCCTTTGGGTAAGAGGTAATGGGCTACTTGGATCTGCACCAGTGAACTGAGTAGCCCTGTGTAGGCTTTGAGACCTGGGATGCGGGTTAGGATACAGCAGAGGCCTGCTCCTCTGTCCTTGCCTCCCCCCTAGATCAGAACCACCCCTCCCTGGCATCCCCCAGCCCCACCCAAACACCTCCTCCCTGCCTTCAGAATGCTCCCCCCCCCCCCAATCTGGTGCAACACTTACCTGTCCTGGTAGCCATGCGGCTGACTGGCAATAGGATTGGGCTGCCCGTCTCCTGGTATTACATCACATATGTACATGTCAGAGACGTTCTCTGCTTCATCTGCCCTGAACACACTCTCCCCTCTGCACGGCTGTGCTCCAAGGACTGGAGCTGCACTCTGTTTTTGCCGCTTTGCTAGTAGCTCCTTCTATGTGAGTGCTCAATCTCTCTCTCTCTCTCTCTCTCTCTCTCTCTCTCTCTCTCTCTCTCTGTGTGTGTGTGTGTGTGTGTGTGTGTGTGTCTCGATGCTTTATATATACAATCTGATTACTTGATTGATAAGAAAAGAACTCTGAATATGTGAAAAGTGCCTATCAAGTCATTCCAGGAGGAAACGGCGGGTGAGCTGCCTGTCTGGGGGACCTATCTGGGAGATCCAGAAAGCATTTTAGAATACTGTTCTGCTATTATTTGCCTTCAATTGTTCTGTTGTAATGTTGCAGTCCAATGTCCAAATGCCCGCCAGAATGGCATTTCCAGAGTATACAATTGGCCTATGCATCTTCAACTGCTCTATTTTTATTGTTTTAATTTATCTTGTTAGTTTGTTGTAGAAAGGGAAGATAAACATCTTTTGCATAAAATAATAAATCAAATAGGGATTCTTTTTGTCTCATGGGAGAAATTATATTACTAAGGAGCTGTCACAATAAAAGATGCAATCCAATAAAAGATACGATATTGCAAGTCAATATGCTTTCTCTCCAGCTTTAGAGGGACAATTTTGTGAAGTATGAATGTGATGGAGGATTACATTAAGCCCTAGACATGAAGCCACTGAAGAAGATGAAAAGTTGATACAGGCGTGCCCCAGTATCTACTGATTCAGTATCCATGGTTTCAGTTATCCACGGATACCATGGTTACTGGGACACCTATTAAAAAGATAGATAAAAAAACAAATCCTTTTTTTTAACCTGGTTGCAGCAAAACCACTGATGTTCCCCTGTTTTTAAAAAGGCGTCCCCAGTATGCATTGTTGGATGTTGTGCAAAGATTGGTTTTCGCTGGGGACTATGGGATT
>JAJKFI010000066.1:4382815-4399397 GCA_029204185.1 Lerista edwardsae | reverse complement strand
TACTACTACTACTACTACTACTACTACTACTACTACTACTACTACTACTACTACTACTACTCACCATCGTCACTATTATTATAGCTACCAGTCGAGTAACCCAATCACCCCGTCAGTCCAGAGAGAACGGGACGCCCAACCTTCTGCTCAACCTTCTGCCCTAACCCAAGATTGTTGGGGGGGGGGGTTAACAAAACTTTTTTTTAAAAGTATTTTAAACGTCCGGGTTTCATATAGGGTAATTCTTGATTAGACATCTAGAATAATCGCTCTTTCAAAAAGATCCTGAAAAGTACCAAATCCTGGTCGGTCGGTTGGTTTGCCTGTCTGTTTGTTTTATAGACCGCAGCGCAGCTTTGGTGCCCCCATAAAATCGGAGCTGGTCGCTACTCTTGCTGCCTTTCCTGGGCAATGTTTCTGCCTGGCTGAAACGCGAAGGGAAGGGACGGGCATGCCGGAATCCAGGTTTGCCATCGCCAGAAGCCTGTCCGTGGAAGAAGGAGGAGGCGCTGGAGATACCCCGCTGTTGTCTATCGAGGCCCACTTGCCTCGCTTCCCCCACCTCGGACGTGGGCTCGCAGTCCCCTCGACTCATGCATGGCGTGGGGTGGGGGGTGGGGTCTTCTGCGCTCCCCGAAGGAGTTCTCGCTCTCCACGGGAGCCAGGGGAGTCGGCTCTGTCCTCAGGCAAGGAAGCGATGTTCAGATCTCGTGTGAACACGCCCTAAGTGACAACAGACCTGACAAGCCGTAGATCTGACTCAAGAGTTCAGCTGTCGAGGGAGCTGATTGTTCCACTTGAGGTGGTGGGGGTGGAGGTAATAAAATGCAGTTTTTTGTCCTATCCACCGAGGTGGCCCTCCTCTTGCTTGCCCACAACTTCCTCGCCAGCAGGCTCAAGATGAGATGTGCCGGATATTGACATGGATATCAACACGTCGCAAGGGCACGGGTTCTTTTGTAACCGGAGCCCTCCCCCTCTCATCCAGTCACTGTCCAAGATTTTTAACAGGGAACCGATCAAGCCACCCGCTCGAGGTGGCTTTCATAAAGCCTGGCTTGACCAGAAAGGCAGACGCCGTGGAAGATCGGGGAGCCATCCTCCCCCACCCACCCCACACACACCCGACGGGGCCCACAGGCTGCTTCTTTGCCAGGCAACTCCCCTCCCGGTCCAGTTTTGCCTGATGAGCCAGCTCAGCTCCGGAGATCTCTGGATCCAGCGATCCCTGGAGCCGCAGCAGGGTTGTTGCAAGGACGCGCGCGTCTGCTTCTAAATACCCTTCGCCGCCCCGTCCTCAACAAAACCCCAACCATTTTAAGACGCGCCTCTCCAAAGCAAATTGAATCGTCTCCTCGCGGCCTCCCAGGGCCACCATCTGTCAGGAAGACAGCAGCCCCGGCTCGGGAGGAACTTCCGTGGACACGCCAGCAGCGAGGACAACAATACAGCAGGCCACGAGAGAATAACCTTGGAGACACAGCCCGTGGTTGGGCTGGGCAGCGGGGTGTGTGTGTGTGTGTGGGGGGGGAGGTAAGGCGAGGGGAAGGGCGGGTGCAGGAGGGGGGAAGGGCACCCCGACCCAGACGGAGATCAATAGCCAGAGGGGAAGATCGTGAGAAGGAGCAGGAGGGCCGGAGAATCCCACCGAAAAATGATAACGTGGTAGTCGAGGCTTTACCAATAGGAGCGTCTCCGTTCGGCGAAAGCTCTGCCGCGAATCCAGAATCCCAAATAACGCCTTTCGTTCGAGGCGGTTTCATCGCAAGTGCGTTCAGACGAACGAAAACGATCCTAAAGTTGCCAAAGCCGAGCGGCCACCCACAGTAGCAAGACACGTGAGGAAACGGCCCTAGAAATCCACGGGAGACTCTCCCCAACACAGAACGTGTGATGTGGCAACGAACGAGAGGCAACGAACGCGCAGGGGCTCTCTAGTGGGGGGGGGTACCCTGGATAAGGTGGCAAGGCGCAAGACCGCTCCGGGAAAGGGGAGCGTGTTCCCCCCTCCCCAGAAGTTGCCACCTATTTTTAAAGGAAGATATCGTTGCTGTGTTAAAGAACGGTCGCGGGAGAACAAGCCAGACGAAAAACACATCCCACTAACGGGAAGGAAGATTTTCCAGCCGGCATCAAACCGGGCTTTGATCGAAATCATGTTTCCTGGAGGAAATCCCGTCAGAATTTTCACCACTTCAGCGTTCGATGTGGAACACTTTGGAACGCAGTTTGGGGGCGGGGAGGGGGGTGAAAGTTCTCCTAAGGAAGCCGGCCTTGCCTGACTCGTCACTTGGAATGGAAAGGGCCCTTTGATTTCCGTGGGATTTCACCTCCTTCGATTCCTCGGCACCGAATGTTTTTGTCTTCCCAGAATAGACTCCTAGACTTTTTTATGGACCTCTTTTTAATAATAATAATAATAATAATAATAATAATAATAATAATGATGATGATGATGATGATGATGATGATGATGATGATGATGATGATTAATAGTAATAGTAATAGTAATAGTAATAGTTCTGACGACCTAAATAAGACATTATTCTGTTTCTTTTCGTTTCTGCGGAATGTTGGGAATCTCTCCTGGACAAAACATTTTAGAGAAATTTACCTTGCGGGAGTCTTGGCCACAATCTTTCTTGAAATGCCTCCGATTCTTTCTGCGGCTCAAATAAAATTCCAGAAGAGGAACATCTTCGTCTTAAAAATAAAACAATACAAAGGACAGAGAGAAGGGGAGGGAGGGAGAGAAAGATCCACATATAATCAATGATCGCTTAAAAAAATTCTCTAGAAGTAGGTGTGAGTCGTGGTCAAAGCCGCGAAGATCGAGACATGGAGGAGGGGAGCATAATTGTCAACAAACAACGTACTTCTAGGAGATATATAATAATACACTAGAAAAACATTTTCCTATCTTTTTTTCCAGGAAAAAAAGGCCCTGCCGTTCTATGGTCTGTAATATATCACACTTATTTGTGCTGATGTTTTAGAATGATGCTAAAGATCTTCTTCCTCCTCCTCCCCCCTCCTCTTGCCAGATCTCTACGAATAACAAAAGAGATGGAGCGATAAAGGACGGCCGAGGTGAGAAGGCCGATCGGGGCTCTCTCCGCAGGCAGCGCAAATCAATAAAAGCCGCTGGAACTCCTCGTCGGTCCTGGGGAGCAATGCAGGCCTGCGCTTCGGTGTCGCTCAGGAGTCAGACCGGTTTGCCGCGAGAAAAAAAAAAAAGGCTTTTGTTTAGACGACCCCTCCTTGGCTCGACTTTCTCGTGGGCGGGGTCCGCCACCCCGGAATGACTCTCCCCGTCTCGCCTCGCCTCTTCTGGGAAGGGGAGAAGAAGAAGCCCCCCCCCCCCGCTTGGCGTGCCTTTTGACTTTCGCTTCGCAGCCCATCAAGATCCGATCCGCATCGCCCGACACCTCTGGAAGAGCCAACGCGCGCGAGAGGGCCAAAGCGATGCTGCCGGGCCTCTCCTGCGGAGAACGACACGGCAAAACAAGCGACGCGCCGGCGGGCGGCAGGGAGTCGAACGGGTTCCCTCCTGGTTCCAGTGGGTTTATTCTAGAGGGGCGGCCAGCTATAAAGGAGCAGGAGAGCAGCGGGGAGGGGGCGGCGGCATGTCTCTTCCCCCCCCCCCCGCGAAGTTGCTACCCAATAGACGATCCCATTGGACGGCAAGAGGCGAGATGCGAGTCGCTTAATTGGACTTGACATCTGTCACCATGTGGGAGTTTCACAGCCCAAATATTGTCAGGCAGCAGCTTAGAATCTCCCTCCGTCCACGCCACGGATTCTCCCAGCAGACCGCGAGAGGAGGAAGGAGCCCATTCCAGACTCCAACCCGCTATCCCCAGCCTCTCCAGGGCGAATTCACACATGCACTTTCCACACGCGGTGGGCGACTCCCGTGTGTGAAACAGTTGCCGACACAGTCAGGGGGCTTTCGAGTCAGGACTGTGGGCTGATTTCAGTCATTTAAATAGAGTTTTTCTTCTTAGAATAGAAAAAAAAATACCCCCTATATGTATTGAATGGTCCCAGCTCTGACTTGGGAGTGAAATATCTAAAGCTCATGATCTCTGTTACCTTGTGACTCCTGTCCTGGCCTTCTTTGATGTCTTTCAAGGTGTAGGGTTAGCCTGGAGCAGTCTATGAATAGGAAAGAGGGTGCCAATACTGGAAATGTAGTCTAGCACCCTCTAATCAGTGGCGTTTCTACAGGGATGGCAAAGCTCTAAGTTTTGCAAGAAGCTTTACCTTGCAGTGGAAATCACTCCTCTCCTGCACCGTTTTAGCCAATCCTCACAGGGAACAGCAACATCTTGGCGTTGCTTACTGGCTATAGCAGCAAGGGAGAGGAGGGATTTATTACATGACAGGGTAAGGCTCCTTGCAACACTTAGAGCTTTGCCATCCCTGTAGAAACGCCTCTGCCTCTAATACACCCTTTATCTGGAGGCATTGCTTGATTCCATTTTCCAACATTTATACATTTCTTTCACGCTATTGCAATGAAGCCACTCAAAGGGTTTGATGTGAAACGAACTTGATCTTTAAAGGAAGTGTACTCAAAGTCAAAAGAAGCCCCAGGAGAAGAAGACACTCTCCTGAAAACATTGAGCACAGTGGTGTAGCTAACAGGGTGCAGGGGGGTGCAATTACACTGGGCAGCAAGCTTTTAGGGAGGGGGCAACAAGCTGAGTTTGACACTAGCGGCCAAAACTGTGTAAACCTTGGTATGAATAGTACCATCATGTTATATGTATATCATTGGGAAGCTAATTCAATGCAGAATGCAAGGAAACAAACCACACTGGAATATCTGTATTCTATCAAATGCTATGGCCAATTAACCAGAAAACCTTTTATTTACTTACTTACGGCCCAATCCTGTTTTCCAGTGCTGGTGCAGCCATGTCAACGGGGGTCTGCTGCATCCTGCATTGGGGGAGCAGCCACAGGGGCCACCTCAAGGTATGCAAACATATATTTCCTTATTGCGGGGCTCTATTATGACTGCACTGCTGCTGAAAAATTGGACAGGATTGGGCCCTGATAAATTAAATTTGATTCCATCGTGGGGGGTGGGCAACAAAAACGTCCAGGTAGCAGATGCCTCAGCTATGACCCTGATTGAGCCCTGGGATTTTCTTGTTGTTGTATAGAATTTTGGGGGTGGGGGGTGGGAATACAGCGATCAGAGAAAACAGGCAGGCAGCAAGCAGCAGGGATGGTGTAGTGATTCTGGTGTCAGGCTTAGACCTGGAAGATCCAGGTTCAAATCCCTGCTCAGCCATGTAGCTTCCTGGATGACTTTGGGCCAGTCACTCTCTCTCAGCCTCACCAACCTCACAAGGTTGTTGTGAGGACAAAAGGAGGAAAGGAACCATGAACACACACCCCTTGAGCTCCTTGGAGGAAGAGTGGTATCAAAATGTGGAAAATAATGAATGAATGAATGAATGAATGAATGAATGAATGAATGAATGAATGAATGAAAGCCTGGTCTGGACTCCCTCTGAAGGGTGGAAAGACCTGCAGATCCACAGTTTAGGGATAATCCCGGACTTTACTTCCAGGTCACAGACATTTGCAATGAACCCCTCACAAAATGCATTCTCAGAGGCAGCCCATCCATGAGGTGAGATGGAGTGCCTCAATTGGTAAAGGGGCCCTGTGCCTATCAAGCACCACCACAGTAATGCCCCCCCCTATTCACTTTATCTGGGTCTTTGCTCTGCCTCATCAGAGTTAGCTGGAAGAAAGAGGTGGTGCAGTGCTTCACTCAAGATCCTTCTTCTGGACAGCTCTTGCTGGTTTATTAGGGGCAGCAAAATGAAGAAGGTAAGAATGGTGGATGACCTGGGAGGGTGCCTGTTACCAGGGGGTGCTCTTAAAACATATGTAACATGTGCACATGGGGGAAATTGTGTGTGTGTGTGTGTGTGTGTGTGTGTGTGTGTGTGCGTGTGTGTGTGTGTGTGTGTGTACACCAGGAGAATTGGCTCCTGGAATAGCTAGGTCATGAAATTAGGGGGAAGGTAAGGTCAAAGCTCTAACAATAGATCCCTTAGGCTTAGACCAGTGATTTTCAACCTTTTCATCTCATGGCACACGGACAAGGTGCTAAAATTGTCAAGGCAAACCATCAGTATTTTGACAATTGACCAGTTACATTGCACTGCAGGCAGTGATGTCATGCAGGGGGTATGCAGGGGTACGCGAGTACCGGTTTCTAGGATTACGGCTGGCCCCGCCCATTCCCCCGCCCACTCGTCGACTCCGCCCCCTGCAACATTTGAATTTCCTGCACATTTGGGTTGCCTGCACGTTCTCAGAGCCAGGCAGGCAGGCGGGCAGCGAGTGGAGCCTTTCCTTGCCTTTCCACTGAAAAATGAGCTGCTCTGGGGTTTTGGAACTGTTGGGTCACTTTAACATGATGCCAGACCTCCTTAACGTGTTCTGGGGGTGCTGTGGAATACTGTTGCAACTGTTGGGTCAGTTTAAAATTGTCTGAGGCCTCAAAAAGGGCTTTTTTCATGTCCCTTCCTGCCACGACATCACTTCCGGCTTATGAAGTCACTTCCGGTGGGCGGGTCCCGACATGTGCCAATCAAAAGTGAGTACCTGTTCTTAAATCATTTAGATGACACCACTGACTGCAGGTAGGAGGCTCACATCCCCCAATGGCCCTTCTAATAAATGACCATACCCCAAACTCGCATTGCACACCTGTGGACTGTTCATGGCATACCCATGTGCCACGGCACACTGGCTGAAAATTGCTGCCTTTGACTGTAGTGGTGAAGGTACAAAAACTGGGGAGGGGGATTTTAAAAAGTACAACACAATGCATACAGAAATCGCTCACTCAACTAAATGTCAGCCATTTTTAGGCAGAAGGGGAAAAAGAGGAAATTTCCTTGTAAAGAAATTCTTGCAAGAAAAAGGGGGTGCATAATGTTACAAATGGAGGGAGAGAGAAAAGCGGAATATAGGGAAATCAGGAGCACTACTCAGGGGAATGGGGCTGACGGGCAGTAATGGGAGTGGAGGAGACAGGACAGAGACTGGAGGAAAGGGAGAGAAGCATCAGTGTTCCAGCTGTGGCATGTAACTATGACTGAGCCTGTGTCCCTATAGCTGCAAGCAAAGAATACTTTGCTCCCTTGGCAGGTTGGCCAAGGTGGAGTGTGGTGGAGGAGGAAGCCTGCCTTCCTGGTTCAAATCTGATGATTAAAACCAGGGAGCTTTCCAAAATGAGAAGACAAGTCCATCCAGCTGGTGTGTGTGTGTGTGCGTGTGTGCGCATGTGCATACATGCAAGCACAGGTGCTCTCTGCAGAACGAAAGTTTGCCCTTTTCCTTAAATCCTGTTAGATGTGAGACTTCCCTGCCTGCAGCCCCAATCAAAATGGCATGAGGCTGGCCTGTTTGCTTGGTAGGCATCCAGCACCCCATGTTCATACTTAGGCAAACATGTTAGGCAACAGGAGCAGGCCAAAGATTGTGGCAATAGAGCTGGAAGGGGAGGGCAAAGGCCTTATCTCCTCCTGGGTTGACCAGGGATGGGGGAATAGTGTAGCCAGCATAGCTCTTGTGCCAATAAAGCAAGATAAAAATAAATGGGAGGATTTGGACAAGTCTGCCTGTGTTTGGCCATTGCCTAGTGCTGGAGGGTGCCCATATGCTAGCACACACAGCTAGTGGCAGGAAGCAGAAAGTGACAGGACCTGTGGAGTGGGGTGACACATTGGCCACAGTGCTCTGAAGCTGCAGCAAGTGCAAAATGCTGCTCCAGGCCCCTGATGGGAGCCTGTTGTTTCAAGCATGTGGACTGTGCTGCCCTGTCATTATATAGATAAGACGTGGGGTTTCTTACAACAACTCTGCAATTATAGGTTTAGTGGGAAGGGAACCCCAAATGATCCAGTGATTAAACCGTAAACTGGGCAGGGATTCGATGTCCTCAGTCTGACTTGAGTCACTACTCACTCCTGGCTCCACACTGGGTTTGCTAGAACTGTTGATACGCAGTGGCAATTCTGGTGGCAATTTTGCTCTTTGATCAGTTAATCGCTTAGATCTTTGTTGAAGTTGCAATTTCTCCCCCGCTTTCCTGCCCCCCTCTCTCAATCTCTCTTCCTCTCCCCTGCATTTTGCCCATTCCAAAGAAAAGTCTGTATGTGGGCAGAAGATTTAACTTTATTTATTTAGCCATTTACCTTTATTATTACTATTTGCCTATAAACCGCTTTGTGAACTTTGTGTTGAAAAGCAGTATATAAATACTGTTTAATTGGTCTTTAAGCATCAGATTTGTTCCATCTTTCTAAGTCCAACTGAGAAAAGTCATCTAATAGTAGGAGTACTCTGGGACTAACGTGGTCAAGCACTTGCTTCCAACTTAGAATGATGGGGCATTTTGGGGGGTCACTAGTTCCCCCTCATAACATAAGCTAGATTTCAGTTTATGTTAATGCTGTAATCTAGCATTAGATCTGATAGTATGGAATTTTAGGAATGAGTAAACCTAAAACCACTCAGGTCCTAGAAGTGCCTTTTTAATTCAAAAAGCTACATACGAGGTATGTCTATAAAATAACGAGACTGTGATTCCACCTAGTAAACAAAGCAGTCAGAACCGGTTACAACTGCATACATAGTAACCTTGAACATGTCTGAACCTGCATGACAAGCAGCAACGCTCTATGACGCTCAGTTGATTGAGAGTCGCCATGTAGTTTGGTTGTGTTTTCTGTAGAGTGCTGAAAAAATGCTAAGTTTAAAAGTGGAACAAAGATGGTCCCAAGGATTCACACCAGAGCAAAAAGGACGTCGCAAGGAATGTTGTGTTGACATCATGCTGCAGCAGCAACTTGACGCAGATCCAACTGAGCCTCCTTCTCCATGTGAGCCTTGGGTGTCAATTTCATCCAGGTGGGCATACACCATCCTCCCCAGTGAAAGTCTGGCATCGGTTGCTCAGATCCAGCGGCACAGACTTCCTCCTTGCTCCTCGCTGTCATGCGCTTCTATCCATCCCCACCTCACACTGGGATTTCTTCTTCCTCAACCACTACCCCTCCTTCTGCCTCCCTTTGGAAGGAGTTCCTTCTGTCTTGTCCAAGAAATCTTTGCCCATTTCAATGAGTCCCAGTATTTGAAGCCAGCTGTTTCATACTACAATTTTTACTCCAGCAGGGCTTGCATTTGAAACAGGTGTAATACATATTCTTTGCAGGCAGGACAACAAAAGTGCAGGTCACCCCCACCCTGGTTCTCTGTGTTGTCCATGTTGTTTGGAGCTACAGATGCACCAGCAGCAATCTCTGGACTCCTCTTGCGCACACCCCTTTAAAGAGTACTGGCTATCTGCTGCCCCCTACTGAATAAGCCTCTACACAGCAGGGGTGCTAGCTTGGTTTGGGCCTCAGATTGCACCATTAAAGCTGGGAGACAGAGTTGGCAGCAAATGTGATAGAGAAAAGACAGGGCAAGCTCAGCCGCTATACAGCCAACGCAACACCCAGGTCATATTCTATATTGCAACTTGTCAAGGAACACTTAATAGAAACTGATGACATCTTCCTTTGACAGCCCAAATGTCAAATGCACAAGTGCTATCTGAAAACTCAGGTTCCTCCACCGAGTTGTCTTGTAAGACACAGGAAGCCCAACCCTGCACTGGAACAGGCAGGCCAAGTAGCCTGAGCTCTTACCCTTACTCTGTGTCACAGTGGCATTTCTACAGGGATGGCAAAGCTCTAGGTTTTGCGAGAAGCCTTACCTTGCAGTGGAAATCACTCCTCTCCTGCACCGTTTTAGCCAATCCTCACAGGGAACAGCAACATCTTGGCATTGCTTACTGGCTACAGCAGCAAGGGAGAGGAGGGATTTACATGACAGGGTAAGGCTTCTTGCAAAACTTAGAGCTTTGCCATCCCTGTAGAAACGCCTCTGCTGTGTCATGTGCCAGCTGCCCCTGTGGGGCTACTGGGATCTGCATCAATGAAATTGCTGACACAAAGCTGAGCAGACTGGGGTAATGCCAGGCTGGCCAGGAGGTAGTTAGGATCCAGCATATGTTGCCACGGCCGGTCCCACCCCCTCCCATGCCCAGTCCTCCCACTGGTCCACCCTGCCCAGAACAATCCCTTTCTACCCTCCCCCACCCCCTTTAATCCCCCATGCTGGCCTGCCTCAGACAGGTAAACTTACATTTGGACTGAAATGGAGCCATCCCAAAATAGGGCACTAGTCTCTACATACTCCAATGAAGCAATATTCAACCATAGGTGTGGTTAAAAATTTGGTCCATCGGTGTGCTACAGGAGTTTAAGGGAGGGTAATTTATTAGCTGGTCATTGGTGGATGTGAGGCTCCCACTGGCAGTGTGGCATGCCTTGACAATTGTAAAAAAAAAACACCTCGAGAATTTTAGTGCCTTGCCAGTGTGCCGTGAGAGGGAAAAGATTGAAAAACAACTGCTTCAAGGACTCCTTTCCATGTTCCCTCCATGTTCACAGAAAGCCTGTGAGTTAAGAACAAGCCTTGCTGGATCAGGCCAAGGGCCCATCTAGTCCAGCTTCCTGCATTTCACAGCGGCCCACCAGATGCCTCAGGGAGCAAGCAAGGCAACCAGATGCTTGTATCTCGCTGCTACTCCCCTGCATCTGGCATTCAAAGGTAGCCTATTACCCTTGCACCGCCCCCAAGGAAGACACCAGTCTGTGGTTGGGGTTTAACTTTATTAAACACAAGTGTCAATCATGAACACACGTCTCTCCCTCACCAGTCTGGGGTAGATCTGCCCCCACTGCCAACAGACCCTGTATCCCCCTTCCCAGCTCTCCCTGTGAAGAGCGACTGCAGCCACAAGCACTGTCCACAGGGAGAAGGGGCAGAATCCCTAATCGCAGGGGTGTTCTCTACCCGTGGAGAACACTTGTTGCTGTAGGTGCACATTCTCCATGGGGAGAGCGAAGAATGAAGCTCCTGACTTTGGCAGGGCCTGCTGTTTCACACCAGGAATTTTGACAGCACACCTGAAAAGGGTTAACTTATCAGTTTCAAGCTCTTTACCCTGTAGCTTGGCCTAAGAACATAGGCCAAGAACATGTAGGAAACAACCCTACTGGATTAAACTAAAGGCTTGTCTAGTCCAGTATCCAGTTTCCTGCAGTTGCTTCTGGGAAGCCCCACAAACAGGGTTGTGAAAACATGAAAACAACCACTGTTTCCACTGTTGTCCCCCGTAGCTGGCATTCAGGGGGATATTGCCTTTGACCCTGGGCAGAGGCATAATAAGGGTGGAATCTGAAGGGCACCTGCCCTGGGCACTGTGCTGGGGAGGGCGCAAGACAGTTCCTTCAGGGGGCACCACTTATTGTTCTTTCAAGGATTTCCTTCAAGGGCTGGCCTCCACAGGAACAGGGGTGTGAAGCTGCCAGCACCTCCTCCTCTGAGGAGAACTCAGAATTGACGGCCCTGTACAGCTTACTATTCTCCCAGAGGAGGATGCGCTTGCTGCTGCAGCTTTGTGCCCTTATTCCTTCTGCTCAGTGGCGCTTCCTTCAAGTGGCGCTCCTTCAAGGAAGAGCTTCCACAGATAAAGGAATGGTAATGGTGTGCAAAGCTGCCAGCACCTCCTTCTCCAGGGAGAATCCGGAAGTGACATCACAATGTCACGTGACATCACTGCCCCTGGGCGCCGGGGCTTCTAGTTATGCCTTTGACCCTGGGGTAGTATGCCATTATCATTAGCAGTAGCCCTTATAGAGTTGTCCTTCATGAATCTGTCTAATGTGCTTTTAAAGTCTCCTAAGCTGCCTGCCCTCACCCTAGGCAGGCATTTCATATAATCATAGAATCATAGAGTTGCAAGGGACCTACAAGATCATCTAGTCCAACCCCCTGCCTGTAGCAGGAAATCCTCCTAGAGCATCTCCAGCAGGTGCCTGTCAAGCCTCTGCTTGAAGGTCTGCTTGAAGGGAGAATCTACCAACCAAGATGTACAGCAACATCTCCGATAGCGTGGGAGATGCATTCCCAAAGAGTAAAGCACTGCGCAAAACAGTATTGTAGGATACACACTAATTTAATAGGCAGAAAACTGGTGCTGATTGGCCCAGAATACATGGCTCCCACTGGGTAGAATGGCTGTCAATCACATTGGGACAAAGAATTCTGTAACAAATCAGGACTAAAGAAAGCTGTGTTATCTAAGATCTGCCTGAATGTAAACATGAACCCCAATGGAGGCAGAGCTACACTATGCACTTATGGGGATGCTCTGTTCACACAATCACTTTGTGCACCCAGCAATCCAGAAAAACAGATACAACAAGATTTGTCAGCATAGTTTGGGCTGTATTTATAATCCAGCATCCCCCACTAGCTGCAGAAAGGATTTCTGGATAACTGTAATAGCTTTTGACATGAAAGCGTCTCCCATTTCATGACATTTCCCCGATAACATCTAAATGTATCAGAACACTATTAGTGTAGAAAAGAGGCATCATATTAGCATAGCATCTTATCATCAGAACGAGTTCTTTTGTCCCTGAAGGGTTTCTTTATTCATGGGCTTGTTTACTCTGTTCCTCATTAGATTGGTGAACCTTTTGTTGACATATCCGATTGTTCAAAGATGTACCAGAATGGGATCTTTTGAAGGCACCGATGTCTGCAGCATTCCTACAGCATCCAGCTGTGAAAGCAACAATAATCATGCTTGCAAGGAAATCAGTGAAGGTAGGATGATACAAAGACTTTTTTAAAAAAACATTGTTATGGGCCATGCTGATTTTTTTGAAGTCTTCTTTTGAATGACATGATTTACACAGTGACAAATGATGTTAATTCATTGATGTCAATCAACGTAGCAGATCCTTCACCTTTTGGCTGGGCAGTTCATCCCCATCCACTGGGTGGGAGAAGGCTGCGAAACATGTTCACCAGGGACAGGGAGAGCTGTAACCAATGTATTCAGCACTGTTAACTTGGATGAAGACATTCAGCCCAATCTTATCCTTCCCCCTCCAATAGCATGCAGCCGTGCCAAAGTGGAATGCACTGCATGCTGTGGTAGGTAAGCCCCACAACTACCCATGAGGCTCCTTGAACCTGCTCCTGCCTTTTCACAACACCATAAAGTGAGTACTGCTGCCAGAACGTTAGTTCCAGCAGTGGTAGCGCTGCATAAGGTTGTAGTCTTGGAGTGTAACAGTCAGAAATGGGATTTTGGCACTGCGGTGAGACTCGAGTCAAATCTCGAATCTCTGCCTGCTACAACTCAACTCGTGGACGATTCCTAGCACATCCCCAAAGTGACTCACTTCTGAAATTCCTGAATCATTTTGACTTGAGTCATGAGTCTTTTGTGAAACAGGTGGCATGGGTTAAGCAGGCCAGTGCATGGACCAAAAGGAACTGGGCAAGGCGGGAGGGGGTGGGAGGGGACAAACACGGCAAGTGTGGTTGCACACAACAGTTGGGAGACTTACGTTACCAGCACGACCCAATCTTTTGCAGCTGTACTCAGAAGTAGTTCCATTGCGTCTGCTCATTGAATGAGCCTTCTTCCAAGTAACAATGGAGACCGCATGAACATGAGGGAACTGCCTCCTGGCTTCCCCACCTCCTCCTTTTCCTCCCTCCCTAGGCTTCTCCAGCCAATCCTAAGGCAAGAACCCCTTGGGCTTCCACGTCCTAGGAAAAAATCAGAACACCCAAATGATCATTGGTTCCTTCAGAGATGGACAGAGAATCTGCTCCTGCCTCCTTTCCCTGCCTTTGCTCGATGTAAAACATTAACCCTTCCCTGCCTCTTGGTTGAAACTGCTAGCTCCATGAGGTCTTTCACCATGGATAAAACATAAGCAAGCAGACTCACCTGTTTTCAGATTCAAGTTTTCAGCTTCATTCTTGCATCCTTGACATGGGTGACTCAAGTCTACATGGTTTTGTGACTCTGACTCGAGTCCTGAGATTCGAGTTCCCATCCCCGGTAACAGTCCCTGCAGATCTCCCCACTGTATCAGGTACTGGAGAGCATTAAGGAGAGCATTAAGGATTGGAAAAATACACATTGAAGGCACATCCTGTGACTGCACTTTAGAATCTAGTGTTGCCAAGAGAGAAGCTGGAAGGTCATGAATGGATTCAGGGCAGGATCAGGCAAATCGGAGGTGGAACCTGGCAGATTCTAGAGTTATTGGCTTTTCAAACTGCAATAATACATAATCAACAACATTGTCTAAACGATGCACCTACCACGGGCATCTGAAGAAGCTGTGGCAAATGAGGTAGCCTGAGCCACGCATGTTTCCTTTGTTAATGTTCCTATCTAATATATGGTGGCTTTTAAACTTTTTTTTGCTTTCTTTAATGATTTGGTATCCCATGATGCATCAGTAAACTAGTAAAAAAAAGTACAAAACATTGTTCTGATGTCTCTGCCTTTGTTTAAAAAAATACCTGTCTTTTTGAATCAAGTAAGAGCAGACATTATGAGGACAAACTCAATGGGTGGATTTGAATGGTATGACATAAAATACATTTTGTGCCAGTACTTCAACAGACAACTATACAGAAATGGACCCCTAGACAGGATCCATATTTATAGCCTATCGTACATACAACCTCACAGGATCACAAGCTAAACTATATGTACGGCATATGAAAACTAAAGTGCATCATGTTGCCTGACACATTTATACACACATGCTGGGTGCATGCCAGGAGAGCATGACCCAGACTGGTCTCATGGGATTTGGCCTTGGCTCATGGTGAAGAGCCACCAGGCCCTACAAGCATTAGGGAAGGGCCAAACTTTGGTTCTGCAGAGCTACATCCTGCACCCTACTCACTGATGCTCTGGCTGGCTGGCTTGGACACATATTGCTTTTTTATTTGAGAAATGACATGACTGAACATGCTTTCCTGGTTTGCAAATGTAAACCTGTAAATAAGCCCAGGGGTGTACCCTAGAGGCTCTGGCACTTGGGGTAGTGACGTACTGATGTCACGACATCGGGGTTCTCCTGGAGTAGGAAGAAATACTGGCAGCGGCTGCTTTGCAGTCTGGCTGCTGCCCCTGTTCCTTCTCCCGTGGAGGCGATCCCTTGAAGGAGGGTGCTACTGAGCAGAAGGAATGAAGCCGCTGCCAAAACACGAGGCAGCAGCTTCATGATCTGGCTGCCCCCTTCTGCTCAGTGGTGCCTTCCCCATCAAGGTAAAATAGTCTTTTCCTTGACTCCGCGAGGAGTCCGCGAGTTTATTTACTCCGCGAGTAATTCGTCTGTGGAACTCCTTGCCACAGGATGTGGTGATGGCATCTGGCCCGGATGCTTTCAAAAGGGGATTGGATAGATTTATGGAGGAAAACTCCATCACAGTTTATATACCATGATGGGTATGTACAGGCTGAAATTAGCTGGTTGCTCAATTTGAGGGTCCGGTAGGAATTCTCTCCTGTCATCTGAATGGGCCATGGATGGCAGTTTTTTGCCTACCCCAGACTGGTGAGGGGAAAACAGTGTGTTCAGGAGGTTCCTGCGAGGGTAAATATACTGCCTGATATTGCCAGATGTATATCGCTCAGAGTGGCAACAATATACAAGTGTCTTCTTGTTGTGTGTGTTCCCTGAGACCTCTGGTACAGAGTATGCTGAAAGCCAACCCAGCATGCTCCATGTTTGCTGTTTTGATAAAAGAGCAGTGGAGGAAGAAGCCAGGTAAGTGAGCAGGAGCACTGAGTTCCAATTCTCGGAGTGCATGATCTGGCCCTTTGCCTTCTCACCTTGTCCCTTCCTCCACTGGGCTCTAAGCATTGCTTAGAGTTGTTGTTTAGAGTCCAGTGGAGGAAGGAGAAAGGATCAGATCACAGTGATCTCACAACTTCCTCCACATGGTTTTTTTTAAACAAAGCAGGAAATGCAAAGCACACTGGGATCACTCCCAGCATGCTCAGCATTTCCTGCTTTGTTTAAAGAGCCTGTTTGAAGGATGGGCCAGGTAAGGAGACTGGCTTCTTCTGCAGCAAACTGAAGGAAGGTGGCAGGCATCCATTCACCGCCCCACCAACCTGGTGCTGATGTGAATGGCATCAGTCACCATGGCTGGGCCAGCCTTGATGTGATAACATGGATGTAGCCAACATACATTGGCCATGAATGGCAGGGTTTTTTTTGCCTACCCCAGACTGGCAAGGAAGCGACAGGTGTTCAATAGGTTTTATGATTCAAAAACTGGTCAGTTGTGTTTAATGAAGTTAAACCCCAATTGCAGTCTGGTGTCTTCCTTGGGGGTGGTGCAAGGGTAATAGGCTACCTCAGAATGCCAGGTGCAGGGGAGTGGCAGCGATATACAAGTATCTGTTTGTCTTGTGTGCTCCCTGAGGCATCTGGTGGGCCACTGTGAGATGCAGGAAGCTGGACTAGATGGGTTCTTGGCCTGATCCAGCAAGGCTTTTCTTATGTATTTTCCCCGCCTCCTATCGCCTTAAAAACTCGCTTGGATGATGATGATGATGATGATGATGATGATGATGATGATGATGATGATGATG
>JAJKFI010000066.1:4358059-4382805 GCA_029204185.1 Lerista edwardsae | reverse complement strand
TGATGATGATGATGATGATGATGATGATGATGATGATGATGATGATGCACTAAAGAATCTTTAAATAGAGAAACATGCAAATGATTACCTTTAAACAATAAGAAAGGTGACCAGCTGTACCTGAAGCAATGGAGATGCCAGACACCAAAATCAGCATTTATTTTTCTCAGTGCAAATATGTATAATTTGCAGTGTGAAGGTCAAGGGTGGGAGGCAGCTGGGCTCCCTGTGCAGGAGGGAAAAATATCTATTTTTCCTGGTTCATTCGTTTGTTTTCAACAGTCATTGAAAAAAGTAACTTCACAATAGACCTTTCTGAGCAATTTTTGTTTTGCTCAACAAATGGGCAATTGTTGCTCGGATGTGCAATTCAGACCTACTTTGGCAAGGTAACCCTTCAGTTGTGGGGAAGCCACATTCTCTCAGCACTCCATGTCTGTTGTTTCACGACTATAAAAAGTAACGCTGCCCTGTGGCAAGTACGTCTCTCGCATTAGTGAGTGCTGTGCGTACGTATTTGCATTGATGGTACTGCACATCAGTTCAAGTGCCTGTGAAAGCCCTTGTGATAAGCAACAGTGAGCCTCTTCCCTCTGTGCCGTTTTGTGATATTTTCATGAAAGTTCACTTTCTTTGAACCATTCAGGTACTTGGAATGTCATGCGTACGTTTCTGTGCACTGATATATCTTTTTAGACAACTAACATGTAAGAATGAACACATGATATGAAAAGAGTTTTCCCCTCCAACTATTGATTCTGCACAACCTTATTGCATAGTATCTACTTGCTCCGGCATCCAGCATCCCTCCCAATCAGTGGCCATGACACCCCTTCCCGAGGCCGGGGCATGCAATTGCCATGGAAATTGCACGCCACGGCCTCAGAAGAGGCTGCTGTGAGCAGCCTCTGCTTCCGAGGCTGGGCAGTGACGACAGGGGGCATGGTCACGTCAGGGCTGTGGTCACATCAGTGGGCGTGGCCACATCAATGTCAGGGGCGTGGCCATGGGCACCTCTGTTGTTAAAAGCAAGTTGGCGCCCCTGTCGTGATAATTTTCAGAGCCAGTTGCAGAGCCAGAGCAGTCACCTATGGCAGGGTTCCTGGTTCATTCGTTTGTTTTCAACAGCCATTGAAAAAAGTAACTTCACAAGTACTCTCAGGCACAGTTAGTCTTAATGCAGGAGGTGTGGTGGTGGACTGAAGGTTGAGCTGTCACCTGGTCTGAAAAAGCTAAGCAGGATCAACTGCCTTGGATGGGTGTCCGAGACCCGAGAGCTGCTGGCAGCGGAGTGGAATGTGGAGGGGTCAGCTGGCAGGAACGGATAACATTCTTGAGATTCCAGTCTGAAGCTGGGTGCCTAAGCCTGTGAGAGCTTGGCAAGTGCAAGAAGGTGGCAGCCAGGATGATGGCTGCACTATGAAGGGAATCACTTGGAGAAATGGAAGGTTCTATGAGATTTCATCAATGGCATAATACTTGTAAAAAAAACCCATTTGAAAAAAGGGGTTTATAGCCTGTCTATGTAAACTTCCTCGAGGGTGCAATCAAACGGCGCCCTAGAGCCATGCAAGCTGCTTGCGTCAGCTCTGCAGTGTCGCGAAAGTGCTATAAAGCACTTTCAGGCCATTGCAAGGCGTGCAGGGCCGACACAAGCAATCGCATCAGCCCTGCAGCACCGGAGGATGCCGCTGGGAGGCCGCTTCTGTGCCAGCCAAGCTCAGCTGGTGCAGGAGCTAATCTGGGCAGGGGGAAGGCGGGAGGGATGGGGGAACAGGATGGGGGAGCGTTCCGGGTGGTGGGCTGCCCTGGGGAGGGGGGTGGGACCTGGATGAGACCATTAGGCCACATCCAAATGCCCATTCCGAAGCTGCGCTGGATACAGTGCAGGCCCGCCGGCCTGCCTGTTCTAGAGCAGTTTAGGATTGGGCCTGAGTCTATAAGAAAGGCAAGATATAACCACTACATATGGTTGCGTCTCTGGTGGGAGCAGGGAAGCCTCTTATCAGCCAGCAGAAGACAGATGGGTGGCTAAGAAAGAAGGCTAAATCCAGAAAGAAAGATCTGTATGAGAGTTGTTCTTGAAAGATAGAACATTTCTGTAAATTGTAAATACCTTCAGGTTTGTGAATAAAAGTCTGCCTACGTAAACCGCCTTGAGTTACAGTCATTAGAGAAATCTAGTGATCTTAAGAAAGGCGGTATATAAATACATGTATATTATTATTATTATTATTATTATTATTATTATTATTACAAACAAACAACATAATGCATTTTTAAAGTGAAATGCTCTGTGTTAATGCTTCAGATGAGGAAAGACAAAGTTCAGCAACATGTCTGTGCCCAGGACTCTTGCTGATTCAAAAGCTCACTCAACCGTGACATGCCCTGGGTGACCTTGGATGATGTACTCTCTTAAGGGCCAACATAAAAAATAGCTGTGGAGGCCCTTATTTATAGGGGGTGGAGGGCCATGGTGCAAGAGGAAACAGAGTCAACTGTTTGCTCCAATGCCCATTCCTTGGCTTCAATTTCCATGGCACTGTGCCTCACTGGCACAGAATGCCATGGCACGCCACTTGCCGGGAATGAATATGCTAACCATCCAGGAGTGCAGCAAGGTGGGCAGAGGGCAGGGATCCATTATTAGTGTTGATGATGCACATACATTTTGCCAGGCCCATCTTAAGAGACGTTTTCTGCTTGCAAGAGGAGGAGGACCTCTTCTCAGAAGACTACCACCTGCGGCGTTTGTAAATCCTTCCATTAAATATAATCTTTAAAAAAATCTGCCGGATTAATTGAAGATGTGTTTTAAAATGTGTTCTGTCCGTGGTGTAGCTTTTGGGGTCCAATTTCTGGGGGCAAACTGCTGTCTTCTGCCCAGCCTCTAAGCCACGATTAAAGCCAAGCTAAGACAGTCATGGCTGGCAGCAACTGAGCACAGGTTCTCTGCCCTGAAAAGTGTGCCACAGAACACAGCAAATGTGTGTTCAGTTCAAATTCATTACACTTTAGAACGACTGTCTGGCTTCCCTCAAAGGATCAGCTCAGACTAGAGTGAAGGAAACAGCACTTGCACAATTCCCAGAGCTGCCAGGGACACTTCTAATATTTCTCCACAGCTTTCCCTTTCCTCTTTCCTTCATTTCTTCCTTTTGTGTGTGTGTTCACCTCTCCTCCCTTCTTTTACTTTCTCTTCCCCCCCCCCCCGCATCACTGATTCTCTCTCTCACTCAGTCTCTGGAGACAGGCCTAGTGGACTGGCTGCCATCTGCTGCCTGTTTTGTGTGTGTGTGTGTGTGTGTGTGTGTGCAGTTTGGGTCGGTGTTTTTTTTTTTTTTAATGCGGTTGAGATCAGATGGCATCTAATCGATCGTCATGGTATCCATGGTTACCAGGGTGACAGAGTTGTTGGGAGAGAGACCAGCCCCAGGCCTACAGCTGACAGGCAGTTTCTATGAGGAATAAAGAGACATCCAAATGTTTCCATCAAATTTTATATCTTTACATCTTCCCCAGATCTGGCAAATACAGACATGCAATCAGGACAGTGGCAGAGTGTCAAATATAAGCATCGTCATGGGTCCAGAAAACGGAGGCTAGCTTTTCAATGAAAATAGAGACAGACGGGAACAGAGATTTGGGGAAAAGAACATCTCTGAGTTGCTCCTATCCTCTTGGAATGTTTTTGTTAATTGTTTATAACAACAGTGAGCCTTTTCATTCCTGTAGATTGAGTGAAAGGAATTTTGAAAATAAGCAAAGAAAGGTTATCGACTTTGGGAGAAAAGAAAACCTAATCTGTACTTCATTTACTACAGGTCGGGCACCTCGTATCCGGAATTATGAAATCTAAAGTATGAGAACTTTTTTGACTGCCAACATGATGCCAAATTCCAAGTTCTCATGTGAGAGGTCGCACAGAATGCACCCAATTATTTAAAATATTTTATAAAATTACCTTCAGGCTATGTGTACAGTATAAGGCGTATATGAAACATAAATGAACGTTGTGCTTAGACTCAGGCCCCAAACCCAAGATGTCAGGTATAGGCAAGTATTCCAAAATAGATAAAATACGATCTCCAAAATGCTTCAAGTGCTTTGGACAAGGCATGCCCAATCTGGACTAGTAAACTGTTCATAGCATCGGTTTGACGCTGTTGGGCCACTGCTTCGGCGACTACACTGGCTACTGGTTCTGTTCCGGGCCCAATTCAAGGTGCTAGTTTTGACGTTTAAAGCCCTTTATGGCTTGGGTCCAGGGTATTTGAGGGACCGCCTCCTCCCATATAATCCTGCCCATGCTCTCAGATCATCGGGGGGGGGGGCTTTTGACTGTGCCACCACCAGGAGAGGTGAGAGGGATGGCGGCCAGGAAGAGGGCCTTCTCGGTGGTGGCCCCCCAACTTTGGAATACCCTCCCCTTAGAAACTGCTCCCTCTTTGGCAACGTTCTGGCTGGGGCTGAAGACCATTTTATTTCGAAAAGCTTTTAATTGTTGACAGGCTGGCTGGTTTTTATACTCTTGCTTATATTTTATGATCCACGGGGCTTGTTGATGTTTTAAATTCTGTTGTTTTAAAGTTTAACTGTTTTAATGTTTTTAAATTACTGCTTTTTAATGTTGTAAATTTTATTGTATTACTGTTTTTTTGTTGTAAGCCGCCTTGCATGCCTATGGGCAGAAAGGCGGGGTATAAATTAAATAAATAAATAAATAAATAAATAAATAAATAACACAGACAAGTGAGAATTCTACCATTCAGCAACAGACAAGAGAAAGGTCTGTACTCTGCTATCCATGCAGCGGTGCCTTGATGCCAATGGCAGCTTCTCTTTTGCAACAGACAGCATCAAGAGACACTGTGGCCGACAGGGGTGCATGTGCACACTGCTGTTTGCCATTTGCAGGTGCATGCCTGCCACACATACACCCCACCCACTGGCTCACTCCTTTAGTGCTCTGAAAGAGATAGCAGTGGCAGCTTCTTCTGGAAATAGCTCCTGCTATTTTCAGCTGCCACTATCATTCCTTCTGGATTGCTGTCCAGGAGAGCAATCGAAAAATGGAGAGACAGCTGAGAGACAGCAGAAGCACCAGCCATCACCATCCTGTCTGGATTACTCTCTATCTTTAAGAATGATCTGAGAATGAAGAAGATGGCGGCGGCCTGAGGCATAACTAGGGTATGGCAGCAGGGGACATGAGCCCTGGGGCTCCATAAGGTGGGGGGCGCCGTTGGCATGGCGCCCCACTCCCGCCTGCAAATTAGTGACCCCCCCGTGCCCCAAGCCGGGAGGCGCGCTGGCATCTCCCCTCCCAGCCTGCCGCTCGATTACTTAAAGTGCCCGAGCGGCAGCCCTGGGGAAGGAAGCCGCCACCGTGCCCCCCGGCTCTGCAAACCGCAGGGGCGCCTTAAAGTGGCCTTAAAGGTGCTGGCTTTTCCTGGCTGCCACAGTGCTGGCACTTTATGGCCACTTTAAGGTGCCCTGTCGCCCTCAATTATGTGGTTGGCGCCGCCTCCTCTCCCCATCCCTCTGAGGCGCGAGTGGACCGAGTGGACCACTTGGAGTGGTAGAGGCCACCGTCGCTCAGGGAGCTGCTGCTGCCTCCTCAGCGCCTCATTCGCCACCCAGCCACCGCTTTTGCCCTGACACCTCGCCTCCCTCCCCTGGGCCACCTGGTATATGAGTTATTTATTTATAACCGCGAGCCTGCCATGTCCACCTCATGCAGGATTTCAAGAGGTAAGGCGGGACAGGACAGCCGGCAGAGTTGGCTGCATTTTCCTGGCTGGGTCTGTTTTGTGTGTGTGTGTGTGTGTGTGTGTTGGCTCTGCAGATACATGGCAGCAGAAGCCACACCCTGCAACGTCATGATGTCACGACATTGTGACGTCATGACATTGCGTGCGGGGGGGGCGCAATTTTGTCTAGATACGCCCCTGGCGGCGGCACTGGCAGTGGTTGGCTCAAATTCAAGCCAGCCAAGAGCCAGAACGTGGAGAGCAATCAAGAAGGGGAAGGGACGGTGATAGTGGTGGCAGAAACTCCTGCCAGGACATGACTTGATTTTTACCCAAAGCGTGGAAAGCAATAGGGAAGGATGAGCAGCCCAGTATGAGTCTGACTGAGCAAGTAGGTGGGTGGCCAAAGGAGGTGCACTCCCACCAATCCGCACCTCTCCCAGACTGCCACCTGAATCAGATGCTTCAGACCTCTACCCCAACTCTGCCTCTGAGCTACATCCCTTTACCACTGAACCTATCCCTGTATTAGATTCTTTTTCCTGCTCTTTTTCAAAGGTTGATGTTCTTACAACCTCACTAAGCTCTGCCTCCAAAATTTCAGGTCCCGGGATGCCTTTGACCTGGCAGCCCCAGAGACTGGCCATATTATTTGGTGTAGAAGGAAGAACAACAAAGCATAACTTTTTGGTGCATGATGACTAGACACGATGATGTGCATGATGGTGCTTCATGACTGGACATGTGCTGTAATACATCAAGGCACAGTGGCAAACCCAACCCTCCAGAGTAGTCGGATGGTATTGCCATACAGTATAACAGAGTTGACAGCTAAGACCTAGTTATTCAAGCCACTTCGCAATGAGAACCTGCCAGAAACCAAATAGAGGGTGGCTTGATTTCTGGACATCCTCATTTAAGAAAACATACCTGCAATGCTTATATATCTTAGACCAGTGGTTCCCAAATTGTGGGTCGGGACCCACTAGTGGGTCACGAGCCAATTTCAGGTGGGTCGCGAAGCACCTAGAGCAGCCATATTGAAAATAAGGGGAGATGGGATGCTGGAAAGGGGGAGGACTGTGTGATTGTTTTGCTTGTGTCAAGGTTTTTCTTTCTGATTCATTTAGCTATTGGAAAATGGCTGAGAAATAACCCAACTTATGGCTGCATTCTTGAAAAGCAGTAGTGCCACAATGACAGCACTTCCAGCTATAATATCATTTCCAGTGGGTCCCGGCAGATTGTCATTCTAAAAAAGTGGGTCCTGGTGCTAAATTGTTTGAGAACCACTGTCTTAGACCACAATCCAGCCAAACTGAAGCACTTTGAAATCCCACTGATTTTAGTGGGAGAGCTAAGCATGGATTTAAACCACTGCGAGTTGATTGTGCCCTGAACACCAGCTAAAACTACTAGGCATATAAGCCTAACCTGCTGGCCTTCTTGTTTATTTATTTGTATATACACTTAAGTATGTGTTTGTCTGCCTCTTTAATAATACATAGAAGCCAGATCGCCCAGAGGCCCAGAGGAAATTCCCCATTCCCCACCCCTGTCTCTCAGCAGGGGCTTTTTCATGCACACGTCAGTCATGTTTTGACAGGCACACTCAATAACTTAGCAATATAGAATCTCTGCCTCTTTCCACCACCCTGAAACCTAAACTCTCCTTTTCTCACTGAATGGCAGCAAGAGGACCCGAATTCCTGGAACCACTTACAGAACGCCTGCCATATGGACACTCAGGCTGATGAATGCCTGCTCACCAGTGAGTGGATCTTTCAGCAGAGAATGGCCCCTCCTTGCAAGGTCACAGCTCTTCGCGGAGGGGAAGGCGGAAGTTCCCTGAAGGCCCAGCTGCCACCCTCACATCTTCTCTCCCATTGGGTGAAATTCAGCAATGGAAGTGTCCCTGAACCCTACCAATTCTCAGAGAGGGGGAAAGGTTTTGCCTCTGCATGTTTCATTTTTTATTCATTTCAATACCTGCGTATTCCAGAATTGCCTATTGTCTAATTTTGAGTCGTTGCTAAAACAAACCCCACCATGTGGCAAAGTCAGGCCAGACAGGGGCAGGAGGGCACTGGGCAGGGGACGATTTGGGGCTCCTGCTAAAAGCTATTATTAATTATTAATTATACAGGGTGGGGCAAAAAGGGGGAACGAAAATGCTCATCTCATGTATACACTATACTATCCCAGTTAGGACTCTTTATCATGTGCTTGCATATTCTACAAGTCTTCATTTGGAAGCACATGTTCCATGCAATCGACTACGTGGGTAACCATATTAGAGCACTGTTTTGGTGTTACACCACTGATCACTGATTTAATCGTCGTGTGAAGCTCTTCTGGAGTTTGTGTGAAACCTCTTTCTTTTAACATTCCCCATAGAAATGCATCACATGTCATGAGGGCTGAGCTTCAAGACGGAGAAGGAAAGTCAGACCCTCGAGAACTTTCTCCAACACTTGACCTACATTGTTATTTGTTCTGGTCTTCCAGAGTGTCCAGCATTATGATTCCATTCCCTTTTTTGCCTCACCCTGTAGTTCTACTATTCAGGGTTTCTACCCTAATGTCTTGGGCCATTTCTGTGGTTAGACCGTGTGAAACAAGGTCCCAGGGCAAGGCTGAATGGGGCTGGCCAAGTAATGAGGCTGACTGTAAGGCTTGCTTTGAGAAGTGAGTTGGTCATCGTGGTGAACAGACAAGCAGTGCCTCAACTCATGTCTTTCCATGACTCACAGAGCTGCTTCAGACAGCTGGCCAATCTTCTTTCAGCTTACTGAGAGCAAGCAAGAAGAGGATCAAAGTGGCAGCAGCTCACCTCTTCGGCCAGCAGTGCAGGAAGCAAAAGACAAAAAAGGTGCAGTGGCCGCTACAACTGCCTCCTTGGCCTCCTCTTTGCTGGATGGGCAAGGCAATCTCTCCCCGGCCGTCCCCATCCCTTTACTTTGAGCTCCAGTACCAACTCCTTCCTCCATGACACCCTATTTATTTGAAAGAGGATGGGATGCAGGAAGAAAGTGAGAAAGTGGGATGGGATGCCCACCTCAGTGAGAAGACCGCAGTGGTGGTGGTAGCTACAGTGGAGCACAGACACAGAGTTTTGATTGGTCCTGCCTCTGAGTTTGTAAGATTTTAGTGTCTTAATATGTCTAAACAAATCTACCCAACCTCTTTGCTGGTGCAGATCCGAGCATGCAGATGTAAGGCTGGCCTGTGTGGTGGGTGGTTAGGTTATGGCCTACCTGCCAGAGGCCAGTCCCACTCCCTCCCAAGCCCAGTCCACATACCCGCCCGTCCTCCGCCCACTTTCCCCCTGCCCCAATCCACCTTCTTGAACTCGGCCAATGCAAACTCACCATTCTGGGGCAACGCAGAACCTGGATGTGGCCTCCATGGGCCGGCACGTATCCTCACGCCAGCCCAGCTGTCTCCCAGGTCAGCACAAACATGCTTTGTGGCACATTTGCAACTGCACTGGGCCAGCGGAAGGAACTTGTGCCAGCTCTAGAGCATAGTAGGATTGGGTTGTCAAGAAGGTCATTGGTCCAGGAGTGGTCTGAAGTCTCAGCAGAAGGCTGGGGTATGTGGGAGGGGCATGCTAGAGCCATATAATTCTAATATCCAGAACTTTTGTCTCATTATCAAGTAGCTGGACAAATCGGAGGAACCACCAGCATCATTAAATCTCAAAGAAATGCTCCCCACCGATTCTTGTTCATGCAGAGCAAGAAAGAATCAAATCCGTCATTGTGATAAGGCAAAGCAGAAGGTGAGCCCCTATTCTGCATTGATTTTTTTTGGGGGGGGGGTCATTTTCTGAAATAGGGTCTTGCTTGCAGCCCATTCAATTTCTCCACTATAACTTTGGGGAACCATTGAGAATCAACCCTTTAACCATCCACAAAATTTTTTCCTTCAAAATTAGATTTTGACTTAGATTAGACTTAGATTCTGTTTCTTGGACATAGAAGAACATGACAAAGCAAAGGAGCCTAGGAACTCAACTTTCGTTTTTAATTTATTATACACTTTCGGGAGTATAAAACGGGCTAAATGTTAATCTATACACATTGTTTACATTTTATAGGGCTTTTTTGTTGAAATGAGGCATTGCATTAATTTCAGGTAAATCTTTCCTGTCTGTCTGCCAGTTCTTGTTGCAGGTGTGTTTACCCAACTAGGTGAACAAAAGGTGCCATTTGTCCATGTCACCACAATGAAGAAAACACCGCGCCAGCTCGTTCTGCCTCTTATAAATTGAGTTTGTCAGTGCTCAGCCACAGAGGCAGGCGAAACACCATGTAATGCCATCTCCTCTCCTGGGAGCAACAAACTAGTTTAAGCCACCTCATAATGGGATCAAGAAACAAAGGAGCGTGAATGAAGAGCTAATTGCATTCATGAAGACACTAACAAAGGAATCGAGGGCACTTCTGGCCTTCCTCCCTCTAGGTTCGTGTAAATAAGCAAATATGAATTAAGAATTACTGAAGGTTAAACATTGTCAGGGTAATCACAGCCATCCCACAGAAAGATTACAGGATTCCTTGTGCTGCTTTCTGCCCAGTATGGACATGTTTGATTCCTTAGAAGCCCCTGATTACTAGTCCCCCCCCCCCTTTTAAACATCTATCACTCAAAACATGGAGTATATTTACAATAGGTGAGGTATATTAAGTCATACCTCCAATGGGATAAGAACATAAGAAGAGCCCCACTGCCTCAGGCCAAAGGCCCATCTAGTCCAGTTTCCTGTGTCTTACAATGGCCCACCAGATACCTCAGGGAGCACACAAGACAACTTGTCCATCCTGTTGCCACTCCCTTGTATCTGGCATTCTGAGGTAAAATTCTGAGGTAAATATGAGGTAAATAAAACAGAATTTGCTGGCCTGTCTGTGGGTAAAGAGCTATAACTTGCAACCCAGTCTTAAGAACATAAGAAGAGCCCCACTGGATCAGGCCAAAGGCCCATTGGTCCAACATCCTGTTTCACAGTGTCCCACCAGATGCCTCAGGGAGCAGAGTCAGGGCCAGCTTTAGGGCAATTTGACCAATGTGGCCAAATTGGACCCTGCACCTGGGAGGGGGCCTTGCCCTGGGGGCAGCGAGTGGATCCCCCCCCCCAGTCAACACTTTGCTCTGCAGTTGACGCTTTGCCATAGAGTTTTCCAAGCTGACCCGTCATGAGGAGATTGCAGTGAACTGTGGTAAGACTGCGGTGAGCATTGTCACTGAATGACCTTCCCTCTTGCCTGCCCTTGCCACTGCTGCTCATCCGGGTGAGTAGGGGGCCTTGGGGCTCCTGCAAACATGTTTTGCACTGGGCTCCGCAGCTCCTAAGGCTGACCCTGTGCAGAGTGGTGGTATTCCACCTTCACATACACCAAGGATCCTAAGACTGGTGATGGAGTTGAGGACAATGCTTAAATGGGAGGAGCAGAGTGTGTTCAAGGCAGAAGAAAGGCCATGTTCTGCCAAGCTAAAGGCTTGAGCACTGAATATGTAATTGATTCAGTTACAACCAGACAGCGGCAATCACTTTACCTTCAAGGCTGACGTTCCTGCATCTCGCCCCCTCTCCTTCCTACTTTTCAGGAGAGAAGGTTGTTAATTGCTTTAAGAAGGAAAACATGCTCTACTTCCATCGTCAATGTGATGGTATTGAACTTGAATGCGGCTGCTTTCAGGAGATCCTGTTAGAGCTTTGATGCTACTGGAATAAAATGTGTCTTCTCCATGCAGTCCGCTCAAAAGGGAAGAAGCTCCTGTCAGGAAAGACAGCAGGTACCATGAAACCATTTCTGCAATTTTAAGGGCCTTGTTAAGTTTTTGGGGTGCTCTTGGACCTTGCTATGAACCTGGATGTCCAGCTATGAACTGGAGCACCTTGAGCCAGTGTAGGCTATTGTGCACATGAATCCTTTTTGGGTGGGGGAATCAGGTGGACCAGGCTATGGTTATCACTGTGCTGGTGACATCAAGACTCTTATGGAGACAATACGGAAATACCAACTGGCATTCCACGACCAGCTGCACCTTCCTTGGTCAGCCCTTTTAAACCAGTAAATAAATCTGCACCTTAGGAACCTCCTGACCTTGAAGCAAGTCACATGGGGGAAATGTGTGTTCTTGGGCCAAATGCAGTGGCTCATGGCCTGGTTCAATGGCCTGGAATGAGGAGGGAGGCAAAGTGAAAGGTGCCACAACAGGGAGCTTTCATTGTTGGTGGATAAGAATATGATAGTTGGGAAAGGGATCAAAAATTAAACGCAGTGCAATGTACACAATGATCACATACACCACTAGGCCCCAAACACCAGCAGTAGTTTCTAGATAGAAAGAAAGAGGACATTCTTACAAGGGGAGTTTGCATTGGCACAAACACAGCAGAGAGGAAGTTGGGGAGTAGAATGTAAGGAATACAAGAGAATAACCCCAGGGGATTGGAGGCTGTAAAATGGGGGTGGTGGTGGGAGTGGACGAGGGGACAGAAGGAGAATGCAGAGAGAGGCACCACAATTCCAGCTGAGAGAGGACTGTAGCTGACCCTGTGTTTGCTTTCAGCAGGGGCTACAGGCTGGTGGAAGTCCAATTACCTCAGAATGCCAGATGCAGGGGAGTGGCAGCAAGATGCAGGCATCTTGTTGTCTTGTGTGCTCCCTGAGGCATTTGGTGGGCCACTGTAAGACACAGGAAACTGGACTAGATGGGCCTTTGGCCTGATCCAGTGGGGCTCTTCTTATGTTCTTATCCCACTGGAGGTATGGCTTAATATATCTCTCCTATTATAAATATACTCCATGTTTTGAGTGATAGATGTTTAAAATCATCTTTTGACAATTGACAAGGCATACTGCATTGCCAGTGGAGAGCTCATGTCCCCCCAGTGCCCCTGCTAATAAATGACCGTCCCCCAAATTCTGGTGGCACACCTGCAGACCATTCACAGCATGCCAATGTGCTGTAGCACAGTGGTAGAAAATCGCTGATATATCTTTTTGTCCAGAAGACAGTGAGGTAGGAGGAATATGATTCAAATGTTCCCTTTTTGGGTCCCTGCAGGGATACAACACAACACAACACAAAAGCAGGGCAATCTTCTGCCCTGACAGGTTGCTTCACCCCAGGATCTGCTGATGGCCTCCTCTGAGAATTATTCAGCCACTGGAGGCTCAATGCCCATCTTCTGGACAGGGCCTGTGAGGATGCTGGAGGGCCTAGCCCACCAGTGATTTGGTTCACACAAGATGGGACCTTCCCAAATGGGGGTGGAGGTTGGCTGTGGGGTTCATGCTGTCTGCCTCAGCATGGCTTTCGTGCAGTGGTGTCATTCAAATGATTTAGGAACAGGAACTCACTTTTGATTGGCACTTATCTTGATTGGATTGGCACCTGGAACCAGCCACGGAGCCCGTTAGGATCTGGAACGCCCATTCTGGTCCATTCCCCCTGAATGACATCACTGCTTTCGTGCCTTAGCCTGCCCCTTCCAGGGGTGATCAGTGGCTGGGCCCCTCTGACCCACTTCTCCTTGTCTTCTCTTCTTCACTTTTTTTTTCTCCCACCTGGACCTTTTCCTTGCTGCCCCCCCTCTCTCTGTTCCCCCTTTCTGGAACATTCCACTGGTGTTCTTCACTTTCCTATCTGTTCCTCCAAGCACTGCCTTGTGAACCTCAGCTTCAGATGCTCAGCTGGCTGGCACTCACACTACCCTAATGCAGAACTTCACATTTATCCCTGTTGAACTTCACATGGTTTCCATTTGTCCTGGATCCCGGTCTGGTTCTTTAAGGTATTGGGTACACTACCCAGTTTGGTGGCACCTGCCAATTTAATGAGCGACCTCTCTACTCCCTCTTCCAAGTCATTTGTAAGGATATTGGACAACCTCAGGCTCCAAGCCCCAGGCCTAGATCACTCCTCTTGGTACTTCCCTCCAGGTTAATAAGGAGCCATTGACCCTCTGAGTATGGTCCGTCAGCCAACCATGGATCCACCTGATGGTAGCATCATCTAGCCCACATCCTACTGGCTTGCCATCCAGGATGACGTGGGCAATTGTCAAAAGCCTTACTGAAATACAAATACTTTATAACTGCATCATCCCTCCAATCTTCCAAGCTAGTCACTCTCTGTCATAGAAAGAGATAAAGTTTATCTGGCAAGTCCTATTCTTGAGAAATCCATGATTGCTCTGGGCAACCACTCCCACCCTCCCTTTTAAATTCTCACAGGCAGACCACAAATCATTGTTCCAGCACCTTCCCAGGTATCAATGTCAAGCTGACAAGTCAGGAGTTGCCTGGATCTTCTTTTTTCCTCCTTTCTGGACCCCATTCACTCACCACCAGTCTCCCAGCACTTTGCCAGTTCTCCAAGAGTTCTGGAAATCTTTGGAGAGAGGCTCAGAAATAACCTCTGCTAGTTCTTTGACCATCTGAGGATGCAGCTCATCTAACCTCAAAGACTTATAATCATTTACAGCAGCTGATCCCAAACCACATCTGTCCTCAAATTACTGCCCAATCCTACCTAACTCCACCTGTGGCAATACAGCTGCACCAGTTTCAGGCTGCGAAGGCCTCCTAGAGGTAAGGAAACATTTGTTCCCTTGCTCCAGGGTAAGTCCTTGCTGCCCTGCCGGATCTACTCGGACATATGTCAGATATACTCTATAGCTGGCATGAGTAGACCTGGGTTGGGTAATTGAAGCAGGGAAGGGGGATAGGTAGGGATGGTTTTTTTCTGAGATCAACACAGAATGCTAAATAATGAGAATTTCTACTGAAAATGCTACATAAAATGAAATTTAGGTCAAAAAACAAAAACAAAACTACTGCTTTTGCTAATTTTTGACAAAGTTTGACACAAATTTAGGTCAATTTCACAAAAATAACCACTTTTATTTATTTTTGACACAGTTTTGAGTAATCCACAAATAATTTTCAGGAAGGGATCAGGAGGAGGAATGGCAGAAACAGGAGGAAGCTTGCTTAAACTTGCATGAACATGCATGTTCATAGTTCACGGTGCATGCTGGGATGACTTTAATCGAAAGTGGAAGTAGTAAGTAGCAGTTTCAAGAACTGTCAGAGTGCAGCTTGGGAATTTTTGAGCAGGCTATTTTGGACTGGGGTGTGTGTGCCAGTAATTGCTTGCCTTTGTAAGGCCATTCACCCTTATTTATTGTGCTGCTTGTACAATTTGCAATAAAAATGCGGATAAAAACACATAACACCGCAATTTGCTATTTGAATCAAGAAATTCTGGGGGGGGGATCACCAAAAAACCCAGCCCTAGGGATAGGATATAGCAGTGCTGCTGCCACAATACTGCCCCCTTCCCAACCTCAATCTGCCCTCCTTCCCATCTCTGCATAGTTCCTCCCCGTCCCATTCTGCCCACCTCAGTCTCCCTCCTACTCCCCCACCCACCTACCTTACCAGATCTGGTGGGTGCAGCAGCATTCAGAAATGGACTGTCAGTGCTTCCACCTTTTGGGGCGACACACTCACAAAATGGCTGCTGTCGACACACTGCATGCTCCGTCAACAGCGATTTGATGATAGCAGAACATTCTTCCAATCTTATGTAGGACTGGGCCATTGGGCCTTAGCTTCCTCATTTTCTCCTTTGTTGCACTCTCAGCAGGTGGAACAGAGTCTCCTTTGCAGGAGAAGACAGAGGCGAAGTAGGAACTGAGCAGTTCCATCTACTTAAGAATCTTAAGTCTACTTAAGAATCTCATTCTAGGCAGCTTTCTGTTGTCTTTCTTGCTGAATCACTTTTAATTATGGCTTAGATGAAGCTCACTCTATTAGTTTTTGCACCTCTTGCCAAAACCCGAAATTGGTTTCCGTCAGTTCTCATTTCTGTTGAAAAATGCCCTTTTCTTTACCCCAACCCCCACTCTTTTCTCCTCCTGTATTAGAGTATTCTCCAGTAGGCATTTTGCTCATTTTTTATGTCACTAAAACTTCATTTGCAAATTTGTTAGAAACTCTTTAAGAAAAGCAGATGATTAAATGGGTACACTCCTCATTTACATATTAATTAGTCCCTATATCCTGCTAATTAACATCAGGACTGCTTGTCTGCACATTTTCTAGATTCCAGCTTATTGCCATTTTTTATTTTTTTATTTTTTTTGCAGTTTGCATATTTTTGCAAAGGGCATTTTTTTCTAGTAAACATATCTTTTTTTGTATTATTACAATATTTGTAAATATAGGCATGCCACATTTTCCGCTGGGGTTCTGTGCTGGACTCTCTCCCCCCCCCCATACCTGAAACCATGGATACTGGGGATGCCTTTTTAAAGAAGAGGAACTGTATTGGAAAAGGCAGGAACTACCCCGAGGAGAGAGGGAATGGTATCAGCAGTGGCCCCTTGTCCAAATAAGCCAGGAAGTATGGGGTTAATCCCAGAACTCTGCAGCAGGAACACAGCTGCAGCCTAGGTAGGCTGATGAGGGCCCTGGCTAGGAAGAGTGATTAGCACAGGTGCAAATGGGTGTGGCTGATGAATTAAAGCCTGCCCAGCAACAGACACCGATTGGCCTGCCTCAGTATAAAGTTGGAGGCAGGAGCTGCAGTAAGTTAGCACCAGGTAGGTGCTTGATGGATGGATGGATAGATAGATAAAGGAAGGGTGATTGGCACTGGGTAGGTGTAGGAGCTGGATGGATGGATTGTTGGACTGGATAAAGGAAGGTAAGAAGACTATGGGGAGTTGTTGTATTGCTGCCATGCCTCTGGAGCCACCGGGTGGAGGAGGCAAGTGTGGCTTTGGTAAGCTGACTGCCTATTGTTTGGTGATGGGTTTTTGTGGTACCAAGTTAGATTTAGGGTATTTTGAGCTAAGCTGGTGATGAGGGCAGTCTGGAGGAGGCTGGCCAGCAGGTGATCCCAAGTATGGCTGCTGGAAGAGAGGAGAACCAGTGGTTGAAGGAACCCCCTCCCTCTTGCCTGTCTTTGAGGCTGCTTAAAGGGGAAACTAGTTAGCCTAGTGTGGGCATTGGGGCCTTCGGGGAGGCCCAGCAGGGAGTTTCTGGCAGAACAGGAACTTCAGCGGTTTTGCTGCAACAAGGTAAAAAAAAATTTTGCTTAATGTCCCCCTATCTTTTTAATAGCTTGGTATCAAGTATCCATGGATAACTGACAGTGGATGCCGAATCAGTGGATCCTGGGACCAAGTGATGCAGTGGTTGGATTAAAATTAACCATGGGAGCGATAGGATCATAGGTTCCACTCCCCCGAACTGAAGCAAGACTGGCAGCTTCACATACCATTGCTGTATCTCTCCCATCCCACCACTTTAATTTTGCCTGTAAATTCCTCATGGTCCTGGATTTTTACTGATGATGGCAATACACAACTAAATAGACATAATAGCAACCTACAAAATGTTGCAAGGGTGCTCCAGAGACATGTATAAGAAATCCTCTAACACTGTGGTTCCCTATGTTTTTTCCACTTGAGTACTCCTTGATAGCCCATTTCCATAAATTGTACCCCACATATTAGCAAAATGTTTGCAATCAATATAGTTGCTGTTAATTCTAATAGAGACCTGCCTTTTCTGCCTTTATTTTCAATTCTTTTTTTGAGTTCCCCGAAAAGGTCCTGACAAGTACCCCAAGTGGGGAACCACTGCTCTGACAGGACAAACATTACTAATCAATCAATCTTTATATACCGCTTTTCAGCACAAAGTTCACAAAGCGGTTTACAGGCAAATTATAATAAAAATGTTAAATGGCTCCCTGTCCCAAAAGGGCTCACAGTCTAAAAAAATGCAGAACACCCCCCAGCAACAGCCACTAGAAAGGACACTGCGCAGAGGTGAAGGGGGACAATTACTCTCCCCCTGCTAAATATAAGAGGAACACCACTTGGAAAAAGTGCCTCTTGCCCTAAGCAGGGGTAACTTATCCATCAGAAACAAAGTTGCCTGTGCCCTGTATTTGAATAGGCTTGTGTATTCAAAAGAGTGGGAAAAAAAATCATTTCAAGAAGTAGGCAAATTGGCATCAAGTAACAATTTGCATTGGGTTGAAATTTGACTGCACATGCTGCCATGTTCTTCTGTCTTGTCCCAAGAGCACCGTTTGACCCGGCCATACCCATCTGCACCGCAAAACCAGCAATAGTTTTGGCACCGTGAGCACTGTCAGTGTGGTCATAGGAGCAATGTTAGCGAGGGCTTGTTCCATACCACATTGCTGAGGCTGTTTAAAGATAAATGATTTGCTGTTGGCATCGCTTTGGCTGCGATGGAGGTAAAATTAGAGATCGGCAGCAACGTGACCAGAATTTCTAGAAAATCCTAGACAATTGTTGCTCATCTTCGAACCTTTAGACCTGCGTGCATGTTGTCCTGGGGCTGCACTTCTATACCTTGAACCCAATCAGATTTACTTCTGAGTAGACCTGCCTACAATTGCACTGCTAATTGCATGCAAAAGAAAATCGTTAATTCTAGCTGACTGCAGTGTGGAGCCTCATGTGTCTGAAGGCCTCTCCATACAAACAAACCTTCTTTGCATGCAGAAACCTAACATGTCAGGGAGAAGGCTAGGCTGCGAAATGTGTCCTGGAGATTTTTCTGTTGCATAGAGGAGTATCCAAACATGTGAGCAATCTCAATACAGCAGGCCCTGGGTATCCTAGGTACCCCCCATGGATATGGATTTCTGGGATCTGTAGAAAGGCCTTAAAGGACCTCCTGGATGCAACTGGAAGTGCCTCCTAGTGTGTTGGCGATCAAATGAGGCCCTCCAGCTCAGGTTGGCACCCATACCAAGTCAAATCTGCAGGTGCCAAATCTGTGGCTCAGAAGGGCCCACTGTACCTGCAATCCAAAGTTGCATCATGCAGATACGAGGCCTCTGTCATAGATTGGTTTGGAGGAAAACTCCATCGTAGGCTACAGTCTGTGGGTGCAATCCTAACCAACTTTCTAGCATTGACATAGCTGTGCCAATAGGGCCTGTTCGGCATTCTGCAGTGGAACACTTGTCACGGAGATCTCCTCAAGGTCAGGAAATGTTTGTACCCTTACCTTGGAGCTGCATGCCCTTACCCCAGTGCTGGAAAGTTGGTTAGGATTGCGCCCTGTGATGGGTATTGCAACCACTATACTTTAGAAGTAAGCTAGAATGCCAGATGCAGGGGAGTGGTAACAAGATGCAGGTATCTAGTTGTCTTGTGTGCTTCCTGAGGCATCTGGTGGGCCACTGTGAGATACAGGAAATTGGACTAGATGGGCTCTTGGCCTGATCCAGTGGGGCTCTTCTTATGTTCTTGTCATATCATATCAAAAACCTTTATTAGGCATAGATAATTAGGCATAGCACAGTAAATATAAATACTGCAATGGAACACAAGTTACAAGAATAAAAACATACGCTATGATTAATCGTCTGGGGATGGATACTTCCTAGGTCTGTGTTTAATTAAAACCTCCCTTAGAAGATTCACCACTGATACCAATGCTTCATGGGACATAAGAAGCTTATGTAAATTTAATTTGTCCAGACGAGTAGGGAAGTTAGCAAGGATGGAATCCAAAAACATGAGTCTGGACTCCTATGCTGTTGTCTGGTGCTTAGGTGGCAACGAGGCCCTACTGTACTATCACGTACAAGTCTGTGCCCTTAGGGGTGAGTTCAATCTATGAACATGCCCAGATTTGGCTCTTTTTTGTCCAACCATGAGTAGCCTGGAACCGGTGTATAAGACTGACCAAATAAATCCTTGAGAATCTTCCTTCCAGATCTCCATAGACTGCAGACACAACAGAGTTTCTCTGTCTGCCACTATCTCCATTGCCCCCCTTTTAAAGGCAAGGATCCATGCAGCTCACAAGGGACCCTATTTTCTGGTCCTTCCCAGCCATAATCCTGTCTTTCCTTTTGCAGCCACTTCCTTTGGCTGGGCATGTGCTCAGGTGGTTCTGGGCTCCAGCAGCAGCTCCCTGCCAATCTCCATAACTAACACCTGCTTGGCACGGAGTGCGATCTGTCACTTAGCCCACCAGCTGGCCTATTCTAGGCCCAAGCTGTACACAAGAGGCCAAAAGCATCTTTGCGCTCCCTCCACACAGTTCAATGGCTGCTGCACTTCTGGACCAACCGTTTTCTGCTAACTTTCCATCTGTCCTCTTTTTAGATGTCCAAGATCCTGGGTCACATCTTTGCTTGGAGAGTCTGGGATTTGGTGTCTCTCGTCTCCGCTTTGTGCATCTGTCTTCGCCATCCTGTGCCAGCTTTTTAATATTTGGAAAATGGGATTGATTTATGATGAAACCCTAAGCATGGAAATAAAAAAACATCCTGTTTACACAGAGCCTCTTGTTTTCTTCACAAAGCCTCATCTCAAGGTCTAGCAGTGTCACTCCTTGCAGGCAACCCTGGTTCAGGTGATAGAGAACTGCAACACTACAATGACTTTAGGCTACATTTAGAACCTTTGCTTCTCTCTAGCTACTCTCCTGATCCCCCTCCCTTTCTTCTATTGCCCCCCAAAAGCTTTTCAGACCAGTTTCCCCTGGATAACTCTCCTGATTTTCCTATGCCCTTCCCCTCTTCCTTGCTCCATCAATCAATCCCTTTCCTTTCTAAAGATTCCTTCCTCTTTATTTTATCCAGAATAGCAATTTTCCCTTTTTCATCTCACGGCAACTGACAAGGCACACCATCAGGTTTTTTTTGGCACACTATGCAGCAAGTGGAGGGCTCATAACCCCCATCAGCCCTACTAGTAAATGACCTAGCCCCAAGTTACTGCGGCACGCGTGTGGACCACTTGTGGCACACCGATGTGCCATGGCACAGTGGTTGAAAATGGCTGATCTAGCAGCTGCTTAAACATAAAACCTAGTTGTGTGAGTGATTATTCAATCATCACATTTTATTGTGGATTTCCCCCTTCCTTTTCTTGTTGTATTATCCCCGTGCTAAAAATCCTCTATTGCTGCACCTTTACCCTCTTCTCCTTCTTTCCTGTATGCTAGTAGTCCATTGAGTCATGCCATTGGCGGCTTCGCTTGACCCCTGAAAATTCAGTAATTTCCCCAAGTGCACATGTTGAGGGGGTTTGTGGACCAGAGGCCAGGATCGCCAAAGACCGAGGTATATCCGTGTCTGCTGAGGTGGTTCACAGCATTGCAGAGATCATGGGGCAAGAAACAGCCATTTCTTGTGGCAGAGGTGGGGAGAATGGCAAGAAAGAATTTGAACAGCAAACTCAGAAGCCGAGGCAGTAAGCTGGTTCCAGGAAGCAAGACAAGGGAGCCAAGATTGCTTTCCTGGGGGTTCTTGAGTGGTGGTTCAGTGGATGCTGGAGTGGTGGCTTACAAAAGGGAAGGTGTACCCAGCAGGCACTGGAGCTTCAGGGGAAGAAGGAAGAGAAGAATGGTTGGAAATAATGGTCTGATGCTTGTCCTGGGAGCTGGCTGGATTGGTGGGGGTGCTTGACATAGCACTGGTAAGCAGCTGAGCAATTCACGAGTGTGGGTAGCAGCAGAGGAACAGCATGCACACATCCTAGGGGGCTATAACCCAACTTTTGAGAAACCAAATTCCCATAGGAAAGCATACAGGCTATTATGGAGTGAAAGCTTGTTTGGGGGGCCTTTGATTGTTCTCCCCCAAATTGAGATGGGTGCCTCCTCTGTTTTGCCTGTCAGTGGTACAGGGACATGCTTCTTGATGGCTTGGCAGGCCAGTGTCTCAGTTAGCCTGCCACCCTTGATTAGAGTTGGCCATGGAGTTGACGAGGGAAGCTAGGGTTGGAGACCCATCTTTTGCGCTACTAAGAACTTTGATTCCTCCTAGCCAGGGAGCTCCTGGATCTGGCATTTGTTTACAGGTTCAACATTTGCTGACCAAAGCATGGTGTCATGGACTTTTCCATGAGCAAGTCATGGACTTTTCCAAAGCAAGTCATGGACTTTTCCAAAAGAAACAAAAGATGAAACTTCTTGTAAGTCAGCCAGCTAGAGTGGGGTGGGGAGATGCTCTGAAAAACCAATGTTTGGCCTTTTCCTTAAGGTCTAGACATGAGGCTGGTTGCCATCCACCCAATTCAAAAGGCCACAAAACTGACCCAGGTCATGGTCTCCTGTTCTATACCCAGAACCTCATGCATGTGCAAACAAACATATCAGAGAATGTGTCCCAGAGGATACTGACCTGGATTAAGTTCCAATGAAATCAATGGTGCTTACTTTTGCTTTGAGGCCCATAGGATTCTGCTCTTCATGCCTTTTCTGAGGAGAAAACACCTCTCAGTTTTTTGAACCTTTGACCAGAGAACAGGTCTCTTTGCTGCTCCTGAACGTCTGCTTGGGAAAGAAATCTTGTTTTGGGAAGCATTTTTTCAAATGCTTCTCCTCCACCCTCACCGTAATGCTTTTAGCGAAAAGAGAGAGAGGGGGCCGCTACAGCAGAAGAGTCTGAGCCATCATCTAAAGAGCAGAATGTGTTCTTTTCACCAATCCAGCTAGTTCACTTCACTTCCATCTGAAAGAAAAAGAAGAGGACCTCTGTTTCTTCGCAGCTGAAGTAATTCTGGCCAAAGCTCTCAGAGTATCCCAGTTAGGAATGCCATGACTCCAGATTTCCAACCTGCTATTCCAAGTGAAAAATCCAAGGATGCTCTCTCCTCTGAACTGTCCATTGTACAATTTCCAGTGTTCTTCAATAGTATCCTTTAAAAATGAATGGGCCAATCTGGTCAAGCCTAGCGTTTCTAGCAGGTTGATCAAAAAGAAATCCAGGAGGGCATAAAGATCCCTTTAGATCAGGAGTGACAATCATAAGGCCTGTAGGTATCAGGTCCACAGAAGCTTTTTGTCCAGCCCAACAGTTAATTGGGCTACCCAGTACTGCCCTTTCAGCAGCACAGCTTCTGCCGATACTCTGGGAGAGAGAGATGGAAGGAGGCCTCAGGAGGCTAGAAACACTACTGGAGAAGGGACAGACCAAGAGGGGGAGATGCTGCTGATTATCACATGAGCCACCATTTCAGCCGTGCTGCTTCTGCCAAAACATCCCTTTGCAGAGCACCTGAGCTACAAAGTGATGCCTGACCAGAGGTGGCATGGCTGTGTACTTATACACGTCCACGAGAGACACATGCTCACTAAACATGTGGGGCAGTAGCAAATGTGGTTGTTGTTTTTCTGTAAGGCCCGATTCCCACCACAACAATAGCCAGAAGAAATGTTTCCTTCCTGCTGTGCTGCCACTGTACATAAAATGCCCCTTAATCATTACTCTTTGGCCTCTCTGGAAATTATTTTTGCAGTCCTGTCCCCCGCAATCACCCAAAGGCCAAGCTGAGTGTGTTAGTTACCAGGCTCAGGGGAACTCAGCTGCATCTTTTCACACCTCTGCTTCCCTCATCCCTCCTAAAGCATCTTTTGCCTCATCAACACAATTCAGTCTAATAAATGCAATCGTTAGAGGCACTGGAGATGCACTCCAACTCCTGCTTTCACTGAGCCTCAGGTGCTAAGCCCAGTGAACCAGTGCGAAATGCCAAACCCTTTTAGAATGTCAGGCGCTGAATTTATATCCTACAGCAAATTTATGACATAGTCAGGAATGGAGCATGTTAATATTATTGAAGCATGCATGTTCACTTTGCTCATGAAACACAACTGATGGTCGCTTTGGGCCCTACGTTAAATCAATGGATGGTCCTACATAGCGGGTACAGAGCATTTTGCTTATTCATAGTAAGCACATTATAAGTGAAGCAAACATATTTATTGTAGCATAAGCTTTTAGGGACTGCAGTCCTCTTAGGCTGCAATCCTATGCACACTTCAGTGAGAGTAAGCCCCATTGAAGCCAATTTACTTCTGAGACAAGCATAGGATTGTGCTCTTAATCAGATGCTCAGTTGGTCTATCCTCATCTGACAAGTATTATTATTATTATTATTATTATTATTATTATTATTATTATTATTAATGATGATGATGATTGGAAGAAGAAATGCTGCTTTTAACAAAAGTAGTTTACAAAGCATATGTATATGTTCACGTGTGTTCATACATAACTCCACACATTGCAAGGAAAACAAATTATATGCAAAGAGGTCAAATGGGTGTGAGCCCAATCCTACGCATCTTTACTTAGAAATAAGCCCCATGATAGTCAATGTAGCTTACTCCCGATAAGTGTGGATAGGATTGCAGCCTTAGATAGCAAAAGGTATCCACAGTACCAGTTCAGTATAAGGCTTAAATGTAAATGATGAAAAACGTCACTTTTCGTGGCTATTTGATCTTTCTCTCTTTACAATTTGTTCATATACTGTATCTCTGTCAACTGAGGATAACACTTCTGCTGCGGTCCATGACAGTTTTGCCAGTGTGCAATCCTATGCATATCTACATGTGTACTGCCCGCTAAGAGTGTCACAAACATGCCATAAAGCACATCCACGACACTTTACCGCTCATGCTGGCATGGTGCTCAGTGAGCACCTGGCCCCAACGCCAGCAGGCGGGCGGGCGGCACTCTAGCAGCATCAGCCACTGGTAAGCCCATTTGGAGTGGGGGGAGTCGGGGAGGGAGGAACTGGGCAGAGGGAAGGAGAAGTGGGCTAGCGAGGGGGTGGTACTCGGTGGTAGTACTCGGTGGTGGCTTCCACTGCCGGAACCCCTGCTAAGTGGGCAAGAGGCACTTTTTCCAAGTGGTGTCCTCTTATATTTAGCAGGGGGAGAGCAATTGTCCCTTTTCACCCCAGCACAGTGTCTTTCTCGTGGCTGTTGCTGGTGGTGTTCTTCATTCTTTTAGATTGTGAGCCCTTTTGGGACAGGGAGCCATTTAACTTTAACGTTATTATTTGCCTGTAAACCGCTTTGTGAACTTTATGTTGAAAAGCGGTATATAAATACTATTGATTGATTGATTGATTGATTGATTGATTGATTGATTGATTGATTGATTGAT
>JAJKFI010000066.1:4329553-4348066 GCA_029204185.1 Lerista edwardsae | reverse complement strand
AATAAATAAATAAATAAATAAATAAATAAATAAATAAATAAATAAATAAATAAATATCACATTATTTATCAAATGTGATAAATAAGCTCCCAGTTAATTTCAAGCAGTGGGAAAAAATTTTTTTCTGATCCAAACATCTCCAGAAAATCCACCTCATTGCCTGCAGGTAAGGTGAAATTATGGCTAAGCGGACCTTAGAACCAGGTTTATGGTTTAGCATGGACTCCTTGCCATGTGCCCTGAGTTTCAAGAGGTAACCCAAGTTAGAGAGATTATCACTTGGAATTCTGTATTTATAAGACGACACACTTAACCATTGAACTAAAGTGGCCTGGTCTGTTGCTTAAGGACAAACTACATACAAGGGATGGGAGAGGATCTCTCTCTTTTTAAAAATTCTGTGCCAGATTTTTGTGTTGGGCTAAATGAATTTAGCTTGTTACGTTTGGGTATGTTGACTGATATGTTACTGAAGCAGAAGGCGTTGAGTTAGTCTCTGTGTTCTGTAGAAAGCGCACAAGCATATTTCAACAAAGAACCTCCCTATGCAAATAATTCTTAGTCATTCTGTATTTACTCAGCCAGCGCATAACACCTATAGCTGGATCCTGTGAATGTTACTTGCCCCTTTGAGCCCCGTGGGACTTTTTAGGAAGTAAGTATTCCTTGGCTTGCATTCTTTGCTGATGTGAATGACAATAAGGGCCAGATCCTATTGAGCCCAATGCTGGTAGTCCTCTCATACCACCCGCGTCTTTGCCACAAATGGCACCGTAAAGCACCTCCAACGCCTGCAGTAAGGTGTCACTGCTGGCGTTGGGGCAGTGCCATGGCAATGCTGGCCGCGCACGCCCTGGAGGAGCTCCGGTCATCAGCAAGTGCTGTGTTCGCTATTGGCGGCAATGGCTGCTTTGGGGCACGGGGGGGGTGGTAGGGGTGGAGCAGGGGCAGAACTGGCGGTGACTCTTGCCGCCAATTCCCAATCTCTGAGTAAGGCCACACAGCCTTACCCTGTGCCACACAGCCCGCCCTGTGCCCTTAACGTGGGGAAAGGGAAGGAACATCTCCTTTCCCCATGGAGGCTCCGGTGGCTGCCTGGCTGCCATAGGATGCAGCAGTAGCTACCTGGCTACTGCTGCTCTCCCGGGTGGTCAGCAGGTTCAGGATTGGGCTCCAATAGTGTTGAACTGCCTAGAAGCTCTACATGTGTGGAAGCAGGTCCTCATGTTCCTTCTCTAGCTCGGTGAGAATGGCATGTGCAATCAGGCGCTGTATGTATCGCTTCTCTTTCCAATGCAACACAGATCTGTGTATATGGAGATCTTTCAAAAAATTACTTCACTGCTTTTGGAAGGTAGAAGCAGGGATAGGAAACATCGTGCTACATAGTGGACTCTTGGCAGAATTATTGGACACAGGCTGCAATGCTTTCCTGGGAGAAAGCTCTATTGAGTATAACGCGACCTACATCTGAGTAGACATGCATAGGCTTGGCTGTCAGTGACAGTCTGACAAGACATTAGTCTCTAAATAACCTTTTTTCAAAAGCATTTTAAGAATTCACGAAATGATGTGGACATGTGATGGAAAATGTGTCACTTGTCACTGTGCCACAGGCACTATTAGCTAACAGTTGTACAAAACACTTGCATGGCCACATTCTTGTACTAATGTGGCCATTAAAGAGTTATGGGTTAAGCTAGACTCTAGCCTTGTTCTTTCTTGTTTCTTTTAGTTTCTAGCTTAGTTATGTTCTGCCCTACAATGAAGGAACAGTGTTGTTTGATTGCAATAAACACTGATTTGGGGTTATTTCTTCTGGAACATGGGGCCCTATCCAAAAGTGGTGATGGTAGCTGTGGTATTCCATGGAAAAATTGAGGCGTTTGATCCAGAAAAAGAAGAGTGGTAGCAATATCCTGAAAGACTGGGCCACTGATTTCTATCAAATGAAATCACATATCAGGACAAATAAAGAAATTCATCTTAGTGTTTGTGGCATTAAAACATACTTCTTTTTAAGAAGTTTGCTGCAACCTCAGAAGCCATGAAACAAAAGTCTGCAAAAGGCCTTAACAGGACATTATACACCAGAGACAAACATTATTGTGGAACGGATGAGGTCAGGAGAATGATCCCTTCCAAACCAGATTAAAAGAAAGGAAGCAAAGGACTTTCAAACTGGAAGAGAAAGAAGAAGGGGCAGAGGAGGTTGTCCACAATGCGTACTGTATAGTAGAAGAAAAGGTGGAGCCCTGCAGCCAGTATTCCTTTTTGCGAGCTGTGCAGCAGCTTGGCCGTGTTTCCTGACACTGATGTCGTAGCCAGACTTCCACATCAAACTGTGTGGAGTTCAGCTTGGTTCGGTTTTATGCTGTGCCCAGCTTAAAGAGAACAATGTCTACAATTGTTGAATTAATCAGAATGTTTAGCGTAGAATGTTTGTGTGGAGATCACAGAGTAAAGGTAACACTAGAGGCGGCATGACGTCATTATCTTGAAGCTTCCGGGTCAACAAATATGGCTGACTCAGCTCTTTCCCGCCAAGGAGGATTGCCGCGAATTCACGAATAAAAATCTCCCTGCATGCGTGTAAAAGTTAATTTCAACCTCTTTAATCATGACTGCGTGTTCTGCATACGGCTGTGCGAATCGCTGAACGAAAAATGGGATTTAATTTCCATGGAAAGATTCATGTATTCACATTACATCGGTTCAATAAAACTACAATTCACGGAAATAGTCAGTGCATTATTTTTGAAGCTGTGTAATTTCTTGTTGTTCCTAGCAGTCTTATTCACCATTTTCTGACACCCACTGTTAATGGTCTAGAAGGTTAAAAAAAAATATTTTCCACCCGTCCTTTTTCCCCCCTTCCCGTTTACACATTTTTTTCCCACCTTCCATTTTCTAGTGTAATATTTTCGAACTTCTGAACATTAACAGAATTTGTTTTATTGGGGGGGGTGGGGTGAGTGTAGAAGTTTAAAAAAAATACTCTTAATAGCCTAGAAGTAAAAAAGAATTACTCTCCTATTGACAACTAGTTGTGTTATACATTGAGAGATTTTAATGTAATTTTCCTACATATTTATCTAATTTTTGCCCACCCTCCCCTTTTTTTCTTTCCTTCCTGTTCACACTTTATTTTTGCTTGTGTAGATTTCAATAAAGTCTGTCAAAATAGTGCAATCTGAGTTAAAATAGACAGCATTTCGTCCGGCACATTCAGTAACATAATTACGCGGAATTAAACCTTGTAATTTCGAATTATGGTGCTGGAGAAGACTCTTGAGAGTCCCCTGGACTGCAAAGAGGTCCAATCGGTCCATCCTACAGGAAGTCAAGCCTGATTGCTCCCTGGAAGGACAAATGCTGAAGCTGAAGCTCCAATACTTTGGCCACCTGATGAGAAGAGAGGACTCTTTAGAAAAGACCCTCATGCTGGGAAAGATTGAAGGCAAAAGGAGAAGGGGGCGGCAGAGGATGAGATGGTTAGATAGTGTCACCGAAGCGATGAACATGAAATTGGGTGAACTCCGGAAGCTAGTGGAGGACAGGGAGGCCTGGCGTGCTGTGGTCCATGGGGTCGCGAAGAGTCGGACACGACTTAGCGACTGAACAACAACAACAACAACAAAACCTTGTAAGTGCATATTAAATCATAATAAGGTTACCAGTGATGTTTCTACACGATCACACGTTTTTATTTTCGTAAGTTTTTACTTCAGGAGTAAACGATTCAGTCCTAAACACTACGCGCAAACCAATCTGAAATGCTTGGAATCAGCATTGTTTTGAGTCACCAAACATGGCTGCTAAGCCCGCCCCCTGGCTTCATTTGGTTCCCATTGATTCTTATGGGCATGGCGTCTCTAGTGTTATATTTACTCTATGGTGGAGATAGATACAGGAGCTTCGATTACAATGATTAATGAAGAGACTCAGCAACAAAGCAGGTCTGACGCCACTGGAAAAGACCAACGTGAAACTGCAGACTTATACTGCAGAACCCATTCCTGTGATAAGATCAGTGTGTGTGTCCCTACAAAACATATAATAAAGGACAATAGAGAAACACACTAGTAACATAAGAGAAAGGGCCAAACCTGTTTGGTGGAACTTGACTGAAAGAATTCAGACTGGACTGGGATGAAATTTGTTACTTGGAGCTCAAGAAAAGGCCAGCAGTAGAGGAAGTCCTGGATGCCCATCCTGCAGTATTTCATGAAGGGCTAGTTACTCAGAAGAGAATTAAAGCTAGAGTTTCTCTCCAAATAGGATGCCAGCCAAAGTACTCAAAGGTAGGTCAGGTCCATATGCCCTCAGAGAGAAGACTGAAGCTGAGTTGGACAGACAGGTGAAAGAAGATATAATCTTCCCAGAGGAGTTTTCAAAATGGGAAAACACTGATTATGCCAGCGGCTAAACCAGACCACACCATCCACTGTTGTGGGGATTACAAAGTTACACGAAATAAAATCTCCAAGTTAGACAATTACTCAATTTCACAAACAGAAGACTTGCTGGCACTACAGAAGGGCACCCATGTCTGCAGATCCGGTATCTGTGGATTTAGTTATCAGGGTGTGTGGGGTATGTGTGTGTGCACCCCGCTGTATGCCCATTATTGTTGTTCAATCTTACCAGCAAGCATTTTCTTGCTTTACCAGGTCTCTATAAACATTCAAGCTCATCACACAACGTGAGCAGGCTGCAGGCAGCCTGAATGCTTGAAGAGTATAGAGTTTGAAGGTTTACAGGAATCAGTTACGTTTCCTGTTAATCTTTGATCTGTTCTCTTCAAGCATGCAGACTGACGGCAGCCTGCTCACATTGTCCCATAAGCTTGAATACTTATAGCGACCTGTTAAAGCAAGAAACACTTGCCGGCAAGCTTTTAAACAATGCTAGTGGGCACGGAGGCCACTATTAGCACATGTATTCCCTGTATCTGCAGTTTCCATATCTGCAAGGGAGGTGTCCAGTGGTGGTATCTAAAGCAGGAGGAAACAGAACGCTGGGCGGGACGTACGGTTGATTGGCAGCCCGTCCATTCCGTTCCGCCGCCTGCCCGCCCGCCGCGCGGGCTGCCCCCGGTTGGTGCGCCCCACCACTGCTCACCCAGGCACCTGGCGCACCCCTCACCCATCCCCCCCAGCGAGCAGGCACCCCCTCCGAGGCCAGGGCAGCCCGCATGGCAGGCAGGCAGGCAGCGGAACCGAATGGACGGGCAGCCAATCACACATAAGTCCTGCCCAGTGTACTGGTTCCTCCCGCTTTAGATACCACCACTGGAGGTGTCCCTGTAATGGATCCCTCATGGATACGAGGGCACGCTTGTATTTATTTCCCGCTGTGCACCACCAGGATGTGATATTCAAGTATGTTTTATGTATCAGGTGAACTTAGATGTATTCAGAGAGTAGGAGTTGTGGTCTGGAGATTTAAGTGTCACCTTGTCTGAAGAAGTTATGCAAGAAGTTGCTGGCTTATCTGTGTGGTGGAATCAGCTGGGAGAAAGATAACCTCTTTGAAAGCCGGTCTGAAGCATGGTTGCAGCAGGAGGTTTGGAAAGTGCAAGAATTGGCATCTTGGATGATGACCGCACTGTGAAAGGAAACCTCTGGAGAAATGAAAATCTCTGTGAGATTTCTCATGGAATAATGTTTGTAAAAATCTCATCATAAAATGGATTGATGTTCGGCCTGCCTATGTAAACCACCTTGAATCTATTGAGAAGGGTGGCACAGTGTATAAATATCATAAAATATAAATTAATAATAAATGTAAGGTTAAATTGAATATGTTTCGTTTCTGTAGTGCATTGATCTTGCAGAATTGAATTGTTTAGAATTAAAGGAATTGAACAATACAAATTCTCACTGTGTTGTGAGCTGTGTTTCTGCAGGAGTCACTGACCTGGGTATGCTTTCTGTTCGGATAGGGGTAAGGCCAGAATAATGACTGGTACAGAAATACAATGGACATCATTATTGGAGACTGGGTAACTTTATTTGAACGATCCAGTCATACCTAATACAATGCAGTTATAGGAGGCAGTTTAGGAGCAGAAAAGCAGGGAGTCAATAATAGCCAAATCCAATGGTGAACCTGAGCCGGCGCAGGCCTCCCTGCACTGGCTCCAAGTGGTGCAAGCATGCCGTAAGGCACATTTGCACTGACTCAAGAGCTGGCAGCACTGGCACAAGCGCACGTGCTATGGAGGCAAGGAGATGGTGGGACAGGGGAGGATTAGGCTTGGGTGGGTTTGACGGCAGCATTGCATGCCGTATCCTAACCCCTTCTCCTGGGCTGGGCAGACATGCACTGGCTTCTTGGATGTGAAACCTCATAGTGCGGGCTGGGGCTTGACATGGGATAAGGGGAAAAATCCACTTATTCTCAAGTGACTTGCAGTCCGCTCCAACCCTGCATTGGATACAGTGGCCTGGTTGTACTGGCACAGAGTTAGGATTGCACTGTAAGAGACAACAGGCACTCCCGGTTTCAAGTGAGTGTGCTTTGGTTTCAAAGGAGTCTTTAATATGTTTTTTTTTTTCCTTTCAGCATAAGTTTTGGAATTACTATTGTAATGAAATACAGCGCACACACACCCCATATCTGCTGTTCCCATTTCTGCAGTTTCACTTACCTACAATTCTCAAATCCCCCATCCCCGGTTGCAATTATAACCCACCTCTCTTTGCAAATGCTTTGCAAAAGGAAGCTTTTCTTTCATTTCGCTTTGGAGCAGGAAGCAAACAGCGAGACCCCAGACTCATACTGCTAGAGGACACTATAGGAGGCAATTGTGAGAATGCTACCAGGAAGTCCTTTGCTTTAGAATGTTATGCTAATTCTTTATTATTATTGATGCACAGTATGAATTAACTGACATACAACAGAATAAAAACAATCTTTTTGGATCTGAAGCATTAGAAAGGTTTGGCCTGATAAACCTGAAGTAAAGATGATCTGACCTGAAAGGCAAAGAACCTTTGGGCTATTGTGTAGTTGTAACAACAAACCTGGCTGCTGAAATGCCTGAATGCTGCCCTTTGTTCTGGTATTAAACTTGATTCTGCTTCTTATTTCAGCTCTACGTAGCCAGTGAAGCAATCCTCATTGCACTAGTGGGAGCAACACCTCCTTACCACTGGGATCTTGAAGGGATCTCAGCCAATCGAAGCCATAGTAACGAGTCAACTAGTGAAGACAGAGGTTTTGGAAAGTGGCTCCTGACAGCCAATTGGAGTGAAGTTCATAAGCATATCCATTTTAGTAGCAACTTTACATCAATAGCCTCTGAGGTAATAAAACAGAAGGATTTTTGTGACAAGCCTGGATATGCTTTATTTCTTAAATTAGTGTTGTTATTTATTAATAGGTGATAATATCCATTTGGTACTGGATGGTCATCTAAGAAGGACTGTTCATAATCTGCTGTGTGGTTGTTGTCTCACTGGACTCCTCTGTTTCTGAAAAGCAATAGAAAACTTCCATGTGCTTGTAGCAGGATTGGAACAAGGGAGGTAGCCAGTTTATTAAAGTTCTGCAGTGTTCTCCTTTTTGCTACAAATGGCATGATACTTCAGTAGTTTCCTCCATGTAACATAGCCTTCTTCCTTGCAAAGTCGGTTTTACAGCAAATCGGGGGGAAAAAATTGTTTAGATATTCTGGCATTCTTGGACTGCAGCAGTTGCACAACCATGAAACTTCTCTGACAGAAAGCAAGGACAAAATAGTATGTAAAAGCCCTGAACTAAAAACAATTTTTAAAAAACGCTCCTTTGAAAATTCAAACTGTTAACGTTCACACAATATAGCAAGAGTAAGGTCTGCAGCCTGCAAGATGGCTGCTCCCAGCTTTCTGTGACCTACCTGACATCAGGTGGTGACCTATAAAGTGGATCCCAACCCATAGTTTGAGAAACACTGTTGTATAGTGATTCCAAAAAGACATATCTCTGCCTTTATCTATTGGAACTGTTGTGGTATCCAGTATCAGTGTGTCAAACTGGGTTCTTCTTCCGTGTGCATGATTCAGGAAATTCTTTTGCCATCTGTGTCAGAAGTGAATACATCAGTGCCAACTGCTCAAACGTCCATCAAGATGTTGTACTCCTGATGCAATTTCAACATAATTTACTGAAGCAAACATGTTGAAAGTGATATATGGTGTTGTCCAACAGCAGAGGCAGATCTAAGGGAGGGCAAAGCTCTAAGTTTTGCAAGAAGCCTTACCTTGCAGTGGAAATCACTCCTCTCCTGCACCGTTTTAGCCAATCCTCACAGGGAAAAGCAACATCTTGGCATTGCTTACTGGCTACAGCAGCAAGGGAGAGGAGGGACTTATATGACAGGGTTGTCAAGTTGCTCCTTGCAACACTTAAGAGCTTTGCCCTCCCTGTAGATCCGCCTCTGTCCAACAGCCTCACTTTGCCTCTTCGTTTTTCCCCTGGCATAGACTGCCATGAAGAGCCAGACTTTTACAGGAAGTAATATCTGAAAAGAATCATGGGAAGATTTGTAGTATTCTTGTCTTAATATAAATAGATGGTGTGCTCTCTGCAAGGTCCCCTTGATTGCCATCTCACCCAAGATTGAAATGGATGCCTTTAGCCCCAACTCTGGACAAATCCTGGAAGTCTGTTAGATTGCAATCTCCACACTTCCCTAGGAGTAAGCTCTACTGACTATAATGGGACTTGCTTCTGAGTGGACATGCACAGGATTGGCCTCCTAATTGAGGTGCTGCTACTTCGCTTTTGTTCTGAACCAACACCGTGCCTAGCTGATCTCTTGTTCGGCTTTGAAAACCCATCTCCACCCCAGTCAAGCCTTTGAGTACTGTCTGGAAAAACAGTAGCGCTGTGTCCCAGTCACTCAGGCTACAAAATCCTTCATTCTACTTTATGTGACAGGGTTTAATTGAAGTTCTTACTCCCTCCCAACTTGGATTTGTTCATATCTGGCCCCCATTGCAACAAGCATCTGCATAACCCAGTATGTTCCCCATCAAACATCCTTTCAAAAAAATTCTTAAGTGCCTACCTGGACAGAAGTCCAAGGGCCCTTCCCCTTGATCTACCCTCGACATGCTGCCAGGTCTCCTTGGATCTCAGCTTGTTGCCTGAACTTCAGCAGTCCTCCTTTGCCAGGAACCTACTCAGCAAGCTAAGAGCAGATATACTGTTCCCCCATCCTGTTTTCTGTGTGCAGATCAATTGGCATTGCAGTCTTATCCTATAGTTTCTCTGTCTTACTCTTTTGCCTAGTATAGGTATATTTTTAACCAGCTAAAGTAGGAACCTGGAGATCTTCCTCCAAACTTCCTTGGATTCGGTCCTCTTGGCTGATTCATCAAGAGCTCTTTTGGGGTGTAATATCTTATCCCTCTAAGGCCTATTTGGCTGTAGTCGCTCACGGAAACATTACTATTTTACCCCCATGCAGAGGCTTGAAGTACCAGGATCAGAGTGCTGGATGACTAGATGTTCTCAACCCTAGCAGAGTGTGCAAAAAAGTCATTCTTCACTCCCTTTTCATAATTGTATTCAAGTTGAAACTGCAGCTTGGCCAATTCTACCTGTTTTTCCATGCCTATTCAGAGGTTTCCTCTGGGTCTCTTCTGCTCATCTTAGAGCTGTGGCTCCCTTGCAAAAAACCTGCCACCCTATACAATGTAGCCCTAATGGGCTTGTAGCCCTAATTAAATGCGCAGCTGTGGCCAATGATCCAGTAGATAGAGCTGCTGTTCGAAGAAGTTTGAGAACCACTTCCTAGAGCCTTATACTTCAAAATTCCTTAGAACCCTACTTGTCTACTGAGCTCCCTGAGGCACCTGGTGGGCCACTGTGAGATACAGGAGGCTGGACTAGATGGGCTTTTGGCCTGATCCAGCAGGGCTCTTCTTATAACCCCAAAAATCCAACACTCCGCATACATGCTGAATCACGAGACTGTGTCCCCCATTGCTAATCCCCTCATTGACACTGTGCTTCCCCTTCTTCTAGTTGCAGAGTGGTACTGGCTCACTGGTCAATTTTTCTTATCGGTACTGTGTTGCTTTATGTGCCCCCATCTTTCTATTATTGTGAAGAATTCCCTCAATAAATCATACATATGTTTTAGTTACATTCAGGCTCTGACTTCCTTTTTCTCTGATACCAAGTTGGGAGGTGGGTGTGCTGTTACTTAACATGGGGAGTGAGTGTACATATCCCATAGCGCTAACAATTGCAGTCGGTTGTGTATTGTCAAATTGTCATTTATCCATCATACAAAAAAAGACATACATCTGAGCTTGCTGTAGCTATTTTTTCTTTGGAATTACACTGGTCTGTATTGATTTCCTTAATTATGTCCTTGTGTAGCTATTTGTCCTCCAACCTAGTTATTATTTATTCTCCTTGTATGTCACCAAGAAGTGATGTCAGTGGGGCATAACTCGAAAATAATGCTGCTGTCATTTTCATTTCCCTGTGATTCCATGGGTTTTTGCCAAGGCTCCTGCATGTGTGTTGAATACTGGAGAACCTCCTTAGTTTCATTCTCTAAATTATCCCTTCTGAGCATTTGTTTCTCCCCAGCTTCTGCTTGCCTATCCTCCTGTTCGGATGGTGAGTTCTTGACTCTTCAGAAGGAAGTAATCCCTTCCTTGTCCCCCTTGAAAGTACTAGTAGCATCTGTAGAAACCCAAATAACGTGCCTTCTTGGAAGTTGGAGATTGCTGGCTGGACACACAATTAAATGACAGCAGTTCTACTGTGGATCAGAGAGGCGAAATTGATACCAGAGTTAAGCATTTTAATCTGTGTGACCCAAGAGACTATGCAGCCTGCACTACCCCACACATCATCGTGGATCTCCTACCTTTCCTAGTCTTTATTTGGAACCCGAACTACAGGGATACGAGATAGCAAAGGTGAAATATATATTGTGTGTTTTCAAATCTCTCCCAGGGTGCAATCCTAACCAACCTTTCCAGCACTGACATAGCTAAAATTGTAATCTTAAACACATTTAAGCTGCAATCCTATACACACTTTCCTGGGAGCAAGACCCATTGAACAGACATGCATAGGATTGTGCTCTTAGAGTTAATAACACAGTGTAAATAAGGTTCTCCTAAACTGCACACTGAACATTGTGAGATTTTTTTTTTTGCTGTGTAAACCTGTAATGAAACCTGTATTTCATCAACTCAAATTGGCACAATTTATGTAGTTCTTGTAATTATTTAAAGGTGATCTTGCAGAGTATGACATTTTATGTTGCAAGTATGCTTAAGGCTACTTGTTGCTTTTACACTTCTGGTACGGCTCTCTTTCTGTATGTGGTTATAGGGTAGTATAAATGCACAAGATAGAAATCAATCTGAAAATACTGTACCAATACCATTCATCTTGCTTGCCTTGTGTTTCATTCTGTCTCGTATTAACTTTTGGGTGCACAGTATGTATCATGTATTGAAATATCCACAGAATGGTGGCTTTAGAATAAGGTTTAGAGTACAATCCTAACCAACTTTCCAGCACTGACATAGCTGTGCCAATGGGGCATGTTCTGCAACGTGCAGTTGGGGGACTGTAATGGAGGTCTCCTCAAGGTAAAGGAATATTTGTTCCCTCACCTCAAAGATGCATTGCCCTTACCCCAGTGCTGGAAAGTAGATTAGGATTCCGTCCTTAATTTTCTATTGATAATTCTGTATTTAAGAAGAAGCTTTTATTCTGCTGGATTCTGACTTAATGCTACTTTTTCTCCCCCTAGTGGTTTTTAATTGGCAACACATCATACAAGATTAGTGCTGCCAGTTCATTTTTCTTCAGTGGCGTGTTTGTTGGAGTGATTACTTTTGGCCAACTCTCAGATCGTTTTGGACGGAAGAAAGTCTATCTCGTAGGTAAGTAGTAGCTGAAAGATCTCTTGTACTCTTTGGGTGAATGTAATTTGGGGCCTGTCATATTGCTGGATTAGGGGTTAGGGGTGTACTGAGTTCTCTCTTGTATCAAATTGGCTAGTGACTGTATTTGGCTATGGGATTTTGCCATATGGGATTCTGCCATATGTTTGCCTCGTTTGTTCTGTAAGCTCTTACTGCACTTATATTGTGGTCCTTTCTGGACTAGATTGTACAGCTATACCTTGCACTTTTGTCTGGTTAGGGATCAGAGCATGAATGTAATTCAAAAGCAGATGAATCAAAGCAAAAACTTACTGAGCCTGCAAATTTATTTTGACCAGCGAAAAACATAAATAACTACCTATGTAACACATGCAAATATGTGCAGAATAAACAGAAATGAAAAAGAAAAAGAAGAATGATGAACATCGTAGAAGGTTGGATGAAATCAGACGAAAGAGGAAAATGCGTGGACGCAATTTGAAATGTGGTTATAATTTAAAATGGCTGAAAGAGCAAAGCATTGCTGAATAAGTTATTTCTTGGGAGACAGCCAAGGTGGTGAGATATATCTTGCGTGAGAGGTATTTTTTCCATACATTAATTTAACCTATTTACCTAAAGCAGGTAGAATAACTGACTAGCTATCACTCAAGTATTCTTTGTACACTGTGCATTTATGACTATTCGGAACAATTGTGTTCCTCGTTTCCACCTGAGCAAAATGGCTCCCAATAAATAATTAAAGCAATAACATGAATTAATCCTTCCTTTCAGTGCTGGTTCCTTCAGACAGGTCTACTATCTCTCATACGGTATCTTCTTTTATTAGCACCCCCCCCCCACAGTGGCCATCAGAATTTACACAGGGTTGGGCTTCATTCATTGCCCCTCAGCTGCTGCATCTTCCTCTGTGCAATTGATCCAAGTGATAGAAAGGACTTGAGGGGATGTGGCCACACCCCTGCCCAGGTGTTCTGGCTGCTGTTGCTTGTTCAGGACCAAGCTGTGGCAGGACCAAAGTAAATAGCACACACGCAGCCTGAAAAACGGTCACCAGAAGAGACTGGCAGCACAGAATAATTGAAAGGTAGCTGTTGCTCAACAGGAGGCAGCTTAAAGATACAGAGTTTTTTTTGGAGTAACTAATTTCAAAGGATACAACACTATTTTGTCAAATGCACGATGTGCTTGTTTTTCTCCACAAAGTGAACCTCACAGGATATTTTACAGTAACTTGAACAAAAACTGACTGTACTATCAATTTCCTTTCTCACAAGAGACCATTGCATTTGCTTTCTTGGTGCAAGCAGCAGACATCAGCAGCAAAAAAGCAGTAAAGCAGCATTCAAAGATTTCATTGTGTATTTTTTAAAAAAAGAAATGTATAGTATTTGTCTCTCACAGAGCGTTTTGAAGCAAAATCTTCTGCTTGCCTTCCAGGTTTTGCCCTGGACATCCTGTTTGCCGTTGCTAATGGATTCTCCCCTTCGTATGAGTTCTTTGCAATCTCTCGGTTCTTGGTGGGAGTAATGAATGGTGGGATGTCTCTCGTGGCTTTTGTCCTACTGAACGAATGTGTTGGCACTGCTTATTGGGCTTTGGCAGGTACAGCTTTATATTAAAGTCTTAATAAATCTCTAATAGCCAATCCAAGTTTAGATTCAGGCTGCTTTACATGTATATACACCACTGCTGCATGTACACCATGGTGTTAATTTGTAACTTGAGGGGGCAGCTCATCTTTTTAAAAACAAAATACCAAAAAGTTAATGAGCACATACTTTCTACAGTTTGTACACAGGGTCAAGAAAGATGAACTTGCATATTCTGGGATGCACACGGTGTACCTGCTAACTGTGCAACATGTGTATAGTTTGTCCAAAGTTTATATTCCTCACACTCATATGAACAGCCCCTCAATCACAAATGTCTGTGGGTTCTCTAGCAAGCATCTAAGGATTCTGGCTCTCATGTATTTAAAATATCAGCATTAAGATGAGAAGAGCATAACTAATTTAGCGCGCAATCCTAAACTGGAGTTAGGCTGGCATAAATTAAGCCAGCAAAGTTTGGCCGGCACAAGGGACACCGTAAACCATTTTTGGACTACTCTCGGAGTCAGGGAGGATGGCTCACGTCTGTGTTCTGGCATCTCTGACTCGGAGAGTGGTCCAAACACTCTCAAATTCAAAAGTGAATTTGGGGCAGGGCTGGGGTGGAACAAGGTGGAGGGAAGGCAAACCATGGACAGACCAGACTCGGGATGTGGGTGGAGACAGCAGCAGACATCATGGTGTGTCATCTTTGACATGTGTCATAGGTTTGCCATCACTGGTTTAGCATTTCCTTGCTTCCCCCTCCCCCTCCCCCCAAAAATTATTAGTTTCTCCTGAGGAAAAAAAACTTGTTGGAGCAAAACACATTGGGAATCACCTTGGCATGAAATCATTTTTGCACCAAATGGTTTTCCCTGTCAGCACATTTTCATGACAAATGGCTGCCAGTCTTTAAAGCTGCTTTAAAAGCAGCTGCCCACTATCCTTTATGATGTAACTGGAATTCAGCATGCTTCAATGCTGGTTAAATGTGGTACAGAAAAGGCCAGGGGATATTCGAATTTAGCTTGTCTTTTTCCTCTTAATAGACTCAACATCCAGACTGTCTTTTAATCTTTGGTGACATAGTCGTCTCTGTCTATCTATTCCGTTATAGTGCCTGTATGGTAGAAAGTTTAATTGAATTATCAGTAACACTGTTTATTTTTTGTCTGCCCTATCTTAGGATCAATTGGTGGCCTGTTCTTTGCTGTGGGAATTGCCCAATATGCTTTGTTAGGCTATCTCATTCGTTCCTGGAGGATGCTAGCAGTTGTGGTTAACCTGGAGGGAATGGTAGTCTTTCTACTATCTCTGTAAGTTTCTGATCTTAAAATTATTCTGGTGATGATCATTGTGGGAATTGCTTGTTTCTGGATGGGATTACTATTGCTTTCTCTTTCACCTTTGATGTGCGGTCCCCAGAACCGACCACAAGGCTCAATATGTGATCTTGGTAATGGGGAGTATGTCAACACTGTTTCTAGAGATGTGAAAAGCGGTGTTTCTGTTTGCACAGCATAACTGTCTTGGAAATGCTATCTTGGAAACTGCCAAGTTAAATGCAGGTGTAAACAATTTTATTAGTTCAAATATTGGGGAAATGTTTTAAAAATGGAGAAGAAACATATATAATCCAGATTTTTAATATTTGTGATCAGCTGCTTCTGAATATAGATACCAGAAAAAATGCAACAAGTTTACCAATATGTTTAGCATCTGTTAATTAATTATATCATGTGCATGTTTTAATTTTTTTGTGGTTGGCGTGTGTCAATGTGCAAAGTCTTAATGACACCATCTACACATTTGTAGGCTTACATGTATGCAATTTTTGCATTCAAATATCCTTAGATCCATTTAGTCGATTAACACATGCACATTTTAAAGCATACCTTTTGATCACTTGGCATTCTACCATAGAGATATATAAAGGCTATAATAAACTGTATTTATTTCTCTAAGATTCACAGATACTATGAACCTCCCCACCCCCACAAAAAAACTATGTCCAGTTGGGCCCCACAGCTCCTAAGGCTGGACCTGCAAACTATGTGTTTGCATATTGCTGGTCTCGGCACACCTGCCCCAGTGCAGGTAAGGCTGGGAATTCCACTACCTGCTTGATTCCTGTGTGGTAGATGTCGACGGTTCCGCCAAGCAAGCATCTCGCTGGCTTTCACAATACTTTTTCAGCCGCCGTGTTAGGTTTATGTTCCACATTCAGAATTTTTGTCATACTGTCATAAAACAGTTTCATGCTATACCGAGTTGTGTGCTGTGTATGTAGCTATACAATTTGCCTTGTTTATCCTGTATGAGATGGATGTTACCTTGTATAAAAGATGTTTGTAATATATTGCATGTGTGTCATACTTGACCAGCAAGACCATGCTTGTGTCCTAAAGTGGCCCTAATGCTCATGAACTGTTCTTGTATTTCAGATTCGTTCCTGAATCGCCTCGCTGGTTATATTCACAGGGGCGACTAAGTGAAGCTGAAGATTCCCTCTATCTCATTGCTAAGAGGAATCGCAAGCCAAAGTGTACCTTTTCCCTTAAGCTCCCAGCTGAGAGAAATCATAAGGAGGCTGGTAGCATTCTGGACCTCTTTCGATACAAGATCCTTCTGGGACGTACTCTGATCATGATGTTTGTCTGGTATGTGCACTATCTGTCAGACTTGATTTTCAAAGTGCTGCTACAGTAGTGTCGCTGAGATGCAGCCAGATAGGCATGTTGTCTCTCTCTTCTTTCTCTTCAGTATTACAGACCTTTTGTGAAAGCAGCTTTTCTCGAATGATGCTTACTGTTGTGCTGCAAAGCTACCTGGCTGTGCCAGGCCATTGTGGCTTTTCAAAGCTGCTCAGACTAGAAAATGCTATAATTGACTTGCATACATAACAATGATGGAATATGGAAATGTTTTTTTAAGCATATGTTGACTTTTAGAGACAAACCTTTGTCTAAATTTGTTTAAATATGCCAGATAGACTGTCAATTTAAACATATTTAAATTTGTTTAAATATGCCAGATAGACTGTCAATTTGGAGCTTAATTGTTTTGTTCTGTTACCTGCTTTTAATTCTGTGTAGCCAACTATCCCTGAGGGGCTCATTTCTAAAAGTTCTTTTAGGCTGTTTATAGAGCTTATAGGAAGATTTGGATTATTCTATCATGTTATACACCAAAATTTAGGATACTAACAGCCCTCATTTAGCTTGCCATCAGGCACTGTGCAGTAATATTAACCAGACTTCTGCTGAGTCAAATTTGTGGAACAAAATAATTGGCAGTTAGAGCCCCAGGATTTACATAAAGCTACTGCAAAGTTCATTTGGAGACCTATATCTCTAAATGTTGCTTGACCAAAAAAAAAAAAAAGCTGCAGGGTATCTTTAAAATTTTGGTCTAGAATTTTTAGCAGCATAATTGCACAGAGATCAAGTGGTCCCAGATGGCACAACAAAGTTCATTAAGTGAGCACGTTGCAGTTCACACACTAACATCTATTTTACGGAGATACTGTTTGGACCATGTTTCTAATGTGTTAAAAGTGTGTTTTTTTTCCAAATTCTTTGGGTGAATGAACATCATTGTTCATATATGTGTGCAAACGTGGTTCCTGGTACCCTGAACTGGATAGCTGAGCAAGTGTTTCAGTCTTTTTTGGTATATTTTTAATGGAAAGAAATGAGACTCTTGAGGGTCAGTGATCTGGATAGGAAACAAAGATAGGGTATTGCCAGAGAGCATCTTTTCCTGTGTAAGATGAGGGGAAAGTGCCACAGGAAAGCTATATCAGTGAGCATGGATATTTGTGCACATTCCTAAATTGTTGCCTGCACTGGTCTGCTAGCCTCCAGTCTGTGGTTTGGTGTAACAGGGATCACTCAAGGGTCACAATCTAAAAGCCTCTGACAAGAGATAGCTTGAAAGAGCACTAGATTAGGATTTAACTGTCCTGTTTGGATCTCTCTCAAGTCATGCATTGATTGTGCTGATCTGGGGTGGAAGAAGGCCTGGTAAGTCCCATCCTTCGACACGTATACTGCAGGGTTATGGTTTCTGAATAACTGGGAAGTTGCATGTCTTTTTTTTCTCCTACAGGTTTGTATGCAGCTTGGTATATTATGGTCTTACTCTTAATGTGGGTGATCTGGGTGGCAGCATCTATGCTAATCTGGCCCTTTCTGGACTAATAGAGATTCCTGCATACCCTCTTTGCATCTACTTGATTAACCAGAAATGGTGAGTATTGAATGGTAGAGAGATTTTATCTTGTCATCAGTTCTCTAGTCTGGTAGTGTTTGTAATGGAGTTCTTCGTTGTTTTAAATACAGGTTGAGAATCCCTTATCCAGACTGCTTAGGACAGGAAGGTGTCTGGATTTTGGAATAATTGCATAAATATAACGAGAAATGCTTCCTCTTGCTTTTTTTCACTGTTACCCATACGGGTGTCTCCTAGCCTCTTTGACATTTTTCAAAAATGTCTGTACAGGTACATATCACAGAATAGAACTTACAGCCTACAATGTATGTGGGAATGCATTGCAATGTGCACAATGTGGGAATTAGCAGAAGACCTTCTTGTGTTCACATTACAAAGAGTTTTAAAAAGGTTTTGGACAAAAATGTCTGAATTTCAAAATAGTGTGGATTTTGGATGTCTGGAAAAGGGGTAATCAATCAATCAATTCAACACGAAGTTCACAAAGCGGTTTACAGGCAAATAGTAATAATAAAGTTAAATGGCTCCCTGTCCCAAAAGGGCTCACAATCTAAAAAAAGGCAGACCGCCAGCAACAGCCACTAGAAAGACTGCGCAGGGGTGAAGAGGGACAGTTACTCTCCCCCTGCTAAATATAAGAGGAACACCACTGGAAAAAGTGCCTCTTGTCCAGTTAGCAGGGGTAATCCACTTGTGCTGCTGATTCCAGCTCTTTGTGTGTGTGTGTGTGTGTGTGTGTGTGTGTGTGTGTGTGTGTGTGTGTGTGTGTG
>JAJKFI010000066.1:4309119-4329543 GCA_029204185.1 Lerista edwardsae | reverse complement strand
GTGTGTGTGTGTGTGTGTGTGTGTGTGTGTGTGTGTGTGTGTGTGTGGCGGGGAGAATAATGGGTTTGGTTCACTTTGTGAAGAGTTTGTATAATAATCCTCATGACAAGGTGAATATGGTGATACTCATATTCTGCAATTAAAAGGGTGAGGAAGCTGTATTTTGGGTGCAAGGATTAAGCAATATGTATTCAGAAATAAGTGACTTTTGAGATATACCCTTCTCTTAACTTCAGTCTCAACCTTTGAAGAGTCTTTCCCAGGCATTACCACGGTCACTCCTTTGAGTCTTTACTAGCAAATGCTCTGTTTCTGGCAACTCTGCTGTGCAATACCCTGGTCTATTGTTCTAGTGTCTTTCCCTGAAACGTCCTGCTATTTCTGCTTCTACTATTGTTTCCACCTTCAATTCATCTTTATCTTTTACTCTTGCCATAAATGTGCTATATACCCCTCTCATCCTCAGCTCTGGTTCGCTCAATTCCCTCTCATTTGTTGTCATGCTGCGAAACACATAAGGAGGGGAACAAAAGTGCTGGCGATTTTTTCCATTATAAATTAATTCTCTTGCTTGATCTATTTGCTTAGCCAAACAATACTACTCAGAGGCGGATCTACAGGGAGGGCAAAGCTCTAAGTGTTGCAAGAAGCCTTACCCTGTCATGTAAATCCCTCCTCTCCCTTGCTGCTGTAGCCAGTAAGCAACGCCAAGATGTTGCTTTTCCCTGTGAGAATTGGCTAATACGGTGCAGGAGAGGAGTGATTTCCACTGCAAGGTAAGTCTTCTTGCAAAACTTAGAGCTTTGCCCTCCCTTAGATCTGCCTCTGATACTACTATACCCTTTTTTATCCAAACCAGTTCTAGGAATCTCCAGTACCTCTTGACACACACACCCCTTTTTTGCCACCTCATTTGATGCTAAAATCGAAACCAATTGCTCTGGTCTTTTTACACTCTCTCCTACCTCTTCCCTTCTCTTACGTAACTCCTCTTTCCCTGGTTTCATTCGATTCCTGCATTAGGTCTTCCCTAACCCCACCGTGAACATTTTGCCCATCACCTTCAACTCCTGATTGCTGTCTCCCTTGAAATTACCCATCTCCTCCCCACATCATCAACCACTCTTCTTCCTTCTCCCACATCCCCTTCCCTACTGCTTTCAAACCTGGCATTGTTCTCTCAAAAAAATCCCTTCACCCATTCTTCCCCTTCAACTACTGTCCAATTTATCTTCTAGTCCAGTGGTATTCAAACTTTTTAGACCAGGACCCACTTTTTAGAATGGCACTCATGTCAGGACCCACCAGAAGTGATGTCATTAACCTGGAAGTGATAATGTGGCAGGAAGTGACATCATCAAGCAGGAAGTGCTGTCATTGTAGCATAATAAAGTGACACTCCTGAAATGCAAATTGGTATTCTTGCATTCTTGCATATTTCCCGCCGGGGTGGGTGGGAAAGCGGCGGAATGCGCCGTTATGCAACAGGCAGACTGCCGGTCAAAGGTAAGTCCCGCCCAGAGTACCGGCTGAATGCCGCCGCTGGTTATAATGCAAACTGGCTTGGGGAGACTGCAAGTTAACACTAGCCTCAGTGCTACGTAGAGCCCTCTGACTTCCAGGCACAATCATCCAAAGAATGGGTTACTGTCGGATACAAATGTTTTGGCTTCCTGACCGTTCTGTCTGTTCGATTTCTAGTTCTGTCCAAAAAGCAGAGGGAAGTTGCCACATGCATAAAGAGTAATAGACTTGTTGTACTCAAGCCATGGATTGAGAACAAATCTTGTTATTGTTTTTCCTCTGTGCATTGCTTTTTCATCTGTCTCTTTCTTTTTGGTTCATCAGGTTTGGCCGAAAACGGACACTTGCAACATTCTTGTCACTGGGAGGATTGGCCTCGCTTCTTGTTATGTTTCTTCCAGAAAAGAAAGGTAAGCGTGTTTTTCTTTTTCCTTTTGAAGATGTCTGCAGCAGGTTAATTCCTAGGGGGTTAAAGACTTCTGTAGTGAATTTGTCGGGCTGTTGAATGTCACACAGTCACACCACCACAACGGGCAATTGAATGATTGAACATTATTTATTCATGTTCAGAATTTTGTCATAAATGATCCCCAAGGTTGCTTACACAAGCCAGCAGCCCTTGGTTTTCCAGCTGATAGCAAAGGGTTCTTCAATTCTGTAGTTGGATCATACAGTTCCTGGCTGGGAGCAGGAAAGCAAGCTCTCTGCAGCTGCTCCTCCTCTGGCTGATGGCTGGGGCCAGGCCAGTCTTTTGTTGCCATGGTTTTCTTCCTGAATAGGAAGGAGTGCAACTTCCACCATAAACCCCAAAGGCCCACCTCACATGCTACACGACCTTTACAAGGATTGTGTTTTCTTCAACAGCCACTGGAGTGTTTGCAATTGTGAACAGCCGTTCATTGTCATTACTGGGAAAACTGACTATCAGTTCAGCATTTAACATTGTTTATATCTACACATCAGAACTTTATCCTACAGTGATCAGGTAAGTCTAGTTGAGTTTGGTGGTGGTGGTTTCTGTTTATATATGACTGACTGTCCCTTCTCAGGGGAAGAGGGAACCATTAAATTAACATTCATAATCCTCCATTTACAGCATGACTTACAGTAAATTTCCATGGATATGAGACTTTGTCCAAGGCAGGGTTCGTAGATGGGAATTTGCCTCCCCTCTAGTCCTCCTAAAATACAAAATGTAAGCATGACAATCCTTGTTTAACCAAAGGATGCACTTCTCAAAGGATGCACAGGATTAACCAAAGGCTGCACAGGGAACATGCAGTGTGTTGAATCTGCTTAAAATTTGGTGTCATGTATTGGTGCAGCTAGTGAAGTCTGTGGAGAAGCAATTAAATAGTGAATTAGTTGTTACAGTTCAAAACCCAACTGGAATGGAGCTATTCTTAAGAACAACATAGTGAAAGAATGCATCTTTTATCAAGCATCTTGTTACCTGTGAGAATTGCAGTGTAATCCCATGCATGTTTACTCAGAAGTAAATTCCACTGTATTCAGGGTGTTTTATGTCCAGGTAAGTGTGTAAAGGGTTACAGTAGTGGTTCCCAAACTGAGCTGTGGCTCCCAGGGAGCCACGGAAACCTTGCAAAAAAATCCACTCCCCTATTATATACATTGTAGCCCTAATGGGGAGCTGCGGTCAAAGGAGCCGCTAGTTGAAAAAGTTTGGGAACCACTGGATTACAGCCTCAGTGTGGTACAGTGCATTGTGTGCTGGGTGGGACCTTTGGACCAGTCTCATTCCAACCTACTATACTTGATAAGATGGTTCTGAGGATAAAGTGAGGTAACCACATATAAACAAATATATATAGGCAGTTGTCAGGGACATGCGATGAGGGGAGGCAGACCAGCTCCTGTTGTAGTCTATGGGAAAGAGCCACAGTCTCCCCTGTGATTGTGCATGCACTCCTCCAACTCTGCATGCATTCTAATTTCTGCGTGTGCAGTCAGGGGAGGACTAGGGGCAAGTCTGCCTCTCCTCACTGCATGTCCCTTGACAGTTGTATTAGGATAATCTTCTCAGCAGTATCTATTTGCCATTTGGGATGCAGAAATGCATTTTTAAGCCTAAGGTAGTTGAAGAGAAAATAATTCATCGTGTACTTGTCTCTGTGTTTCCCTTATTTCCTTGCAGGAATGTTGGAATGGGAGCCTGCTCAATGTTCTCTCGAGTTGGTGGGATTATTGCTCCTTTTGTTCCAGCTCTGGTTTGTCTCAGTTCTTACTTCTTCTCTAGACTGTAGAACTTCAAAAGAAAGTGGATAAATTATGTATGGATCAGCATAATGTTGTTTGGTAGGGGAAAAGTGTTGCTGACGTTCGTCGACAACCTTAGGATTATTTTTATTTAGGATTTGCATGAGTTATATAGTTAGTTATTTGTGTTTTTCACTGGCCGAAATAAATTTGCAAGCTAAATAAGGCTATGTTTTGACATTTATCCATTTTTTACCTTCATCCATGCTCTGGTCCCAACCAGACAAAAGTGTGCTGAAAACGTGTGAGAAGGTCAGTGTAGCTGTCACTTAGGCTATCATTCTGTTGTGTGTGATCCATTCACCATGTTTCCAATCCATAACTGACCCCACATGTGCTTTGCCACTGCAGAACAGCTGGAAAACAATTGAACGCGCAAAATCATCCTAATCAGAATTAAGATTAATTTTAATTAGTTAATTAATGGGCTTAATTTATGAAAATTCAGCCTAAACCACTGCCCTGTTACTAATATGTGTTCTTAATTTTTATAGAAATCTGTGCAGTGGTCTCTGCCATATATTGTGTTTGGAGTGACGGGTCTGTTGTCCGGCCTTCTGAGTCTGTTGTTGCCAGAAACCCTGAACAGCCCATTGCTAGAGACAATTTCTGATCTACAGGTTTCCTCATATCGGCGGCTAGGGGACGAAGCCATGTCACTGCAGGCACTAGAACGCTCACGGGTATGTGTGCATTGTAATCCTTTTGAAAACAGCTATCAAGTTGAATAGGAGACGTGGTCTCCATTCAGAGTTGGGTTGGTAGGTGTTATAGCCTCTGGGGCCTGGGCTCCAGGAAGAGATGAAATATTTTGTCACGCCTTTTAGAATACTTTTGGCTGAAATTATGGTTGGGTAGATCTGAGCTCTCGTCTGTGCTCAGTTCTCTTTATGAATGTGAGTTGTCCCAGTCAGTCACAGAAAGGCTTTCTTATCCAGGATGAGGCAGGAGGCAGTCTCTCCTTGGTTAACTTCCAGGGGAAAAGGAGCTCTTGGCCCATATATCAGCTGAGAAAGGTGGCAGCGATAGCTGAAGTTCAGACAGTTCTTGGGTTGAAAGAGGCCTGAAATAATCCAATTCCCTAGCTGGGGAATCAGGAGTGGTTAGAGTGGGGACCTCTCTGCTCTGGGAGCTGGAGAAATGAACAAGTCTTGCGCTTCCTCCCACTGGGTCCACAGGTCTGGCAGAGGTGGAACATCTCCTTGCCGCCAGGGGGTTGGTATTGGGAGCCTGTGTATGCACAGACCAACCCACATACCAATCCCCCAACTAGCAGCAAAGAGATGCACCGCAAGTATATGAGGAGACAGGACCTCACCTCTGAGTTTCAACTGAGCAGCTGTAGGCAGCAGGTCTGCTTCTGAACAGTCCCCTGTCTAGTAATAGAAGTCCACATTGCACTACTTACTGTATGCCTACCCAGTGGCGTTTCTACAGGGATGGCAAAGCTCTAAGTTTTGCAAGAAGCCTTACCTTGCAGTGGAGATTACTCCTCTCCTGCACCATTTTAGCCAATCTTGGCGTTGCTTACTGGCTACAGCAGCAAGGGAGAGGAGGGATTTACACGACAGGGTAAGGCTTCTTGCAAAACTTAGAGCTTTGCCATCCCTGTAGAAACGCCTCTGTGCCTATCCTCCCTGCCAGCAGCCAGCAACAAAGATGTTGATCCCAACAATACAGGAAGCATAGGTGAGTGGTTTTGCTCCCACCCGATGGATGGCTGTCACTATGGCAATATTGGGGAGGGACAACAAAGGGGAAGTGACTGATACTGGGCGATTCTGAATTCCTACCTTGTTAGGCCAGGTATACAAAATGATGGACCAGAAGATAGAAAAGATACTTCATGAGTGCCCAAAATTGGCTCAGATGGCATTCTGTCACTTGCCTGCTCTGTTTGTGCATTGTAAAAGTCACTGACCATGAATATCAGTGATCTGTAAGGAGTGGGAGAGAATGATAACCCCAAACATGCCACTGCAACATGCCTTACATGCAGTCAAAATCTGCAGTGTTTCATGTAACTTTGGCCAGGTTGTTCAGTTCGTAATAATAGCAGTAACGTTTTTACAGCACTTTAAAGAACCTGTTCTTTAAAGCATACGTCAAAGAACCATAGTGTTAGGAGGAAGCCACAAAGTAGTCTAGTCCAGTACCCTGCCTGTAGTAGGAAATCTTCCAAGAGCTTCTCCAACAGGTGCCTGTTGAGCCTCTGCTTGAAGATCTCCAGAGAGGGAGAATCCACCACCTCCCTTAGCAGTCTGTTCCACTGCCGAACTACCAGTAATTCCTTCCAATAATTCCTAACACAACCTTGTACGTTAGTGTGGTAGGATTGCAGTGGATATATTGCAGGTGGACTGGGTGGTAATAATTTGTTACCTTTGTCTGGTTCTCCATTCGTATATTGGAGAAAAAGCCTTTCAGGGACTTGCAAACTGTTCAATTGTGTTTGTGAAGCACTGTGGTCAACATTTGCTGAATCACAGGGCCCATGGGGGTGTTACAGGGTAAAAAAAAGAGGGCCCCGAGCCAAAAAAGGAGGCTCGAACATCTCCTTGGATCTTACATTTTCCTATCTCACCGAGACCCATGGGGGGTGTAGGGGACACATCATACTGGGGGCCAGGAACCAAAGGAGGGGAGCCAGAAATTACTTAGGATATCAGAAATGTTTGCATATATTGCGTGAAGACAAGCATTCACATTTTGTGTGTTACGTAGTTTTATATATCGTAATTCGTAGAAATTATGATCCAATGATCATACAAAATTATGTTCCAGTGGAGAAGTGAAGGGCCCTCCCAAAACCCTCTGTACTCCCAAATGAATCTTTGTGCTCCCTGATAAAATGTCCTCTCACATTTTATCATCTCTGACACGTGTCAGAGAAGGGCATCTCTGACACGAGGATCTCCTTTTTCTTTTAGTTGGACCGAGATACTTCAGCTGAAAGCGGAAGTGAAGATGAAGAATTTTATGATGCTGATGAAGAGACCCAAATGATTAAGTGATGGATAAAGCACCTCTGTTTAAATGTGTTTTTGAAGTATCTAGCCAAATCCATCTGCCCACATGTTTAGAAGCCAGGAGCAATTGATGAGCAGAAGAAATACAAACAGTACTATTGCGCCTGCTGCTAGGAGAAAAGTAGTACTGTATTCAGAGCTGTTGGCTCTGAATGACTGCATGTTATCAATAATTGCTCTGGCAGCTGAAGATGATTCCAGATTTTGGTGCAAATAAGAAATGTGCTGGCCACACACAATAGGATGCCAGTTACGAATCCTAAGAATGAACCCTATGTGTAGCCACATGTCTTCGGCATGTATTCAGATTTCTTACTCTGAGGTGGGCTTTTTCTTGTTTGGGATTGCCCTAATTGTTAAGCTTGGATTTGTTTTTATCCTGGTGAAACTTGACTGAAGAGAGGCATTACTGACCATCTGATGAGAGCAAACATCTTGAAATATTGCAAGGTATAACAGTTCTACTGTGAAAGTAATGGGTGCTTGCTCTGTGGACATTTAATCTAGATGTGGTACAGGAATGGTGGATAAAGTATTCTGCAGAACACAGCAATACTGCAGAGAGTGGAGACCACTGATACAGACCAATTGACCTAAAAGGCAGTGGAGTCACAGTATGGTGCACCTATGTAATGCAACTGCAATGGTGCAGTTTTTTCTAAAGGTCCTTTTAACCCTTAATATGTATAAGAGCCTTGATGTTTACCCTACTGTCTCCCTACCTTTGAGTATTGTTGCTCTATATTTTCTGTGATACATGTATATTTCAGATGACACTTTCATTGGGATGGCACTGCTTAGTGTGTTTTAGCCTATTCTTGCCTTACCAAAAAAAGGTAGGAGTAGCAGACAATTGCCAATGAACTTGAAGGAAAGCCTAAGTGTTCAAACCGTGCTTGCTGCTTTGTTTGTGATTAGAGGATTACAGTCTTTTGTTTACACAGATGCTTTTTTCATTTTCCAACAGTGTGTGACTGTGCACCAAAGTGTGCAGACAATAACCCTACCAGAGGTAGGAGCCCCTGAACACTTTTCCAGCATCACTGGCATGTCCATGATGGCAATGCAAGAAAGAATGGCTGGGTACAATGTGCCCACTGAAAAGGCTAGCTTTTAAAGTAGCTGTGTTTATTGGGTCTGGTTTTATTATAATTATTATTGTTATTAGAGTCGGGTTTCAGTCTGATTATGTAGCACATGCTACACCTGATTTAACTTACTGTAGGCCTTGGATACCTGAGCTAAGCTTCATGTTTTAAATGTAGGTAAAGATAGCTAGTCATTTTGCTAGTGAATAACATCTCGGCCAGCATCTGTTAATAGGTCAGGTACCTATTATCTTTGCTCAAGGCAGAAGGCTGGAAGACATGTTCCAGATGGCCTCTGTAATAGTTGCTTCTTGACTGGTAAAAGTCTGTAGGACTGTCAAAGCTAAAATTACCGTAAAGCTGCTTGCCTGCATTGACAAGGTTGACAAGTGGAATTTTGTTCATGCTGGATGTATATAGGGACCAGTTTTCACAGGACCAATGCTTTTGAGGTTGTTCTAAATATTGAAGCTTTGAGGATGTGTCTTCTACTACAGTTTCAACCCGGCATTTTGTGTCTAAGGAGTTTATGTTCACAAAGAAGGACATAACAGATTACTGGTCATTTTACGTAGTTATTTCAGGGGATCCAGGTGTGTTTCTTCCAGCTTGTGTGCAGGAAAATCACATTTTCCCCCACCATTGCAAAAGGTAACAACTTCCTTTCTGCTCAGACTTGGTCCCAGTTGTGGGTGCTGGGCTGAGGTTGGGCACCAAATGACTAGTGACCCCCCCCAAAAAATAATAATAATTTTGGACACTAACGTGTGTGTGTGTGTTTGTAGTGCTAAGCTATATAGCCCCCCCTTGCTCGTACTAACACATGCACCGGAAGAGGAACAGGAAATCCTCAGTGCGCAATTCTGTCCTCTCATTCACCCCCACTGAAAACATTCAGCCATGTTTCTGTGGCAATTGGAGTTTCCAGTTCAAAAGCCAGAAAGGTATAAAAAGAAAGGGGGTGCTAAAGAACACTACTCATACAAGAGCAGAGCTAATGAACACTGTCCCTTTAAAAGGGGCAAGGCCAGTCCAGATAGGAGGCCTAGCTCTGAAACTGCAGATCCTAAAAAACCTTCAATAAAGTCATTCTTTTCCTCCTCTTCTTGCCCCAACTAGTTTGTAAGAAGAGCAAAACTTGTTTGCTGGAAGAGCGAAAACTGATTTGGAAGTGTCAGCATGTATATCAGAAAAATCTTCATTTGGAGCATGGTGATCCCAGAAGGAGACAAAAGACAAAACAGAAAGGAGACAACTTGCTGGATTGGAGATTTAGAATGTAGGAGGACAAACTCTTCTAGGAGAAGCTATAGCTGCCTTTTGCCCTGACTGTGATTACTGCCATGGGTTACCTTCTCATTCCGAATGCAGTGCCTTTTTAAAACAAGGATCCGAAGGTGCCAGTCATGTGCATACTTGCTAGGGTACATCCCATGGAAATCAGTAGGTATTGCTTCTGAGCAAGTCCTTCTTGCATAGGATTGCGGCATAAGATTCTCTTTGCTGAAACTATAAAGGAAACAAAAAACACTTACTCGAGCACAAATGAGAATCTAGACTCACAGGACTTCCTAGTTGGGTTTTTTAAGTCCTCTTCTGATATTCATTAAGTCTTTTATCCTTTCTTCATTTATTAAAGTGGACAGTAATTCTAAAGAAGGAAGTCTAGAATAGATTTAAACATGTAATGGCCCTCGTAACATTGGAAAATCAATTTCTACTGAAGTAGAAAGGGTTACTGTTGCTTGCTTCATAATCTAAAAATTAATATTTTCCTGCAATTAATTATTGAGGGAATTTTTGTGCGTATGCTACATAATGTGCGTTTAATTGATTCCTGACAGGGAATCGCCGTTTGTGACAGCACACATTTTGGGTGAGCAGTGAGCTGACACAGTGGAAATGGAATGTCTTCCCGAGAAGAACAGAGAGAAATGCCTTGACAGAAGGTGGCAGGGTGAGAAAGCAGGAAGGCAGGCCATTCACGTACCTGTTTGGCTGCACCAAGGACTAACAACAAGGCCTTTCTACTAGGAGCTCATGCCTGTTTGGCATGAATGTGCAGTTGCCCCTTGTCTTATGCGTAGTTGACAAAAACAGAGAAAAACAGCCGTTTATCTAATGCTGGTGAATACTGCGCACCAGTCTGTTATTAAAAACATGCCCATGAGTGAGCCTGAGACCGGAGAGTGATTCTGCTCTTCTGCTCTTCCCTCAGTTGGTTTCAGCTCCTGCCGGTCTCTCATAGTTCTTAAAGAGAGAGTATGCATTTTCAATTTTAAGGGATTTTCAAGATGATTTTGAGTATAGATGATGTTATGCCCTAACTCTGCAATGTAACCTTCATGTATGACAAGGTGCAACTCCACTTATAGGCAAGAAGCACTTCAGACCTGGCTAACTGATTAAAGGTTCAATCCAGAGCCCTCCAGCATGAGCAGTACAAGCGTAATGCTTGAGCTAGTGTCGTAAACGTGCCTTAAGGCATGTGCAAGGTGGGTTGTAAGCTCTTACCACCCATGCTGCTGCACCACCTGCCCCTCGCCGATGTTGCGGGGATTTGGGGCAGGGCAGAAGGGAGTTCCTGGGGGGGGAGGGGGGGAGTGGGAGTGTGTCACAGTGTCAAAAATCACATCAGACTCTGTGTCTCTCTGAGGGAGTGCCTCGAACACTGTTTGAGGTTTGCTTTTATTCAATTTCCTCTTTTTGCTTTCCGTTCTACGTGTCTACGTAATCTGCATTGGACACACACACACACAAACATCGCATGTCTTAATTAGTTAGCAAGCATTGACCTTTAAAGAAAGAGGAACTGCTGACGTGAAGTTTCAAGCTCCGGGCTTGCCTCTCAGAGTGAAATTTCACCACAGGAGTGGGATCGGGACCAGCAGTAACCTTCGCTGCCAGATCCCGACCTCCGTGTCAGACATGCAGCCCAACACAGAGGTGCTCCCTTCTACGCTGGCTAAATAGCGCAGAGACTAACCCATCACCCATGCTGTGCCCTTACTGCGGGCGAAGGGGACGAATGTCCCTTTTCCCCTGGAGCATCCTGCAGCTACCTGGCTGCTGCTGCTTGCACAAGCGGCCTGACAGTTCTGGATTGGTGTAAGTTAAGCCAAATAATTGAATCTTCTTATTACTGAGTTGTTGTGTGTGTGTTTTTTACATATATGAAAAGCTTCTTAGGAACTTCGGCTCTTTCACTAACTAGCCTTCTGTCTAGGAAAGGCAGGTCCTTAAGCTAGTTCACCTGTGCCTTGTCATACCTTACTTCTGCGGAAAGCATCGTGTTCGTTGTTTGACCTTTGGCTTCGCTTGCTGATTTTTATCCCTTTTGTTTTAATATTTGTGACTTTGAATACGTTGAATAATGTAAAACTTTATAAACTCATAGTGGGAGTGTGTTACCAGTGATTGAATTTACAGGTCTGCCATGGTTTGAGCCGGACACAAAACAGCTGCTGTAGAGTTCCATTGAATTGTGTTTACTCTAACAGCTCTAATGCCAGCCATCGCAACATCTGGTCTACTTGTGCCCTGCTGAGGGGTGATACACAGTTTGCAGAAATGGAAGAATTGATTTTCATCGTAAGCACTTTAATGTCCCTTAAATGACTTGTTGCTTTAGAGACCTTGCCTAGCCAAAGAAGTGAAAGTAGCAGTTTAGAAGACTGTTCAGCATTTCTGGTGTGTGTGTGGAAATTTGTTGTACATACTTGCCAATGGTTGGCAAATTTGAAGCAAGACATTTGCGTTGTAATTGCAAGTTGTAGGTCTGGCTCTTGAGGTGAAGATTAAACTATTGAAAACACATCTTTCCAGGATTGGATCTAATATAATGGGTCTGATAAATGTGGGTGATGGCATGTCCAACCTTTGGCTAAAAGACAAACTCATTTAGGGAATCTCTTGCTGCTAAGGGAACACCAACCACATGCTACTTTAGATTGCCTCTTGTATGATATGTTAGCTTTGTGTTCAGGTGTCTGTTATCATTTTTACTTTTATTAATTGAAATATATATCCAAAAGTTTTATGTTGAAGTATTTTTAGGAAACTTGGTGCATAAAATACTATGAGTTGAAAATGTTCTGTCACTTTAACATTAATGCACTTTTTTTAAAAAAAAAAATGACTCTTAGGAATGGTGGGACATAGTTCTGGGGTTTGAGCTGTGTTTAGAGCCAGTTCACAAGAAACATGCACTGTAGGCCTTTTGGAAAACAAGACTAGTAGTTCATTCTGCCACATGAGAGAGTAGATGGGAGAGCTTTTGGCACCTAGAAACCCTGCCAGCGATGAATGGATTTTATTTCTAGTATTGTCTTTAAACAGAACTGTGTAGTAGTCACCTGAAGCCTCCCACATCTCATCTACAATTGTGTGGTGGAGAAATTTGACCCCATGACAGATGGCACTTATATTCCTTGTTTCATCCATTTTAAATGTGGGGTGTGGCAATGTTTTGGCTCTCAGTGGCCACAAATGTGCATGCTGATGGGCACTTCCTGCACTTGGGTAGACTTTGAATAGCCATCATGCCACAAGAGGCTGTTCATAGTAACATTGAAGGAGAGGTCCTAAAGGGGGCATTTTAATAGCACAATTTCATATAGATTTTGAAAGACAGAGTCATGACAAATCAGGTGCACACCCAACTGCTACTGTTCACATGTCCCCATTACTTTATCCTGCTCTTATTTGGCCTTCCCTCCACACCCTTGTTTAATACTAGGGAATTTCTATGACAGTGATTATGGTCCAGGTCCCAGAATATGGCCTCTAATAGACCTGGTCTCCATTAATTTGTTTTGAAAATGTACAGGTTACTAGCAAGCTCTACATCTTGTGGCAATGATTTCCACAGACTAATTATGTGCAGTGTGAAGAAGAGCCCACCTTTTGACTGTGCTAAATTTCCGGTATTGTGAGAGAGGGAGAAAAGCCTCTCTCTCCACATCATGCATAGCTGAGACATAAATCACTGCCCAGGTAAAGGGCTCCAAACTTTGTAGCCATTCCTTGTAAGGAAGGTGCAAGTAATAAATAGTCTTTAAATAGCTGTCTTGGTAGACATTTCTCTAAGAGTTACATTTATGGGATCATACAGTAGAACGGATCCCCCACAGTATCTAGGACCCCCTGTATTCAGTCTTCAGCTGTTTCATCTCTCTGAGGTCTTCCATACGTAAAAGCACTACATGAAACTTGTGAGAAATGCTAAGTGTGGCTCACTCAGGCTACAATCCTATATGCCCTTTCCTGGGAGTAAACCTTGTTGAACACAGTAGGACTTACTTCTGTGTAATCATGCATAGAATTGCACTGTGTCTGCAAAATGTTTACGTGGAAAGTGCTTTCTGTGAACGATAAATTGTGCTTGTAAACACAGGATTTTGGGTACATTAAACACATACAGGCATGCAAGTGTCTATAACACATGTGAGAGGACCTCTTGCCATCAAATATACTTCTTCCTGACCCTCCTGGTCAAGCTGTACATTTGTGCTTCTGAAGTCAATCCCGTTCTAATGGAAACTATAATTTCTTCCTGCATTGTGGATTTCTAGGCTGGTTCATCTCCTCCTAAAATATTAGTGCCACAAAAAGACTAGCCTTTTGTGTTGGATGTGTTTATTGTATCTTTGACACCAGGAAGCACAGGCTGGAGATGGGCATGTTCCATATTTTTTTCCACATGCCTATCTCCAGCCTGTGTTTCCTGGTGTCAAAGATACAACAAAAACATCTGACAAAAAAAGACTGCGTGCGTGCATGTGCATGCGCGCACACACACATATATGCATGCAATCTTTTTGTAAGATAAACCTGCCAAACCTCCTTGCCAGAGGTAAAAATGCAAACCACATACAGCAATCCAGCTTTCAAACCATCTTTAGCTTTCTGCAGGGCCACCTGAAGCTTAGGCAGCCCTATAGCGCCACCATCTGCTCTGTCAGTGCCACTGCCCCCCCACCTCCACAAAAGGTCTTGAATAAAAGCAAGAAATGCAGAACACTGAGATTGCTTTGATTCAAGAGCCACAGATGGAATCAGGCAAGCAGGCAGGATTTCTGCATTCCAATTCTCTATGTGCAGCAATTTGGTTCCCTTACTCACTCCTTCCTTTTAAACAGCCTGGTGGAGGAAGGAACAAGGTGAGGGAGCCAGGCACAATCTCAAAGACTGGAAAACAGTGTACTTCTTTCTCTGTATGGGCTCATTCCATCAGAAAAGATTTGTCCAAATCTTCCGGGTTTGTCTGCAGAAAGGGCCATTATATAATACAGGTTGAGTATCCCTTATCCAGACTGCTTAGAACAGGATGGTGTCTCGATTTCAGATTTGTCTGGATTTCAGAATAATTGCATCCATATAATAAGAAATGCTTCCATTTGCTCTTTTCATTGTCACCCATATGGGTGTTTGCTGGCCTCTTCGATATTTTTCAACAGTCACAATAATTGTTTTTCAACAATCACAATTCTATCCACAGAGCAGAGGATAGAACTTACAACGTGTACCTGCACTGTAGGCGGGAATGAGCACAAGTCCTTCTAGTGTTCACACTGCAGAAAGTTTTAAAAAATATTGGACAAAAATGTCTGGATTTCAGAATAGGCCAGATTTCGGACGTCTGGATAAGGGGTAATTACCGGCAGCCTCTAAACAGAAATCGACTGAGAAAACCTCTCCCCCTTTGAGAATGTTCATGATGTTTAGACATTTTGTATTATATTCATATTACACACCTAAGTCAATAATTTAGGACCATTTCCTTCTGGAGCAGGGTTCACCAAACTGCGGGCAAGATCAAGCAGAATGCTACAGCCTTCCCCACCATGTGCAGTGCTTACCGTTCCACCGTGCTACTCACAGGATGCCCATTCAATCTCAGCAGAGCAACCCTCTGTACAGTTGCATCTGCCTGGAAATCTGGGCACAAAGCCTACTGGGGCAATGGGCCACAGATGCAACTGCCCAGAGCATGGCTCTGCCGAGATCGGGTAGGTGTCTTGTGAGCCGTGCAGTGGAACGGTAAGCACTGTTCTGAGTTGGAACAGCTTTTTTGACACAGCGGTGGTGGGTTTGGTGACCTAGAGAATTGAACTTCTAAACCATTGGTTCCCAACCTGGAGGTCGGGCCCCCCTGGGGTGTCGCAAGCTGATTTTCAGAGGGTCACAGAGGCCCTATTTACTACCATGGTTCATTTGCACAACAATAAAAAGTTTCATTTTTGCAGCATTTTCAGGGAACCTCCAAACAGAGAAATATGTTTTTGGAACAATTTCAAGGTTCACATACCTGAAAACAACTGTTGTGTTTGGTAACTTACGGTAGTCTACATACATGGTTTTTTACAGGCACAATGACATAACTTCCAGTCTTAAGGGGTCCCGACAGGTTGCTGTACCTAAAAAGTGGGTCCAGGTGCTAAAAAGATTGGGAACCACTGTTCTAAATGAAGAGATAATCTCATGTTAGCCCAGTTAGGCACTGGCCAAGAACGTACATGGCTAGTCTGACTTCTAGACCCTCAAGGGGTGGCAGTGATAGTGCCCAAATATACTACTGGGTGGCAAAAAGGTGTGTTGGGGAGCTCAGTGCAGACCTTGCCTCACAGCCCCCAGCACCTTCACATTCACATCCGATAAAAGGAGCATGTCCAAAACTGCAGCTGGAGCATTTCTGACACTTGCCTGCCTTAGGCAAGGCATTGCCAATGTAAAGCTGTAAAACTGCCTTTAAATTTGTACAGTGTGTAGAATGTATGGTTGAATAACTCTGTGCCTTTTCCTCTCCTCCCACTTAAAAAACCTCTAATAAAAGACAAGGTCATCTGCATTGTTGCCTGCTGAGTCTTAATGCCGATTTATCAATTTCCCTGCTGCAAGTAAAACGAGTGATTTTCCATGAGAGCAAATATTAATGCCTACCCTTACGAGGAACGACAAGGTGGAAAGTGGCTCTGTTTGGAATAGCATTATCCCAGAAGGGGAAGCTCGAACTGTCAGTGTGAATCAATACCTTTCCCTAGATATGTTGTAAGTGGCTGCTAACATCGTGGAGCTAGGAGGCTGGAAAATCAACTCGCATCAGCCTCTTCTGGTGAGGGAAAAGGGGTAGATGAATACTGGGGGACTAGCAACACATTTGAAAATGTAACTTGGAACTTGCTATTATGTGTTGGTACTTCACTCCTCATGTTCCATGTAGTCTACTTTTACCATAAGCTCTTGCAGCACAACAGCGTACAGTACCAAGGGTAGGGGCAGAGTGGCACCAAATTTTTATGTGACCCTGGGCAGCAGATGGTTTAGGTATGCCACTGCAGAAGCTTCTGGGGGATTAGAAGGGACCAAAAGAAAAATAGGTTAAAATTGAGGGGGTGGGGTAACAGGGCATTCATTACAACATGCAATTTTATTCACAACATGTAATTCTATCAAACTAAAGGCTATATAAACACTGCAAGGTGCCACACATGTCCACTACCTATAAGAGTGTGCACCAATGGACATAAATGTATGCCACAAAATACCACATACGTCACAGCACTTCATGTGTGGCAAACCTGCCATAACGTGCAACAGAATGCCGTATACAAATGGTATACCAGCATGCAAATGTAGTGCAATGTGCCAGGCTCGTATTACAAACTCATGTGCCACATGCACACACACCCCACAGTTGCATTATGCAGTTATACACAAACATATGTAACAATACATTATACCTTGTAAGCTTGTGGCTGTAAGCTATACCTTGTAAGCTTGTGGTTAAATCGCACCACTAAAGTAGCTACATAAAAAATGCACATTGTTGCAGCTTATTTCAGAAAGGTCAACTTTGTTTTGGGAAACAGGTTCCCTCAGGTCACCATTAATCTGTACAAACACACCTTCCAAATTACATATGCATAGCTGAAATTGGGAACGTCTTCTAATGTTTTCACCAGAACAATGGAAGGGGAGGCCCTTATGATATCCTGGAATTATTGGCATAATCTTAACTGCCTAAAGAAGAAATTTAAAATATATGAGGAGGGGAAGAAACAAAAAAAGATTGTAAACATGTCATCTGATTCAAAGCAAAAGTTTAATTCTGTAATATGTAGTTGTGAAAGAAGAATGAAAACTGTTCATCATTACAAGGCAAACATGGGCTTCTCACTTAGGGGGTATTTGCAGGAAGAACTGGTGTGTGGGTTCTTAAGGACCCAATCCTATCCAACTTTCCAGTGCTGATGCAGCCGTACAAATGGTGCATGCATTGCATTATGTGGTGGGGGGAGGAGTTACAGTTTTTTACAGACTAAAAACGGATGTTGAAAAATTGGAAGGATAAATGTTCCATCCAATGGATTGCAGACCTTTTGACCTTATAACCTTTTGAATGACTTACAGACAACAACTGTGAATGGATATATTTGTGAGTATTTGGAAGCCTTTCCTAGATGTATACATATAGCTTGTGAAATAGGCAACAGTATAGATCAGTGGTTCTCAAACATTTTAGAACAGGACCCACTTTTCAGAATGACAATCTGTCCAAGACCCACCAGAAGTGATGGCTGGAAGAACCATCATTGTGACGCCAGAGCCTGCTGCTGTCCTGAGAATGCAGCAATAAGTCAGGTTATTTCTCAGTCATTTTCCAATAGCAAAGTGATCAAAAAGAAAAAAAAAAGGCCTATTTGCAACCTTGACGCAAGCAAAACAACCATACAGCCCTCCCCCTTTCCAGCATCTCATCTTCCCATATTTTCAATATGGCTGCTCTAGGTGCTTCGTGACCCACCTGAAATTGGCTCGCAACCCACTGGTGGGTCCTGACCCACAGTTTGGAACCACTGGTATAAATTATATCCCTGTAAAGAACTCCAGCCACGGGGAGTATTCTTTAGAAGCTCAGGCCCTTAACAGAAATACCTGTAAGGGGTCTGGCCTCTGATTCTACCGTGGCTGGCTGTGAGTACTCTGGAACACTTATGCACTTAGGAAACTGCTAAACACGCCACTAGCTCCCAAAAACAGCTGCCTCAACTCAGGGGAGCACTAGAAGAGTATACCAGCATCAAAAGGCAATTCCAAAATCTCCCAAGCCTCCCTCACCCAGAGGCAGAGATACTGGAAACCAGCCTTACAAGAAACCTTAGCTAGATGTTCCTAGATGTTACCCATAAACACATCTTCGGAAGCAAAGAAGCAGGTTTTGTCTTCGTGTTGTGTGAATTACACCCCCCAGGGTCAATCTGAGTTGACCCGGATTGCAGCAGCACTTGTGGATGTGCGCTGATTACTTGTGAAAGTTTTGGCAGACTCGTTTCTCCGGCGTGCGTTCCTTCTGCCCCCCAAAGAAGCAACCTCCCTCAACCCAAGACTGTCCTACAAGCCCAGATACTTCCCTTCTATGAGTGCTCACCAAAGGAAATTCAGACACATCGATGGAAGAATGCTAGCTGGACTTCGATGTTGCAGGAAGAAAAATACATTTTACTCATGTATAGGGCGTCAGTAAAACGGACACGTACAATACGTTTTCCAAAGAGACCACAGAACTTGTGTGTCTTTTACATCTGGGTTTGGTCAGTTATACATTTGGACATGCAAATGTGGAATTGGAACATTGGCAACTTGCTATTGGCAAACTTTGGTGAAGTGAGACATCTGATTGGTGGTCTTTTTTTTGCTGCCACTCCCCCTCTCCTCTGCTGCTCCCCCTCCCTTCTTGGGTGACCTCAACCTCAAGGGTCAGGGGGTGATGACTACAACCCCCATTGAGACAAGATTACAATAAGATTGGCACATTCAAACAAAAGCAGAAGGGAGACACTCAGACTAGACACTCAAACTAGACAGACACTGTTATCAAGGTGGTAAGTACTTACAGGCTTGCCTTTCCCACTTTAATTATCATGATAAAAGGCTACTTGGAGTGGCCAGGAGGAGGTTTGCATTTGAATAGTACACCTTGGTGAGGAAACTCCCTTGGCTCTTGGGCAGATTTGGCTGTAATGGTCCTTGCTATGTTTTTAGTTATCAGATTTGCATTACAAGACCCTAGGGAGGGACACATCTGAATGTCCCTTGGTGCCAATTCTTAAGTGGTCTGCATTGTTTGCATTATCTTGTGCTATTTCCCAAGGCTCACCTCTGTGAGTTCTTTCCAGAATAGCAGCTCAGCCAAAATGGAGTCAGATCTTCACATGTTTAAGGGGAGGAGAGGGTGTTCTCAGCACTGCCCTCTCCTCGATGGGGTCCATGCCTGTTTCCATCACATTCTGGTCTTTCCCCTTTACCTTGACAGGTCCTGGTAGACCTCCAGCTGACTATTATGAACATAGCAATATAGGCCAAAATGACCACAATGGGGTACAGAGCCACGTTAAGGAGGCTCTCAACAGTTGGACTTTGGCCAAGAAATGTTTTCCCACCAAGAGTTGCTGCTTCTACTGTTGCCAAACCCTCTATTGTTTTACTCTGGTTACTGTGCTACATTACAAGGGTTATGTTTTGTAGTTCTTCAATGGTTTAGGCATTGTTAGGTGAAAGAAGCGTGGTGGTTTCTGCATGGCTGGGAAGCCAGGAGAGTGCATGGTGGTTGCAAGGCATGGCTGGGGGAGCTACGCTTCCAGCCAGGTAGGGGAGCTTGGTGTTTGTCTGAGAGAATCCGGGGCGGTGGGGGGGGTGTCTCCCACATCATCCGTCTCAGCACCAAATTCACGCCATGCTTGGAACAGCCCAAGAAGAAAGCTGAACCTTGAACACAAGCCAACAGGGGACTTTTATAGCCCTTTTCACCTCAGGTTTTATCACTCAGGGCTAATTACCTCTTTTGCCTGGTAACAGGGAGGTGACTATTCCCATAAGTTACAGCTGTGGAGGAATGTGGGGAGGAGGCAGATGGTACCATTTGTCCTTGGCCTCTCAGAAACCTCCCCAAAAGTTCCCTCCAAGCTGGCTGATAAGACTTGAGGCACCAAGGTTGTCAATTTGATTTCTAACTGGCCTGTGTTAACTCACCCTTCACAGACAGGCGGAAATGATTTCAAAATGGAGCCAGGCCTGACAAGATGGCATTAGGCCTGTATTTTAAATAGCTAGTTCTTTACAATCCCCCTTTTTAAATAAATGTACATCTTAGCTTCTCTTTTTAACAGTCTTGAAAACAGTTATATTTTAAGTTCTCTGTCCAATTGTTTGTATTCATTTTATGTTCTTGACGTATTTTCCCTTCACCAAAAAAAAAAAAAACCAAAAACAAAACCTTCCTAGGACTGCCAGTTCTCCAAGTGTTGTTTAGTATTTTCTGGTCTGTCCATCCACCACCAACTGGGCTGTGAGACCAGAAGATGCCAGGCTGTAGGAAAACCAATTTGGGGAGAAGATCATTTGCAAGGGATATTTGGCAGGTGTGCAGATCTCTTATACATTACATCATAGGGGCTGGAGCCAGTGGTGTCATTCAAATGATTTAGAAACAGGTTCTCACTTTTGAT
>JAJKFI010000066.1:4298071-4308719 GCA_029204185.1 Lerista edwardsae | reverse complement strand
CCCCTTTGTTTATAACTTAACTGAGAGGAACTCAAAGGACAAAAACAACAACAAAAAATCCTATAGAATTTTTACCTTACTGACTGACTACAACCAGCTTCCACAGCACATAGTGAGGCTAACCTTCCCTGAGAACAGCCAAAGGGGTCTGTTCCCTGAGGCTTTTAACTTTATATCAATGAACTAATCACCCCCACCTGAGCCATTTACACTTGAGTAGTTCTCTCCCAACTAACCAGGTTCACATAAGACCACAATTTCATGACACCCACAAAGAACAACAACTACGTGTACATCTTCCCTTTACACTTTTCTAGAGAACTCACCACAGTTCCAAACACAGGGAAAATCAACTTCCACAAAGATCGATATAGTGAATTGCAGGCTACAAGGAAGTGCAGCAATGCTAAGCTCTGTGCTCACACAAAATCTCTTCATGCACAACAATCCTGCAAGGGAAGTCTGAAAGGAAAGGCATTTCTAGGAGCACTTAAAGGCGAGGCTGGGGGCGATCCTGCAAGGGGGGAGGGAGGTCTGCATTTCTAGGAGCACTTAAAGGAGAGGCTGGGGGGCAATCCTGCAAGGGGGGGAGAGAGGTCTGCATTTCTAGGAGCACTTAACAGAGAGGCTGGGGGATGGAGCAAACAACAACAAAAAACAAAGCCAGCGATGAGTGGGCGGAGCCAGCCCTAACGTTAGGTTCTGGAATGCACGTTCCGGTGCCTTTCCCCTCCATGTCACCACTGCTCCTCTCCCTTGCTGCTGTAGCCAGTAAGCAATGCCAAGATGTTGCTTTTCCCTGTGAGGATTGGCTAAAATGGTGCAGGAGAGGAGTGATTCCACTGCAAGGTAAGGCTTCTTTCAAAACTTAAGAGCTTTGCCCTCCCTTAGATTTGCCTCTGCTTGCAATTGAAATTCAAATTCAAATGGGCGGGAAATGGCCCTGTTTTCTGGTCCAATTAACAAACGGAGCCACACAAAAAAAACCCACGAAGTGCAAAGCAAAAAAAAACACACACCAACACGAAGTGCAAAGCAAAAAAAACGGAGCAAAAAAAAACCCGAAGCAAAAAAAACAAGGAGCCAGCAATGAGTTAAGTGGGCGGAGTCCACTAATTGTAACAACCGGAACGCCGTTCCAGCTGCATGACAGCACTGGCGGGCCAGCTGCCATGGGCGGGGCCAGCTCATTTAGAAACCGGTTCTCGGAACCGGTGAGAACCGGGTGCATGACTACACTGGCTGGAGCATGAGATGCTCTAAGCTAACTGGGCATTGTGAATATGCTGTGATATTCTGATAAAGGAGGGGCTCTGCTAGCAAGAGCCAGTTTCTTATCTATTGTGCAGGGCCAACAGCCCTGAATTGTGGATGTCAGCAACATTGAATTCACAAGCGGGGGCCCATGTGAGAACAATGGAGGCAAAGGGAGAAAATAGTTACAAACTCTGGCAGCTTGGCAGCTTAAGACAAGTGACTAAGCACAAGATTTAACATGGTTGCACTTTGGTAAGTTGGCAACCTACTTGGTAAGCTGGCAACAATTAGTCAGGGTTATTGACAATCCTGCTGAAACAGGTTTATATATGGTATTATTTCAAAAGGAGTGTTGGTCATGCTTTTTGGTAGGGGATTATTTTTCCTGTTAAATACTTGAAAGAAGTAAGAACCAAGCTCTTGCTCACAACTGCATAAGTTTTACAACCCAGCACATTACAACTCAGCGCATAGGGGACGTGACACATTTATTTTGCAATGTAAATCACTCTGTTGGAGAAAAGCAGTTATATAATTATTTGCTGAACTTTGGAATTTTTCAGTTTTATAAATTCTTCACAGAAATAAACTTATTTCAAACATGCATGACTTGTAAAATTTTCTTCTTTTTGTACTGTCTGCCTGGAACTTGAAAAACAGAGGGACTGTCAAACACCTGGTAGATTGCGTTTGGTTTGGTTGGTCACAGAAGTGAGGCAGATCAGCTTAGTAACTGGTCTTCAGCAAAGCAAAACCTAGTAACATTTCTTCAGCAAAGCAGAAAATGGCTGCTCGCCTAAACAGTCTAGGAGGCTGAGAACTGTGTGACAGGATGAATGGAGGAAAATGTCCACTGAAGTATACCTCAGCTGAAAGAGCAGAGGGAATCTGAAGAAATTACTGCCTCCTGTAAATGAACAAAACAGTAGTATATTTTTTTTCTTAACAGGAAAGCTGAATGAAGATATTGCTCAAGTTAAGAAACTTCCATACATTTATCTAAGACAACAGTCTCCAGACTTTTCAGTACAAGGGCCTCATCATATATTTTGTAAGCCCCAACAATCAGTTTATGATTTATGAATGAATGAATGAATGAATGAATGAATGAATGAATACATTAGGTTTTTGGGGGTACTCAGCATTATATAATTCAGAACAAGATAGAAATGTGAAATTTACAAAGAAATAATGCCATGCTTAAACTGAGAAATGATATAATGAGTAAAAATGTCAAATATTTTAGGTTGTTGCAGGCCAGATAAAATCTTGTGGTGGGCCGGATTTGGCCCTTGGGTGGTAGATTGGAGATCTCTGATCTAGTAAGTATTCTTCCCAGTCAGGGAGTACTTAGCAACTCACTGTGAGGCAGATATACCATTTGTTTTTGAGCAACTGTAGGGAGAAGGGCTACAGGGGTTGTTGGATGGGGTGGAGAGTAGGTAGGCCTTGGAGCCAAGCAAGCAGTTGAACTCCAACCTGTCATTGAGGGCCTGAACAAGAAAACAAATTACTTAAGAAAGCACTACCGGACAAAGTCATAAGATATGGTCCATGGGCATGTTTTGAAGGCATGTGGTGCAGCTAAGTAGGTTTGGATGGAAGAACACTTTGCATTGTACCTTGAGCTCCATCAGGGGAAAAAAAAAGGCAGATATAAATGTCATTAATAAATAGGGTAGATGGAGAGAGGATTTGGCAGCCTTTCTTGAACTGAATAGGAAAAAACAGCATCATGAAGCAAAGGGAGGCCAGGGTAGATGTCAGCAGTACATTATGTCAGGTTGCTTGGGTTCCAGCATCTGCCCAAGAGTGCCATTTTGGTACAGATGTCCAATTGCCCAATTCACACTTATATCTGCCGGGAAGTATTTTCCCTAATGGGCAATAGTTTAAACCTCTATAGTAGTGGCTCTCAAACGTTTTAGCACCGGGGCCCACTTTTTAGAATGACAAACAATTGGGACCCACTGGAAGTGATATCACTAACCTGGAAGTGATGTCATAGCCAGAAGTTACATCATCAAGCAGGAAAATGTTTAGCACCCCATATGACAACATCAAATAAAATAAGTGAATTAAATGTTTACAATAAGTTCATGTTTAAATGTTTATTTAAAATAGAAGAACGCTCCTAACCCTCCCAAGCAACATTTCCCCAAATGCAGTCACATACCATGGTAGTCACATACCAAGTCTAATGTATCAAAAAAATTTAAAACTAAACTTTTTATTATTATTATTATTATTATTATTATTATTATTATTATTATTAGAATTTATATCCCGCTTTTTTGCCCGAAGGCACTCAAGGCGGCATTACAATAAAAAAGCAATAAAAAACAAAGTTTACATTAAAAAACAATTAAAAACAATGTTAACATACAATTAAAAATTTAAAAAACAGCAAGCAACAAACCCCGTGGATCATAAGTAAAGAGATATAGCCTGTCAACAGTTAAAAGCTTTTTGAAATAAAAAGGTCTTCAGCCCCCGCTGAAATGTTAACAAAGAGGGGGCAGTTCTCAGTTCGAAGGGGAGGGTATTCCAAAGTTGGGGGGCCACCACCGAGAAGGCCCTCTTCCTGGCCACCACCCCTCTTACCTCTCCTGGTGGTGGCACAGTCAAAAGGGCCCCCCCCAGATGATCTGAGAGTACGGGTAGGATTATATGGAAGAAGGCGGTCTCTCAAATACCCCGGACCTGAGCCGTACAGGGCTTTAAAAGTCAAAACTAGCACCTTGAATTGGGCCCGGAACAGAATCGGCAGCCAGTGTAGTCGCCGAAGCAACGGCTCAACAGAGTCAAACTGACGTGCCCCAGCAACCACCCGAGCAGCCGCGTTCTGTACTAGTTGTAATTTCCGGACCGTCTTCAAAGGCAGCCCCACGTAGAGCGCATTGCAATAATCTAATCTGGATGTCACTAGGGCATGGGTCACTGTGGCCAGGTCCGCACAGCTCAGGTACGGCCGCAGCTGGCGAATCAGCCGAAGCTGAGCAAAGGCTCCCCTGGCCACAGCCGCCACCTGGGACTCCAGGTGTAGCTGTGGATCCAGGAGAACCCCCAAGCTGCGAACCTGCTCCTTCAGAGGAAGTGCAACCCCATTCAGAGCAGGACGATAGTCCAATACCCGAGCTGTGGATTTCCGAACCAAAAGCACCTCTGTCTTATCCGGATTTAATTTCAGCTTGTTCGCCCACATCCAGCCCCCAACCACCTCGAGACAGTGATCCAGGACCTCAACCGCCTCCTCAGAATCAGGGGGAAAGGAGAGATAAAGTTGGGTGTCATCAGCATATTGATGGCACCCCACTCCAAACCCCCGGATGACCTCTCCCAGCGGTTTCATGTAGATGTTAAACAGCATGGGGGATAAGATGGAACCTTGGGGCACCCCAAACCTAAGAGGTCAGGGTGCCAAACAAGCGTCCCCCAGCACCACCTTCTGGGATCTGTCAGCCAGGAAGGAGCAGAACCACTTCAAAACAGTGCCTCCAAGCCCCAACCTGGCCAGCTGACCCAGAAGGACACCATGGTTGATGGTGTTGAAAGCCGCCGAGAGGTCCAGGAGGACTAACAGGGTCGCACTTCCCCTGTCCATACCCCGGCGAAGGTCATCCACCAAGGCGACCAAGGCAGTCTCGGTCCCAAACCCCGGCCTGAAGCCAGATTGGAATGGATCCAGATAATCTGTTTCTTCCAGTACCCTCTCAAGCTGTATAGAGTTTCTAACTAAAAAAATCTTTCTCATAAGAAGAAATCACCTTTATGGTGCATGAAACTGACTTATCACTATCTTAATATGTGTGGGGAAAAACCAACAGCAGAGACACTGTTGATGTGGCTGTTGAGTATTGATCTAATAGGATTAGAAGCAATGTAGAAACAGTTCAGCACATGACCATACTGCTGTCACAATGAGTTAGCAGCTGTAATGCAAAGCATATCTATTTTCAGGCCTCTACCCCTTAGTCAATCCAATCATTTAAAAAAAAAAAAAAAAGGTGCACGGAACATCTCCAACATAGCAGAAACTAGCATGGTTATTTGACAGTCTTGTTTATGCAATGTAGTTCAAGGTCTCTGGGAGGAGGCATTAAATGAAAATGGTCAATGCTAAAGGCATAACTCTAGACCAGTGGTTCCCAAACTTTTTCCACTGGTCCCTTGACCTACTGGGCCATTAGCCAGGGCTCCCCATTACGGCTATAATCAGTGATGTCATTCAGGGGGGAATGGACCAGAATGGGCGTTCCGGATCGTAACGGGCTCCATGGCTGCTTCCGGGTGTTTTTTTTTCTTCCAACATTCGAATTTGAACTCAATAGTGAGTTCCTGTTCCTAAATCATTTGAATGACACCACTGGCTATAATCCTATACATTGTATATGGCAGTGGGTTTTTTGCAATGATTCCGTAACTCCATTGGGTGGTTTCCACAGCTCTTTGGGGAGCCGTAGCTCACAGTTCGGGAACCACTGCTCTAGAGACGATCTCTAAAACTAGAATGATGGACTTAACCACTCCCACAGCAATGATTTCTTACTAATCCAGGGTCCAGTCCAGTAGATGTCAGGGCCATGCGGTGCCAGCTTGTTCTGTTGCGGCCCAGCAGCCCTGTGACCTGGAAATGAGGGACTTCCGGAAGTACCAGCATTTTAAGGTTACCTCCTGATGTGACAGGCGCATGGCATCTCTGGCCCTCAGAAGGCCTTCTGAGGCTTCCAGAAAGCCTTAGAAATGTACTTCTGGTTTTTTTTATAAGAAGTACCTTTCTAGAAGTTGTTCTGAGGGCCAAAGAGAGCAAGACTTCTCTGGCCTTCCGAACAACTCAGGACAAGACCGGAGTTGGGCAGCCTGGCCAGGTGAGGCACTGCCTCACCTACCTCTAGTGACTGTATGTCTCTGGTAGATGTTCGAACAGCGCAGGCTACACTATAATACTTGAATATCATTGGATTCTCTGTAACTGAATGTACCCGTAGAGCAATGGGGGCAGGACCCTACAATTGAAGGTGCTTCAAAGAGCACCCAAGGAGGTTTAAGGAGGAGTTTAAAATACATTTGAGTTGGTGGATGAAAATGAGCTATCAGGGGACTACATGGAGTAACTGCTTAAGTGACAGATCGGCTTTTGTGAAGACATCTTCCGGTTCAAATCAAGAAAAATACCTAGGGTGACTTTAGGAAAGCTGCTGTCTCCCTGCCTAACCTACTTAATGAGGATATTGTGAAGCTGAAATGGGATAATCCCCTGCATGCTATCCTAAGGCTACATGTCTCTTGAAGTGACTCTCTCCCCCCAAAACATTCACACAGTGGAAGCACTGGAGCCCAGAAGGCTGGCAGTCAACCAGGGTGGCTGCCTAGCATGCCGATATTGTGGCACCAGCCTGTGCTGTAGCAATGCCTACGAATGCTGCCGTTTCTCACAACCAAAGGAGAATGCAATGTGTGTCGGGACGCTGTGAAAATGCCTTCTTGTCCCCCACCCTACTGCAATGGAAAAGGTTGTCCAACTCTCAGGGTCCTCAGGCACGGGGTGGGGTGAGGTCAACAGCTGGAAAGATGGGGAATTTGCAGGTATGAGACTGTCATGGTGTTGGCATGACAACAGAAGTAAGTGCTGATGACTGAGGATGTTGGTTCAGTCAACTAAAGGAATCCCAGTCCCAGATTGCTCAGAGCTGTGGGTCAAAGCCTGCACTGAGTTTCCATAATGGTGCATTGGACAACATAGCCGTCACCATTAGTGAAGTCGCAAGGGGTCCGCCAGGCCGTATGGGCATGCACCTTCAGCCCTTCCTAGCAAACCCTTCACAGAACATATGACTTAGATTTGGATGGTTGGCTTTCATCACTGTCCCCCATAGAAGGGCTGGGACCTAGGAATAAGCTAAGCTCAGCAGTTCCCGAATTGTGGGAACTGTGCATTGTGACCCTCCTTTTTTTTGTTCATGAACTGGCAGAGCAGAGTAGGCTATGTGCAGCAAGGGATAAACAAGCTGTTATAGGGGTGAGCACTGCTGCCGAATCACCACTATAGCCACACCCCTTGGCATCTATAACGCAGCGGCCTCTAGGGCTGTGGTTCCCAAACATTTCAACTGGCAGTTCCTTTGACTTACTGGGCCATTGGCCACAGCTCCACATTAGGGCTACAATCCTATACACTGTATAGGGTGGTGGTTTTTTGTGAGGGCTCCACAGCTCCCTTAGCTGGTTTCTGCAGTTCACCAGGGAGTCATGGCTTCCAGTTTGGGAACCACTGTTCTAGGGCACCTAAAACGTTTAGGAACCACTGCCTTAGCTGTATGGACTGGGGATTTGTTCATTGTTGTGCACTGTTTTCAATGGATGATCTACACATTGGCCCGTGATAGATGCAGCCATGATATAACCCACATCATGCTGTGCCATGAGCCAGAAATGCAGGAGCAAGTGTAGTGAGCAGAGTAGCTTGCCCCAGGTGACTTTGACAACTGAAGCCAGAATGTTGATGTGCGCCCCTGTCCTGATGCCTTCTGCAGACGTTAGTGCCTGCCAGTCTCTTGTGGTGCTGTAAGGCTAAACAAGGAAAGGATTATCCATGCAGCCTGCTGCAGAGGAGGCCCAGCCCAAGCAAATCTCTAGGCTTCTGTAGTCTGAAGTTAACTCATCACAGGCTCTGCTGCCACATGTCCCTGCCTGCGATGCAACCTTTTGCAAAAGGCCACCCGCTCTTGTTCGATTGATGGAGCCCCGATCAATGTTTCCCCTTTCCCGAACAATTTGTGTTATATGTGCGCTTGATTGGGCAGCGGGCAGCTAACGAGAGGCGACGTAGGATGTGTTTACAGTCAAGATAGGCAAGCAAACTGCAGGCAGGGCCCAAGTGGTGGCATTTACAGTCAATACAGCGTGAGAGAGAGAGAGAGAGAGATTGAAAGAGGGAGGGAGATAAGGAAGGGAGGCTGTGGACTGCAACTCCAAAGTGTGTAAAAATAGACCAAGAGTTGCAGGGGGAAAGGGCTGGGTTGAAATGTAATATTTCTGAACGGCTCTGAAGAAAAGCTTGGTTGCACAGAGCAGAGTTTGTGGCAGTCCAAACTTTCTGAGTCTTTAGCATGGCTGGGAAAGGGCTCTGGTTTGTAATCCATGACTGGAGCGTTCTCAGTCTCTCCATCAATATATGTTGATGTGAGAATTGCCATTAAAAATAAATACAGACAACTAAACAACATTGGGGGGGGGAGAGACTGGGAATGGTTTTCGGTGCCAAGTTGAGTGTGAGAGTGACTACGCAAGACACAAAGAAGTTTGGCATCCCTTCTTGTGCGTTTGCAGGGAAAACAGGTATTTGTGAAGCACCAAACAAGAAAAGCTACAGCTGAAAACCCTGGGATAGTGGCTCTGCATCAAAAGAATACAGTCAAGCCTTTGCTTGTCTTTGGAGATACTGAAACTACAAGTCTTGGCCAGACCATGAAGACACTGACAGAAGAGGCTGTAGAACAGTACATCCAGAATAAGGTAAGGGTCTGTCTGTCTGTCTGTCTGTCTGTCTTGTTTTCTAAAGGTTCAGAGTGAAGGAGTGGATGCTATTCCCAGCTCTTCAGTTTTGAGGTGGAAATCTCCAGAGAGCGGATTCCTTGGTTGGAGACCCATTAAGTCACAACGTAGAATAAAATCTAGAGCGTCCTAAGCTTTTCCATATTTGGTCCAGCTGATCTCATTAATGAGCTAGGGAATTAGCAATTGGCAAAATGTCCTGAAAGAGCCAAAGAATCTAACGTGAGAACAGCTCTTAGGTCTCCCATTGAGAGCTATGGTGCCATTCTGCATTATGAATCCATGCAAGGAGACTGATGGTGATTCTGGATTCAGGTTACAGTGCAGCTGCTCCCCTGGCAAAGGGATGCATTTGTATCCATTGGGGAAGGTAAGAAGAACAGTGGTTTTTTCATATTGCCTACTTCTAGACTTCTCTTTGACTTGTCTGCTGAAAAGACTCTGAAAACTTGTACAGGGTTCCTGGGCAGCTTCCAGGGAGCACATTTGGCTCACATGGAGAACTGCCCAGGTATGTTCTGCCCAGAACTGCCCAGGCCTCCATGTCCTCTCCATGTGAGCTGAAAATATTTCACTCTGTTATGTGCCTGTGTATTGCAGAATAACGTCCCGGTAGTGGCTTCGGGAAGGCTTTATACCAAAATCAGTGGGGGCCAAATTAGAGGTGGCATTGAGAGATCCGTGATTGGATCTCCCCATGTTCTTTTGAAAAGGTAAATGCAGTTGTGAGTGGCAGCGGGAGCTGGGGAAGGAGACCTGGGTTCAGACTACAGTGCTGGGGCGGGAAGATTTACCCTCCTTCCTGTTTTTCCAGACCACAGTTCCAATTACAATAAAATGCTTCGCCCTCCCCCAGGGAAGATACGTATTTCTTTACGCTACCTTTCTTCTCTGCTATATTTGTGTTCTAAGTTTCCACTTCTTTGTGCCCTCTGGTCAAGCAAAAAAAAAAAAAAAAAAAGTAATGATGCCCACAAAAGGTGCAAAATTATTTCATGTGATATTGCGTCAACATGTCCCAATATATGTAGGCAACAGTTCCCAAACTGTGGCTCAGGGGAGCTGGAGAATCCTCAGAAAAACCTGCCATCTTTTACAACGTAAAGGATTGTATCCCTAATGGGGAACTGCAGCCAATGGCCCAGTAGGTCAAGGGAGTCGCCAGCTGAAGTTTAGGAACCACTACATGAAAAGCTCTTTGGTAGGGGGGCAATTCACTCTGCTCACTGGTCAGCCAGTGCTTTGCACTGTAACTTACTGCTCAATAGCTGCTTTCAGACTTTTCAGTGTAGCTTACTTGTGAGCTCAGTAAAAAGATTTTGCCAATGAAGAGTTTTCCTACTCCAAATATAATGATTTTGATGAGTGGCGTTGTAAGGGGGGGGCGGGGGCAGGATGGTGACACCACCAGGGACCAAAATTGCTAAAATCACAGTTTTACTGAATAATACCATCATGCTATATACCATCGGATGTGGACTTTCACCCAGAATTCCATGAAAAAAACCAGAGTGTAATATCTTCATTCTATCAAAAGTTATGGCCAAAAAACTAAAAACTGAAAATAGAACTTTTTATGTAAAAATCACAATTTTTTTAAAATCATTAGTATGAGTCAGTTCTCATTTCCATGTATCAGAGCTAATACTAGAACTTTTATTTAACTGTGTGAGTGTCATCAAATTGGCCACAGATTTTTTGTTGGTTACTAATTTGTTGGGTGACCTGTACTATAGTTAAATAAATAAATAAATAAATAAATAAATAAATAAATAAATGAAAGAGAAAGAAAGAAAGAAAGAAAGAAAGAAAGAAAGAAAGAAAGAAAGAAAGAAAG
>JAJKFI010000066.1:4141438-4298061 GCA_029204185.1 Lerista edwardsae | reverse complement strand
AAGAAAGAAAGAAAGAAAGAAAGAAAGAAAGAAAGAAAGAAAGAAAGTTGATGGGGGGGGGTGTAACACAAACCCTAGTAATACCACTGCATTTATGTTGTGCATATGGTATTGTAATTTGTTCTGTATGGTTTGGGAGGAGGGGTGACACACATCATGGGGGGTGACACGCTGACCTCCCACCCTGGGTGACGCAAACGCTAGTGCATTTTCCCACAGAATTAAGCATTTTGTGTCTTTGAGGGGTATGTAAACTTTTGGTTTGTGAATTGTTAGTCCTGCTTCTGTTCACTTTCAGGTATTTATTTTGTCGCCAGATGACCCTGTTTCATACATGCACATGTATGTGCGTGCATGCACACACAAGCACACATTCCAGAGACTGCCTGGTTCAGTTGGCTCCATTTGACTACCTTCTGGCATATGATTGGGGCAATTTACAGCAGTATTACGGACGTGGTGTGTTATGTCTGCAGGTGGACCTACGGCATTGCATGGTGTCCAAGACTGTGGATACAGTGCAGAAAATCATCCAGCAACTAACCTCAGAAATCAGCAACAAGGACTCCCGTTTCCAGGCCATCTCCAGCTCTGGCATCCATAATGAAAATGTGAAGGTAACAGCAATGTCTTGTATGCAATGCATGAATGATTCCGAGTCTTGCTGCAGAGGTGTTGCTCTCGTCACAGACTCTGAGAGTTGTCGGCTCTGACTTTTGCCTCTGCCATAGTGTAACGATCCTATGGGATGTAATCTCTCTTAACACCTCACATTGACTCTCCCAATAGCACTCAAAGCACTAATGTGTCAGCTGAACAGTTTACAATTACAATTCACAAGGCCTTCTCTGCATGCTTCTCTCTTCACACACATAATTAGTGTGTGCATAAGTTGCATAAGTTGCCACATCTGGAATATTGTGTATGGTTCTGGTCGCCGCACCTCAAAAAGGACATAGTGGAGCTGGAAAAGGTGCAGAAGAGAGCAATAAAAATGATTACGGGGCTGGGGCACCTCCCTTATGAAGAAAGACTGCAGCATTTGGGGCTCTTCAGCCTAGAAAAAAGGCGCCTGAGGGGGGACATGATTGAGACTTACAAAATTATGCATGGAAGGGATAGAGTTGATAGAGGGATGTTCTTTTCCCTCTCTCAGAACACCAGAACCAGGGGGCATCCGCTAAAACTGAGGGTTGGGAGAGTTAAAACAGATAAAAGGAAATACATTTTTACCCAGCGGGTAGTTAATCTGTGGAACTCTTTGCCACAGGAGGTGGTGATGGCATCTGGCCTAGATGCTTTTAAGAGGGGATTGGACGGATTTCTGGAAGAAAAGTCCATCATGGGCTATAGGCCCATGATGGACTTACATTAGTAGTATGCTACTTCAGAGCACTGGGTGCAAGGGAGTGGCAACAGGATGCAAGCATCTTGTTGTCTCGTGCTTCCTTGCGGCACCTGGTGGGCCACTGTGAGATACAGGAAGCTGGACTAGATGGGCCTTTGGCCTGATTAGATCCAGCAGGGCTCTTCTTATGTTCTTAAGTTTTAAGGCAGGCTTTTGGTTGATGGGGTTAAGCCTGAAAAGGAAGTGTGTCTCACTTCATCCACCAATCTGTTCAGTGCTGGCATCAGAGACTGGCCAGGTGGGGCCCATGCCCATCAGGGGGCCAACCTGACTGTAGCCTGATCCCTCTGGGCAGTGCCCAACATACCATCAGAGAGTGAATAGGGGTTTTTAGGGGAGGTCCAATACAGGGCATTGCCCCAGGGCCCCAGTAACTTGTCTTTGTCAGTGAATATGAGAGAGTGCAGAGGTGCCCTGCTGAGTGTGTTGGGATACGTGGAAGTCGGCACCCTCTGGACTGAGCACTAGAAAAGCATTGGGGTTCCACTGATGAACTGTTACTCCTCTATACAAAGCCATAGAGTTGTCCATTTACCATAGTGGTGATAATTGGGCACATTCTCTTACAGGAATTAATACCCAGTGTAATATACTATTTGTGGTATTAGGCTGAATATATATTTGTAGCTGTTAATGGTACGCGGAGCACCTTTAGCCATGGAAATGCTCTCCTATGTATTAAAATAGTTTTGATGGTATTTGGTTGTAGTTAGGGCAGAAGTTAAAAATGGCAATTTATATGGGCCCAGCTGGGTGAGAAGTCATTATCTGGAGCTCCACTTGAATTTGAGTGATGGGATGCCAAAGAACAGTGATGCTATTTCCACCACCCCACCCTCATTTTTCAGCAGTCTTCAATTCTTTCTTCAGTTCTAAAGGTGGGTTGTAATGTTTACTGAACCATCTCTTGCAGGATCCACCCTGTAGATGTTAGAGAGTGTCAGAGCACCATCACAAGCTCTGTTTCAGAGATCTTATCTCTGCATCCTATATGCTCTTGAGCATATTTGTGCCTTCTCATCTCCGTGGACTGTGACCCACTCATCCGCTCTGTAGGGGGTGGAGGAGAGGTGGGTAAACCTGGGACTGGCAATGCAGGTCGAATTCCCTCATGGGCAGAGTGCAGTGTTCTTTCGTTCCCTGCTTCTAGAAAGCCAGATGTCTAGGTTTGTCCAGATGTCAGCAGCAATGTGTGCTGCTCCCCACTCCAAATAAGCCCCATCTCCATGCTGAACAATCGATATTTGTCTTCTTGGATTGAACCCTACTTCGCAATTGCTTTGACACTGAATGCATTTTTAGCTAGCTAATCAACCACTCTTTCTGTCTACTTGCTTTCCTTATTACTTCTCTCAGGATCAGCCAGCCTTACTGGCTAAGTGGTCAGCTCTGCTTCAGGGGAAGCGCCCATTCCACCCATCCATCCAGGTACTATCACCTTGCATGGATTCTACCCATCTTCCCTCATGCTTGCTTCTCTCCTCGACCCCTGCCAGATTGCCCCCATTTAGTAGTCATCTCTTATTCACCCAAACCTTTCTGGGTTATGCTAAAGCTTATCCTGTTCCTAATTTGCTTGTCTACTGAGGACTCCTCTTTGGAGGATGCCTTGCATTTTGGGAGGCTGCTTATCAGTCTGGGCCATGCATAATTTGGTTGGCCTGTTGTTATCCATGATATTCTCAGACACAGGGTACCACACACACACAGAAGTTCCTGTACAAAAACTAAAGGAACAGTGCCCTTCTGTAGTCTTTGACCTCAAGGAAAGGTTTTAATCTTACAAAGGTTTTAATCTAGAATAGTTTGCTTTCTGAGCAGTGCCTATTGCAGCCCAGTCCTAGGCATGTCTACTCAGAAGCAAGTCTCATGGAGCTCAATGGGACTTATTCCCAGGTAAGTGAGCATAGGATTGCTGCATTAGTTGCTCATTGCATGTACTTTCCCCACATACTACCATCCGGGCCTTGTTCCCATTCACAGCCTTCTCCTTTAGATTGCCTGGAAGTAGTTGCCTTGTGCATGAGGTGGATCAGCTTTGCGCATGTTCCAGTGCGTGATGGCAGAGTGTTGCTACTGTGTGTGCTGCGCGACATGTGAACTGAAGTTGGTGGGATGGAGTCGTGTTTGTTTAGTGTTTTAGCAGTTTCCTGTTAGTGACTTTAAAGCAACTCTTGCAGCATGGATGATGATGGTGATCAAAACAGAGCAGTATTTCTCAAACGGTGGGTCACAAGCCAATTTCAGGTGGGTCTCATAGCACCTCGGGCAGCTATCACTGAAAAGGTGGGAAGATGGGACACTGAAAAGAGAGATGACAGTGTGGTTATTTTGCTTGTGTCAAGTTTGTAAATAGGTTTTTTTTTTTTACTTTCTGATTCATTTTGCTGTTGGAAAATGTAGGGAAAATGTAGGTTTCTCTACAATCATGTAAATAAGCAGCTGTTGTTGCAATAAACCAAGTTTTAACTAGCCAATGATTAACAGTTGGCAGATTTCAACTTAGAAGCAATCATGGTTTTTGCTGCACTAACAACATTACTTAGAGAAGGTTCCCATATTTAGCAGAAACAATACCCTTTAAATAATTCAATAGAATATTTAAAGGCATAGCCGTGGAAACGTCCCTTGACCTACTGGACCATTGGCCTTCGATCCCCATTAGAGCTTCAATCCTATTCATTGTTTATGGCGGTGGGTTTTTCCACAAGGATTCCATGGCTCCCCTGGTTTTTTTTCCATGGCTCCCCAGGGAGCCACAGTTCACAGTTTGGGAACCACTGGACTAAGGGGAAATTAAAGCACACAAGAAGGGAGAAAGGAGGATTGGAGAGACTGGAATGCAGAGGCAGACTACTGGGAGGACCGCACAAGAAAAAACCAGCAGAGGGGAGAACAGACAAAGCAGTAACCCAGGGTGTTAACAGGAACTTCAGGGTTGCCCTGGTATCTGCTGGGGTTTTGTTCCAGACTCCACCGTGGATACCTGAAACAGTGGATACTGGGGACACCTTTTTAAAGATAGGGGAACATCAGTCTTGCAGCAGCAAGATAAAAAAGAGATTTGTTTAATGTTCCCCTATCTTTTAATAGGTGTCCCAGTATCTGTGGCATCTGTGGATAACTGAAACCGTGGCTACCAAATCAGTGGATACCAGGGTACACCTATACTCATCTAAGCTGTCTTCTAGTTTGGAGCAGGCCGGGAGCCAGCTCAGAATGTGTAGTTACCCTGTAGATCAGTGGTCAGGGAACAGGGGTAAATTACCCCAAATGGGGTAAAAATGAAATTCCTGGGGGTAACGGATGGTCGCGCTGCTGAGACACAGCTGGGCATGCATATGAATCTATATGCATGCCCGGCTTTGTCTTGGCAGCGCGACCGTCCATTACCCCCGTTCCGGTTCCGTCGCTGGCTGGCTGGCTCCGTTTTGTTTTGTTTGTTTGATTTGCTCCGCCCTTTACAACTTCATATTTACATAGCATTAATTAAGCTCATTAATTAATCAAATAAAAAGCAATGGGGTCCAATGTGTAATTTTTTTTTCTTTTGTTCTGGCGGGGGTGTGTGTAAACGTTGGCGTATCTAAATATATTTTGGGGTAAAAGGTAAAAAAGTTCCCTGACCCCTGCTGTAGATAGAGCTTGGGGGTGGCTGTGTGTCAGCAGGTGTCTTGGACTCTTTGATGCACCCAAAGACCTGGATTAGGATAGAATTAGAATAGAATTTTTTATTGGCCATACATGGATTTCACCTTACACGGAATTTTCCTTTGGCCCAAAAGCTCTCACATATACCTTAAACTAACAAGTAGTACCATCACATTAACAAGACCCCACTAACGCTAAATTTATCCAAATCAAAACCAAAACATCAACATAATCAGCTATTCAGTAGCCCAATAGCACGGGGAATTCGTGCTATTATTCCCAAGGTGGGGAGCCTCCAACTGACCCTGTGTTTCAAGGCTCTTGTGAAAAGACCAGTGGAGATATTGGGAGGCCCCACCTTTTCCGGTTGCTGTTCCCATTGCCCAATAAAACCTAGGTTGATTTGGTCAGGAGTTTGTCTGATTTCCTGTTGGGACCCCCATCATTGGTTTCCAAGCCCCCCTGGAGGTAGAGCTGCTCCCCCAGGAAGAGGCATGGGGAGATGACAGGGGGCTAGAAGCTCTTTTACACTGGTTTGTTGAGCGCAACTCCCTTTACCCTGATCTCTTTCCTGATGCCATACAGTAAAAGACGAACTGTTTCTCTATGGAATTTGCAAGCTTTTGACACCTGTTGCTGACTTATATTTTCACCTCTTATAAGCAAAGGTTCTAGAAGTAGAATTATTCCATATCTAGGCAACTCTTTTATTTATTTTCCAGTACCCATCTGATTTCCCTAATGAAGTGGGGTGAGGAAGGGCAGTTTGACAGCAGTGCTTTGGCAAGTCCGAGATGGTTTCATGTGTGCAGCCTAGCCTAGCTTCACAGTCATGCTGCCTTTTCAGACCAGGCTATGAAAGGAGTGAGTGAGTAGATTCACCTCCTGGGGATGGGAAACAGGAGTTAGCTTAGCCCTGATCAGAAGTGACTGCTGGGAGAGGTTCTTGGAATGTTGCCGTAGATGATCATCAATATGCTCTGATACGCTCCGACACCCAGCTCTGCTTCTCCATTTCATCTGAACAAGATGTGTTAGTCTAAACCCTTGAATATTTGTCTGATTCATTAATGGACTAGATGAGGGTGAATGAATTGAAAATCTGGTACACGACATATTTTTCCGGTGGGCAGCCTTGGTACCAGTGAAGACCCACCATGAATGAGATCAACTCTTCAAGGTGGCCCAATTTCTGCATGTCAGGTGGAGACTGTTGATAAGCTTTGGCTGACTCAACAACCACCCCTTCTTGGGAGAGAAAGGCTTGTCCACTGTTGTGGATGCTCTGGTACCCTAATTCGCTTGTTGTTCTTAGCATCTCCTCTTCAAATCTCTCTGAATTTGTCTAGGTCTTAACACCCAGCCTGTTCCTCATCACTGTCCCCTTGCTTGGCCTGACGGGGTACAAAGAGCGTCAGATCCGGCACTGGCGTTACTACACTGCCCACGGGGCAAAGCTGCTGTCTCCGGTCAGGGATCCAGAGGAGCTGCAGCAGTGGCTCGAGGTGGAGCAGTTCTCCAAGAGCCTACAGCAGTGGCACGAGGCAGATGTGAACATTGAGGGTGACCTCGTGCCTGCCAAAGTCCTGTCTGTCTTCCGAGGACTGGTGGAGAACGCAATCATATCTTGCCATCTCACAGGTGAGTGTACTGTGGAACATGCAAAGAACCTCCCCCCCCCCCGTGTGTGTGTGTGTGTGTGTGTGTGTGTGTGTGTGTGTGTGTGTTTAGCAGCACTTTTTACAATAAAAGGTTATGGCTCCCTTTTGTTGCTTCAAAACCTCCTGGCCCCCAAGGTGATGCATTAATTACCCTGATGCCCCTCCCACCAAGAGTGCTTCAACTACCATCTCTGCTGCTTTTAATCTCTCTCCATGGATTTGAAAAGCAAGAGGGAAAGTGGAGCAGAAGAGGAAACGTGGAGGAAAGTGGTGGCCTAGAATATAGGTCACCTACCTTATGTACTTATTGGTCCTTCTTTCTAAACCTGTACTGCTTGGTGTTCCAACAGGACACTTCTTGGAATGAAGTCCTGTGTGGCTTGCTACAGCTTTGGGATGGGTTAAGGTTGGGAAAACCATCATGTGAGCTTGCAAGGCTGGATTTCTGGTGGAAGCTGTTTGGGTATGCCAGCATGTAAGAACAAGCAGTGTCTGCAGCTTGCCGCTGAATAGGCTACTTTCCGACCAATGGCAAGGCTATATTCCAAAATCCATAATGTAGGAATAAGTTATCCCACTCTACCACTCTCCCTAGCAATGGCACCTTTGAGTCAATCACTTTGTCACTTCAGGACTCCTCTGAGGATATGGAAACCATGCTCTGTTATATATGTATTAAGACTCTACATGCTTCCTAGCAACTTTCCATGTTGCTGTGTGGTTCTGGGTTATGTGGTTCAATAGATTATTATCTAGACTTGCCACATAGAGAGCCTTATGTGATGCCTGTGGTGTCTGTCTGGATGTGGAGGAATGAGCTTCACTTTAGTGCTATTGACAAAAGCGGCAGAGAGATGGAGTGTTGAGTCACTCTGACCATGGTATGCAGAGGAAGCTGCCTTGCTCTGACACTGAGGGTGCAATCCTGATCTTGAGTTAGGCCAGCAAATTTGGCCAGCACAAGAGCCATCATAAAGCGCATTTGGACCACTCTTGGAGTCAGGGAGAATGATGCATGTCTGTATGCTGGCCTCTCTGATGCTGAGAGTGGTCCAAACATACTTTACAGTGTCCCTTGAGCCAGCCAAACTTTGCTGGCCGAACTCCAGGTTAGGATTGCACCCTGAGTCAGATCATTTTTAGTTTGGTATTGTTGACACTGACTGGCAGTGGCTCTCTAGGGTTTCGTACAGGATTTGTTCTTTGTCCTTCCTGAAGATACCAGGGCTTGATCTGGGACCCTCTGCATGCAAAGCACGTACGTGTTCAGCTCCTAAGCTGTAGTCCACATACCCCACACCATCCCCCAGTGGCATTCCCAAAGTTGCTGGGGCTGTTGGCCAACCTCCAGTAGCAATGACTTTTTTCATATCTCTTCCCTAGACAAAGTCAGCGTTTTAGAAGGCTCCAGCTCTGTGGTCCGTGTTGCTGTTGAGACATCCGATTTCCAGGTGGACATCGAGCTGGCTCCATCAGTTGAGATCCCAACTTGTTGGCCTCAGAAAATCAAGTGGCCCCGATGCTTCAAGCGCTGGCCTTGCCAGGACAAAGTGCAGTGTGTTAAGGTACTAGGCTGAGGTCGTACTTGGAGACTGTGACTTTAGCCCAGAGAGGAACTTTCAAAGGAGCACACGGAGGGAGACAGCAGCAAGATTTATGCTAGAAGAACTGTTTAAAAAACCTCAACTAATATTATGCATGCATGCATGCACGCACTGCATTCCCACTGATTTCTTTTTGCCCTCTTCAAGGAAAAGAGATGACGCTTTGCAGCACATCTCCCAAAAACAGGGAGGCAAAGAGGGAGTCATATATGAGTTTCATATTGAGGGATAACAAATGTGCACAATCCATTAGTAGGTTTCCACAAGATCGCCACTCCCTGATTCCTTTTTAAGGCTCTGAAAATTAGACAGTGCCTTCTCCCACATTTTCCCTTGCAGCTGCCGAAGCCATTCTGCATCCCTTCTTCTTCCCATCCGTGAACAAATCAAAAACTGCAGGGCATATTTATGGCGGCGGCTGCTGTCTGGAGCTCTCTCTTTCACAGGAGGCTCACCAAAGCCCACGTCTGAGCTTTCCGCCTAGAAAACTTGCTTGTAATGGATTAAGCGTGCATAATGTATGAAATTCAGCACATTGTGTAGTTTTTTAATTTCACATTTTATTTCATACCTATTACTACCCACCCACCCCAGACTTTAGAATGAAGTGGACTAATTTAGGGCACAATCCAACGTGCGCCCTGGGGCCCACCCTAGCCACGTGCATCGGCCCAAGGCAGCAGCGCTGGCATGAGAGCGCCGACTGGCACCCTCGCATCAGTCCTGCTGCAGTCGGGCCGACCCTAGCAGTAGCATCAACCCAACAGCACTGGCTGAAGCCTGCCCTGTGCTGCTCCTGCACCAGCCAAGTTCGGTTGGCACAAGAGCAGTTCTGGGTGGGGGGAGGGCAGCAGGGAGGGCATTTCTGGGTGGACCAGGAGGTGTGCAGCCCCAGGGAAGGGGCAGAGCTGGAATGCAGCCAATAGGTCGTATCCAAGCCTCTGTCCCGGGTGTGCGGCCCCGATTTGGACCAAGCAGCGTCCTCGGCTCTGCTCCAGCTAAACAGCAGGCACAGATCCAAGGAGCCCATAGGTGCAGCTTGCGCTTACCCCAGGGTAAGGGCGCGCACATGCCCTTGCCTCAGGAAGGCTCCTGCCTGCTCCCAAGCTGTACTGGATATAGTGCAGGCCTGCCAGCCTACCTGTTCCAGCACATCTTAGGATTGTGCCCTTAATTTAATAATCAGTAGCAGTTGAGCTCCCGGTGTGGTGCTTAATGGTATCTGAGCTTTGATGCCAGACTCTGGGCTGTCCTCTGCCTGCTTCCTCCACTCTTCCCTGCAGAACTTACGTTCAGCTTCTTTCTTGCAGTCTTTTGGCTTCGATCTCCTGGCCTCTTCCAACTACCACTGGCAGCTGAGCTTCTCACGGGCTGAGCACATACTGATGGAGGGACTTGATGAGGATGGTGGTTGCCGCATGAGGTGCTTCCGGGTTATGAAGCAGATGAAGGAGGATGTCTGGTGTCCTGGAAATAAACCCATCCTCTCATCCTTTCATCTGCAGGTAGGTGTCGTCAACAAGAGCAGCGAGGCTGGAAAAGGGAGAAGGATTTATAGTACAGCTGGCCTGTGTTGGAGGATTGGCTGCTTACCTAACATTAGTGCCCATAGCTTGCTAGGAGCTCTGAAAAACATATGGTTTTTCATATGGGAGGGTGCAGTTCCATATGAACATGCCTGGCACCATAGCAGACTATTGGGTTATCTAATCCGCAGCTGCCCACCATAGCACTCTCCAGGGTTTCAGCCAGATCTAGCCCTCCTAATCTGAGACTGAGGCTCAAGCTGCAGATCTTCTGCATGCAAAACAGCCTCCTAAAATGCTGTGAGTTCTGCCGCCCTAAGGCGTTTCCAGAACTGTGCCAAATGGGGCTTGTTTATTTATAAACTACGCACAGTCCAGGGGATGTTATTGATTAATGAATATGGTCTTTCGGACAAATGATCTAGAGGAGTTTACTTATGTGTCATGGCCCTGTTAGCCAAAACAAAACAAAAACAAGAGGTGCTTAAAAATGCATTAAAGCTAAATGGAAAGTTAAGACCAGGGATTTATCTCATAACACTTACAAGTATTTAACCCATTCAATCACTTTGCCTCATTCACAAGTCCAAGTTGTCCATTGTTCTCAAACTGTGGTTGCTGCACTCATGGATGTTCACGGATGCCCCCCCCCCCCATGCCTCTCTTGCCACCCATCAACACACTTAAAAACTATTGATCCAGTGTGTGGACATGACCTTATACTGTATATATGGTTTGAGGGCTGCAGTGTTAAATAAAAGGGGCTGTTACAAATGGGTTACACTTATTATTTGGTCCAAAGTGTGTGAGAGCACCCCTGGCCCCTTGGAAAGAAGAGTAGGTTGGGACTCTGCCAGCTGGGCATCCTCATGTCTTTGGAGTCCTTCCCTTGCATCCCACCTCTGCCTCCAATCTCTGCAACGGCTTTGCTTCCATCCTTCTCATTCATGCAATTGGGTATAGTTTGGGGTGGAGTTCAGGAAGTGGCGTCAAGGAGTCCACTCCATTCAACATTTTGGTTCATCCAAGGACAGAATCCAGCAGTTGTAAGCAGGACTAAGGTCCAAGCTCTATATAGAAACCATCTATTCACCTAAGGCAGTGTTTCTCAAACTGTGGGTCAGGATCTACTTGGTGAGTCGCGATCTGATGCCAGGTGGGTCACAGAAAACTGGGAGCAGCTATTCTGGATGCTATAGACCATACTCTTGCTATATTCCTTTTGTGAGGGTTAACTATTTGAATTTTCTAGTGAGGGTTTCTTTATAAAAAATTTTAGTTCTGTGCTTTTACATAATATTTTGTCCTAACCTTGCTTTCTGTCAGGGATATTTCATGGCTGTGCAATTGCTGAAGTCCAAGCATGCATTCCAGAAGTGTCATCTGATTATGTCACAACGATGGCATTTCCTACTTATTGATGTCATTTCTGGCTATGACATCACTTCCAAGTTAATGACATCACTTCTAGTGGGTCCTGACATGAGTGCCATTCTAAAAAGTGGGTTCCGGTGCTAACATGTTTGAGAATCGCTGACCTAAGATGTTCAGCTTTAAAAATATAGCTGGAGCAGGTGAGCAGGAAACTGGTCCTTTCCCTTGTTTTTCTATCAACTATTCCCAAACAAATCCAGCTAGACCATTGTTTTCTTTTGACCCAACCCTACCTTCTTCCAGGTATACAGAGTTGAAGGCTTCAAGTTCAACAGCAAATGTAGCAGGGGAAAGAGAAGTAGCAAATGGTAACTGGCTTTTCTTGCAAGGGCTTCCTTCAACCTCCACTCCCACCAGCAAGCAATTGCAGTGCTGCTGCATAATAGTGTTCCACAGGAAAATCATAATGTTTGTAAAAAAAAAAAAAATCTGTCATTTGGTTAGAACAGATCCCTTGAAGCATCTTCACTCCACAACGGCACTTGCCAACTTTTGCGGCATCCACGTTATTCTGCATGGTAGTGACTTCTTTCTCTGTCTTTTGAAGATGGTGCTCTTTTGGACCTGCGAGAAGTACCCTCTCTCCAAGCACTGGCGCTGCTTCCGCATAGGCTTCCTACGACTGGTCCGGAAACTGCACAAATGTGTGAGCCAGCATTTCCTGAAGCACTACTTCGTCAAGGATGCCAACCTGCTGAAGTACGTCAATGTCAATGACTTGGACATGTTGGCAAGCAAATTGGCTGTCTTCTTGGATAACCCTGTGCTTCCCTTAGACTGAGAAGGCTGGAAAAAAAAGGGATCTGTGTTGGAGTTGGCACAACTCCGTCTGCTGTCTAGAGGGGGCAGTCTAATGTCCAAAGGGGGCACAATGTGATGTCCTATGACCCAGACCCTTCTTACCTGTCCTCTCTGTGATTCCTGCAGGGGTGTGGCCTTGAACGTATTTCCTTCCCTTCTCCTCTGAGCATGTCCCTTTTGTTCTCTGACCACCAAGCTGGTAAGTTGTGCAGACCAAGGGCTCTGATGCCCCTGCCATCTTAAGCACACCTCCATGCATGGCGATGCAGCTCTAGGGCCTTTCCTTCTAGGTGTTAGTTGTACCTCTGATCCTAATCAGACGCTGTAGATATGCACTGAATGGAACTGTGAGTAAACCTTTCTTTTTTGCAGCTTTACCAAGCCTCTGCCTCATGTGTCTTTTGTTAATAGCAGTCAGCCTGGGTGAGGGAGGTTCCCATGAAGTGATGCCCTAAGGGGGAAAATCCACTGCTTACTCTACTCTGCTTTCCCCCATCACCAATAAGAAATTGTCCAATACTCTGACCCACTTTTGTGGCCTTCCTTAGGACCAAACTACATACTAGTTTTGCTTGGAGGGGGTTCCTAGAGCTGGAGTGGAGGCAGTGCTCAAAATGCCATGTAACTGGGACAGAGTGGGGAAGGGGCCCTTTACACTACCCTGCAGAAGTTCTGATCTCAGTCATGTTCTCCCCACCCACGGCAGGCCATTTTAATAAGAAAGGAAGCTTCCTCTGAAAGCATATAGAAGCTGTACTGATCAAAATAGTGGACAGAAGGACATGGGATCGGCACTAGCCCCATCATGGGTTGTTGCCATTTCAAGTGCTTCCCCAGTGATCTTGTTTGACCCTCAGTCAAACTAGCATGTTTATTGTCATGTTCCTCTGTATTGTTGTTTGTGGTTATCTTTTTAGGTACAGAGGTAAATGGAGATGGCACATAGACACTCTTCGATGCTCTGTCACCACGATTTTGTTGCTTCAGACTCCCTTCTTTTCCCTGGAGCTGGGCACTGTCAAAGCTCCAAGGCCAGAAAGCGGGAGTGTTGGGTGCTGGAGAATGGGTGAAGTTGTTGCCATATGTGGAGCGTTTGAAGTTGTTGCCATATGTGGAGCTTTCTTGTTGTTAAGGCAACCAAATGTGTCTCTGTCCATCAGCAAAATGGGTTTAGTATAGAGGAGATTGGTGCAAATTTATTAAGCTGCTTAAATGTGATTGAAAATGTTTTGTTAAATTTGGTGTGTGTGCGTGTGCGCGTGCGCGTGTGGCATCTTATTGTTTTGCTGAGAAATGCTCCATATTCCAGCTGCAGAGAGTTTTGACTTTCACTCAAATTAGTCACTTCCTCATTGTCTTCCCTTCTAAGGTTACTTCTCACGTGATGGTTTTCAGACACAAGCTGACAAGCCCTGGTTGAATGCATGTGCAACAAGAGAGAATGCATGCAAATGATACTAAATAAAGCAATTATAAGGTATACGTGCAACTTATATTCCTAGACAGACTAGATCACTTCCAAAAATCCCACAATTTATAAGCCTGTAAGGGAACCAGTATAAGTCTGTAAGGGAATCATTAATAGACTACTACTACGTGCCTAATCAGACATGTCTCTAACTATGCAATGTTACCTGGTGGGTGAGTTCTTGATTTTTTTAAATAGTGATGGATAGGACTGTGAAACAGAGCAGAACTGAAGCAGGGACATGAATGGCTTTGCCCCAGCACTAGTTTTGCTCCCAACCATTCCTCTCGCACACTATCTTAAACAGAAAAAGAAACTTCCATTAAAAGCCAAAGGACATTTGTTTTCCAATTAGAAAAGCATGCAGTGCAAGGTGTAGGAGGACAGACTTCCCATGCTTGCCACTGCTGCTACCTCTGCTTGTGCTATGTTACTAGCTCCCCTGCAGTGGAGCTCAGAAGAGAGTCTTTCTATGAAGGGTCTGGAACAAATTTTGCTTGTGTTTTTTTTTTTTCTGAATAGCTGCCCAAATTGTTGGCCCGTAATACCTAGATGTTCCTATTTGCTAGGGACCTGGAGTGTTTTTTTAAAAGTTAGCAATGCAGATGGGCACACTTTTGGCTACATGCATCCACTTTTAAAAGCAAACAGTAATAGGTTGTTGTTGTTTTTTGCATTTGGGAGGGCAGAGAGAGAAATAGAGGCAAAGAAGTATAATGCTGTGGTCATGTTTAATAAAACTAGAATAAAATGTTTTTATTCCAAATAGCTACACTTGTGGACATTTGAGAGCATTATTTATTTACTACTACTACTACTACTACTACTACTACTACTACTACTACAACATCAATGGCAGTGGGTACACCTCTAATATGCCATTGTGGTCTCACCAGGACTCTTTAAAAGGCCAGGGCTGACCCAGCTGGACTCCACCAGGTAGTGTCAGTGTCTCACGTAGGCTTGCTAGATGAGTCTTATTTTAAGAAGGTGACTAGGGCCAAATGACACATTCCATTAACCACATCACTGGGCCTTACTTTTTTACTTATGAAATAGCAGCCATGGATTTCGATTTGGTGGCGTTGGATTGGGGCAGTGATGGAAGCAAAGAGTTAAAGACCCCTTTTCAAGACTCAGTCTCAATTCAGATTGCCTCTCACAGTAGGTGCTATCTAGAAAACACAAATTAAGCATGCCAGGGCCAGTGGCATATGCAAATACAGAGGGCTGTGGAACAACCATAGCATTCTACACAGTGGTGTCATTCAAATGATTTAGGAACAGGAACTCACTTTTGATTGGCACTTGTCGGGAACCCGGAACCAGCCACGGAGCCCATTAGGATCCGGAACGCCCGTTCTGGTCCGTTCCCCCTGAATGACATCACTGATTCTACATTACATGTACTTTGGCCTTTAGGTCTATAGAATGTTGCCTGTATCCAATCCTTTGTAATTATATGCCACGCTATTGTTGTTGAAGTGATTAGTATTTGTAGCATCATCTCTCTAAATAGCATTACAGAGAAACAACAACTAATCCTTGTCTCAGAGCTTGGAATCAACACAAGGTAGGCACTACAAGGTGGGGAGGGAAGGAAATGATAATGGGGAGAATATGCCTGCTGTTCAGTAACATGAACTGGGGGGTTCATAGGGAAGGAGGGAGCACAATTCCTGGCATATATCCTCAATGGGACTTATTCGCAGATATCTCTTTGGATTGCTGCCTAAGGGATAGGATCAAAGACTTAGGGTGCAATTCTAAAGAGCAGGAACAAGCAGGTTGGCAGGCCTGCACTGTGTCCTAATGCAAGTTAGGAGGCAGCTGCAGCTCACTGTGGGGCAAGGGGAGCATTTCCCTTTGCCCCGAGATAAACCCAAGCCAGGCAATAGAGATCCTTGGATCTGCGCCTGCTGTTTAGCTAGTGCAAATCTGAGCACCCTCGGGGCTGCACAGTTGGGGATGGGGATTTGGATCCAGCATAACTGCTGGATCCGCCCTCTCCCCAGACCACTCCACCTGCGGGAATGCCTCCCCCCCCCCCCATCTACCCACCCCCCCCCCTTCCCCCCGGACCCGAAATTGCCCTGTGCGGACCGACCTCGGCCAGCACAGGACCGATACACATATTGGTCATGGCAGTAGTGCAGGGCTAACACTGATGCCTGCATCGGCCCACTGATTCTCAGACGCAGGAGCCCACAGAGAGGTTTGGATGGCGCTGTTAATGGAAAAAGTGAGTTTTGAGATGGGATTGAGCGAGAGAATCAATTCATGTTCCAGAACTAAGAGATAAGATGGTGGATAATCCTTATTTTGGACCCAACAGTTCCAAAGTAGCCTTTGGTTTTGAACGTTTGATGTAGCAAACCTCCCTAGCATCACTTTGTCTTGGAATACACATGCCCAGAACAGCTCTAAAAACATTGGCAGGCATCCCAGTAAATTCCAGAAAACACTTGTGGTATCATCCTACCAGATGGTGGCAGTCTCTCTCTGCACTATTTGCAGAGTTCATAGCTCTGATGGAAGGTCCTTCGCAAAAGCTTTGGCTGAAATAAACTCTCTAATGTGCTATGAGACTCTTCTGTTTCTGCTGCAACAGACTAATGTGGCCAACCCACCAGAAGTTATTGGTCTAGGTGCCCTGAGACATGTTATAAACACTGATACACTTCCAGTATTCCTGCTACTGATGTAAAGCAATAAAATGGCATTTTAAACACACATTTTAAAAGGGGTCAGAAAGTATGCCCCCAAAGAAATCCAATGGTGGACCCTGGAAAGCAAAGAGTTTCAGGCTTTCTGGTGTTCAGAAGTGTGATAAAACAAACCTGTGGAATAAAGGCATGGTTTATATAAGTTACATTGACTTTACAAGTTTGAAGACATGTCTTCATGTTGCCTCCTATACCTAATCTCTAGAGAGGTTCTTAAACATTTTTTTTGCAAATTTCATTCTCCCCCCAAAAAATTGCAGAAAGGGGTATTATGTTTTTATTCCAAGGGTACACTTTCATAAATTATAATAAAAACTTTAAGTGTGCTAGGTAGCTGATATATCATAGGTGGCATAACTCAACAGATGCAGCCACAGTCAATTAGGAATTAGAAAATTGTGGGGTTTTATTTTTTGCAGATTTTGGTGTTTCATTTTGTTTTTTACAAAAATAGGAAGTGCAGCAAGCAGTTTTGTTTAAAGCACACCTTATCTTCCAACTACTATCACGTTTTTCCTTCTACCTCTCCTTGATTGCCTAGTCTTCTGTTTGTGAAGCTGCAGGTATGGTTCTTCCACCTGCAATTTACATGCAAAACAGGTTTCGATGCCTGAGCTACCCAGTCTGTAAACGAGAAGAGCTATGCTGTTTCATGGTTAACCCTGTCAGTGAAAATGTATCTCCTCTTACTTAGAAACCCAATCCTGCTTCTATTGTGGGTTTCCCTCCAGGTATTTCATTTCTGGATAGGATGACCAGTGCAGGGGTACCTCAGTAGTGATAAGAAGTCTTACACTGACCCCCCTCCCTTGGAGGTAAACTTAGGGCTACCATTGCCACCAGGATTGGAGGTTCAAAGGGGTCCTCTGATGTATGTGGGCCAGGTGCCTGCCTTGACTGATTCCTGATGCCATCCTTCCAAAGGTGACACACATGAATCCATAGATAACCGAGGGAGGGAACAGACACAGGTGAATGAGAATGAACAACAGGAGCAGTGGGGAAGAGTCAGGGCAGAAAGTGGGGGCAGTTCACTAAAGGCAGAAGCCACTGAAGTTGGAGAGGATCAGGTCCCAATTTTGATTCCTCTCATTTCTGCCCCTTTAATTTTAAGGGCTGCTAATTTGAAGGCTCGTTACCCCGACGTGTGCTCCCTGTCCTTGCTGCAACTACCCAAGCCCCACAAACCTGTGATCCTCCCTTAGGATCACTGCTATAGCATACCAATTGCTTAACATTGAGAGAGAGAGAGAGAGAGAGAGACATACATACCAGCTGGACTTTGTTGTTGGAAAAAAGGTACATTTTACTCATGTGAAGGACATCAGCAAAATGGACACAAGCATGCAGGTTTCCAAGGAGATTACAAAACTTGTGCCAATTGTACATGTGCGTTTGGTCAGTTATACAATTCAATATGCAAACTTTGGATTTGAAAACAGCCAGTAAGAACATTTGCCCAATGTAATTGGCCATTTGGAATGTGAGACATCTGACTGGTTCTCCTTGAGGTTGCCCCCCCCCCTATACTGTGGCTCCAGGAAAGGGTTAAGGAGATGCAGACTACAATAGGTTGGCACACAAAAGCAGATAGAAGACATTTAGACCAGATAACAGTCGTCTATGCAGTAAGTACCTTAAATTGCCCTGAGGTGTGGCCAGCTACAGTTCTGATGGGCAGAACTCTTGGCAGATAAGAACTTGATTGAATTTTTAAGCTCAAATGGTCCTCATAATGCTTCTTTTTTCAGACATCAGATTTGCATTACAAGACCTGGGGAAGGGAGACTCTGGAATGTCTGTGCTATCTTTTCACAGAGGCTTACCTCTTGTGACCTCCTTGCAGGATAGCAGCTTAACTCCCAGGATTTGAAATCCAACATGGAGTCAGGCTTGGCCTCATTACATTTCTGGTCTTAGCCCAACACTTTCACAGGTCCCTGTGCATCTGGTTACACCTCCATCTGACCACCATGAGATAGCAAATGAGCACCATTTTACCTATAAGCCAAATTACCACAATGGGGTACAGAGCCATCCTAAGGACAGTGGTACCTTAGTGGTTCCTTAACAGTGGTTCTTGCCAAAATGTTCCTTTCCCACCAGAGTTGTTTTTTCTTTCAATGATTCAGGCTTACACTGTAGGTGAAGAGGAGCTTAGTGGTTTCAGCATGGCTGGGCTGTGGGCCTGCAGTCAGGGAGAAGCATGGTGGTTCCACATGGCCCAGCGGTGTGCTGTGAGCCAGGAGAGTTTGTGATGGTTGCACGTGGCTGGGGCAGAGCACGGCCAGCCAGGAAAAGCATAACAAAGTCTGAGAGAATCCTAGGGAGGGGGTGTCTGTTCTCACAACACCACCTTGAAGGTGCAAGGCGGCCTCTCTGGGAATTTAATGTGGGGTGGAGAATCTGGTTGGCATGCCTCTTTACCTCTGTTTGTGCTCTTATATATTTGTAAAACCAACACAACACAGATCTCATAAGTTTCCATGCTCCCTCTCCCATTCAAAGGAAACCCAACCCAAATACTGCCATCAAAGGGCCCACCATGAGCAACAGTGACAGTGCCCAATGTGCCATCAGGGGACGTGCAAGAGTGCCAGGAGAACCCAGCGCTGGGTTTTGCCCAGGATCCCCTGCAAGCTTGTGCCTGCACTACCAGCAGTAATTTTTTTTTTGAAAGGCCATCATTATCTTACTTTTGTCATGTAAAAACTCTCTAGGAAGGAAAACCCAATAATGTAGCAATCAGTGCATGTCTAGTCAGAAGTAGCCGGGATGGTGTAGTGGTTCAGGCGATTAACTTTGACCCTGAAGATCCAGGTTCAAATCCCCGCTTAGCCAAGAAGCTTCCTGGGTGACCTTGGGCCAGTCACTCTCAAGCAGCCTCACCTACCTCACAGGGTGGTTGTGAGGAGAACAAGGATGGGAAGAAATATGCACACTAGCCTGAGCTTCTCGGTGGCTGGTATAAAACTGTGAAAAATAAATAAGCACCACTATGTTCAATGGGATTTACTTGCAGGGCAGTCCTATGTACATTTACTGGGGTATCCCACTGAACACATCTGTCTAAGCAGACACGCTTCCATTTGTCACTGTGTGTCTAGCAAAAAGAGAGACATGCAATAATTTTCCTGAAGCAGTTATGAAGTTTGCTACTGTCTGCCTATTCCTGGGGTGGACCTGTTATTTGGCAAGCAGGGCCTAACCAGTAAGGGCGAACAGCTTTTCATATACCGCCTGCTCCCTCGCCAACTGGCCACACTTATCTGTAGTTGCCTCCTTGGCAACACACCCCAGCTCTTTGCTGAGAACATCCTGTACCCACCGCGTTGAGTGTGCATATCAGTACTGTCTTTGTCTGGTATGTTCTTCAGTCTGGCAGCCCCAGACACTCTCTCCTTAAACAAGCATGTCAGAGGGTTTATTGTTCCAGATAGGTTGGGTAGAAACTTTCCATAATAAATAACCAGGTCTAACAAAGAGACTGGTATATATTCCTGGGCATGAGTCCCTCCTTTTAGCTACTGTTTTTTTTTTCCTGTTTGCACAATGACCCAGAGATGTGGTTCATTCTTCAAAAGTCACCTTTTATTTATTTAAAATACTCCTACCACACCTTTCAAGAAAACATGTTCAAGTCTTTTCAGTGGAATTTTTTTTCCCCATGTCATCATCAGTTTTAAAAGTCTTTTTTCACTTAAGGTTAAGGCGCTCTCTGTCCAAATAAGAACCCCTGTTTTAGGCCTTAGGGTGCAATTGTAGCTCAGCTTGAACCCATGATGGTGAACCTTTCGAGTTTGTCGTGTCAAAAATGCCTAACCTGGCTCTGCTGGTGTGTCATTCCCCACCCTCAACAAACGAAAATTTTTTTTACATATTCATTGATTTAAAAAAATACAGTCCAATCATGTGTGGGGCTATGCATTATACAATGAAACATCAAATAATTACAAAAAAATCAAATCATTGCAAAATCAAACCCAGGGCACAATCCTAACCTGGAGATAGGCCAGAAAAGCTTGGCTGGCACAAGGGACACTGTAAAGTGTGTTGGACCACTCTGGGAGTCAGAGAGGCCAGCCCAGAGAGGTGCACCATCCTCCGAGAGTGGTCCAAACATGCTTTATGGTGTCCCTTGTGCCGGCTAAACTTTGCTGGTCTAACTGTGCCGGCCTAACTCCAGGTTAGGACTGTGCCTTCAGTTGTCGTTGGGTGTTGGCAAATGCTGGTTTCACTGTCACCCAAAACATTGTGACGTGTCACCTTTGACATGCACATCATAGGTTTGCCATCACTGCTCTAAACTCTACAGGTTTGACCACAAGTTTCCATTGACACCCCGTTTTTGCCAAAATGTGCCTTCCTGCAGTTTTCTATCTACAGTATCAGAGGTGACGTCACAAAAGGTGAGAGGCCAGGGAGTCTTCTGGCCTCTCTGCCTTCTTCTCTCTCTGCCCTCAAACTTTGGTTTAAAAAAAAAAAGGCCTCAGTTGTGTGAAAAGGACTGTTGGTGGAGCACTGAGCTCATCCTACCTCACATCAAAGTCTGAACTGTGCCCAGTTCATTGGTCCTCTTGACAAATCAGTAGCAGAACAAATGGGGAACTGATCAAACTTTCTTCTTTCCATTTGTTTGTTTTCACTTTTTAAAGAACTGCCCTTCTTCCAAGGAGTTCAGGGTGGTATACATAGTTCCTCCCCTCTTTTAGTCCTACAACAACCCTGTTAAGTAGGTGAGGCTGAAAGATAGTGACTGGCCCAAGGTCACCCAGGAAGCTTCATGGCTAAGCAGGGATTTGAACCTGGATCATCCAGGAGTCCGATAAATAATCTTATCACATTTCTTCCCCATCCTCCCACCAAGAAAAAGGCATGGTTATCTCCCCCGCCCCAACAAACCTAGAGGTGGGCTAGGGTAAGAGAGAGCCTCAAGAAGCAGAGCAGACCATTTAGTCATTTGCTGTACAGTTAGATGTCCCTAACAACTAACCTGGTGTGTCATCTGCAGCTTAGCTGGGGACTGTCACTTGTGAGATTCTACCTGGCAGTAGGCTATCAGGTAATATACAAAACGATGCTCCTCACTGAGCACTATGGGCAGTGGCAAACCTGAAGATAGGGGTTAGCTGATATATTCCTAAATCTCCCCCTGTTCTGCCAGAAACTCCTGCTGGGCTTCCCTGAGGGCCCTGATGCCCACCCTAGGCTGACTGGTTTCCCCTTTAAGCAGCCCTGGTGCAGTAATGGAGGGAACATGACCGGGCCTTACCTCTTTAAGCACAGCAGCCACACCACTCAATCTCAGGCCCGAGCCAGAAAGTCCAAAATTCAGTTAGTCCGTGATCCAAGTTTTATACTCCATAGGCCAGTCCAATGATCAGTATGCCAGGTCAGTCCAGGTCCAAGTTGCGCCAAGCCAAATCGGAATCCAAGCTCATAGTCAGTAGTCCACGCACATGGGTCAGCTACAGGTGTGTCAGTCCATTCTCTCCCCTTACACCAAACTTTGCTCCTATCACACCCCACACTGGTATGCTGCTCCCGCCTCTACATTTATACATCTGCAGGCCTATCAGAGACTGTTGCTGGGCAGGCTATAGCTAATCAGCCACACCCATCTGCACCTGTGCCTCAATCACTTAGTGTGCAGTTAGCTAGCACCTGCTGAGTGACTCAGCACTTCTGCCTCTAACCAGCCCTCATTAGCCTACCTAGGCTACAGCTGTGCTGCTGAGGACAGCAGGAGTTCTGGGGTTAAGCCTGTGTGCTCTGGAATCAGCAGGGAGGGCACTGCTGACACCACAAACTATGTCCATTACACACATACACCCCCAAAAAATATGGTTTACCTGGATTTTTGGCATCAGTCCTACATTCAGAAGAGAAGACAAAATTACATGTCATGATTAGAACTGGGGGATATAAACAGTAACTTTAATTTTTATTTTTCAATTCCAGTTTAATGGGCCTCTTGGGGGGGAGGGGCTGTAGAAGAAAGACAAAAGATAGATTACAAATGTAACTATGAGCAAATAAAGAGATTATCACAGAGAGGATACATTTACTGTACATTATGGACTCTCACCACATGATGGCAAAATGAGCTGCTTTAGGAATAGGAAATCTTAGCTGTCTACTCCCAACAATAAAGGATGTTTAACTCCAGACTTCAAGGTTGAGGGCTGGCCCAGGCGAGAGAGAAAGTGCAGTCAAACAGAATAAACAGATGACACCACATGCTAGCTAAATATAACCCTAAATATAAGCACCCTGGCTGATGAATTCATGCATTTTTGAACAAGATGAACATTTATATTCCATGAGCATTAAAAAGTCATAACTGCACTTAAGTCGCCGTGATGCCCGCCCGTTTTATGTATTACAAACCAAAGACTTTCAGCAGCTGAAGCATCCAGGCACAAAAGATTGTAGCAAGACCTCGCAAAGGGTAGGGAAGTTGCAAGCCTATGGGTTGCCGAATTTGACCTTTGGTTGTGCACACAAACAAGAAGGATCGACAGCACAGTGCCTGTACCACCTGGCCAAGCCTGCACATTGGTCCACAATCAGCAGCTGATGCTGAAAAGGGAATGCTCCAAACCCCAACATCTGATTCAGCCAAATCCTAACTCTTCACCCCTCTCTTCCACACCCTCCTAATGGATTATTTCGTTTGAAGTTCCTATTGGTCATGCAAAAGGCTGTAGCCAGTGGTGGGATTCAGGGGGTTCACCCAGGTTCCATAGAACCGATTGTTAAATGGCCGGGCCCCACCCACTTGCTTACCTCGGCTGGCTTCAGGGTTTTTTTGGCTCCGGCTATGACATCATAGAACCGGTTGTTAATTTATTTTAATCCCTCCACTGGCTGTAGCCCCCAAGCCCAACCTCCTCCCTGCCCAGAGAACACTGTTCTGTGCAGCAGGCTAAGAAGACAACTCAGCTTTGTCCCACTCCAGTGGCTGGAGGACGAGGATGTCTGTGTGCAGGGACCGCCTCTTCCACTTCCAAAACAAGCAGCACTGTGTCAAGTCAAGGAAGCTGACTGACTCACAGTGGGAGCTACTTTGGCTGTTCTGGCCTGTGGATGGAAAAGCCTCCACTTGTAGCATGTTCTGTTCCAGGTCTGGAGCACAGCATGAACAGGCCAGTGCCACAAGTATCCTCCAGAAGCCATATCCCCATATCCACATAAAATAACACCCACAAGAGCATACCAATCAATATCTAGGGAATTTTCACAGCCAGGTGTTTCTCCATTACTAGGGGTGGGTTTTCTTTGTGATATTGTTTCCAGAATGCCTTGATTAAAAATTGCAAATTGCAGTATTATGTGTTTTTATTCAAATTTTTATTGCAAATTGTACAAACGGTGCAATAAATACTATTTGGGTGAATGGCCCTACAAAGGCAAGTAATCACTGGCGCGCAACCCCCCCCGCCCGAAATAACCTGCTCAAAAATTCCCACGCTGCACTCTGATTGCTGCTTGGAGCGTCAAGAAACTGCTACTTACTACTTCCACATTCCATTAAAGTGGCCCCAGCGTGCACTGTGAACTGCAAACGTGCATGTTCATAGTTTAAGCAAGCTTCTTCCTGTTTCTGCCACTCCTTACTAAAAACTATTTGTGAATTCTGCAAAACTGTCAAAAATAAACACGTGGTCTTGTTTCTGTGAAATTGATCTGAATTTGTGTCAAACTCTGTAAAAACAAGCAAAAGCGGTGTTCTTTCGCACTTTGACGTAGAAATTATTTAGCATTCCGTGTTGATCACCAAAAAAACCCCACCCCTATCCATTACAAGACAACAGTCAGTCCATCTAACCCTGAAACTCGATTTCCTGGAACTTTGCAGACCATCAGGCAGAGGGTGCAAGTCCAGCTCTAGCAAAAGCAACAGAGAGAGGATATAGCAGGATTCATCAGGAAAGGCATCCAGTTTTCTTTAAAAACGAAGAAGAAAAATGCCTTTTAATGCTTCTTTAAAAATAAAAACAAAGCAAAAACAAAAGGGACACACAATGGACAGGAACTCCTTTGTGCTCTTTGGTTCTTTCGTGTACCAAGTGTTTCAGGATGAACACAACTGCACTAAGATTGTAAAACATTAATAAATGCTTCCAAATATACGCACTAAAAACAAAGTTCACACGATAGGCGTTGAAGAGTTGGCATGACTCACAGCCCAATCCTATCCATTATAATACGCGCCATCCCAAAACAGTCTCTACGCTGCATGCTATCATGGTGGGGGCAATTCAGAAGCTTGGGAAGGGAAAGGGAAAATGGCACTTCAGCTGGCAAATGTTCAAGGAGACAAAGGGGTTCGGCTCACTTCGGAGGGGATAGCATTTAGCGCAAGTCAGCCACGCCTAGTGTCAACCCCATCTGCTCCCCAAACACCCCTGGTCCTCCCCCCTTTCCACCCCGATCTTCCCACCCTCCTGCCCCCATCCTGCTTACCAAAGTTGGCCCACCTCCTTCCTACTGCCGCATGTGGGGGTCCTCCTTGCCGGCTGCAGCACTGGGCTGGAAGCATCTGGAGTGCATTTCATGATGCCATAAAGCATCCACCACCACCCGAACACTAGTTCCAGTTGCAGGAGGGCATCTAGGACTGGGCCATAAATTGCATCACAAGCATAACTGATAGGCAAACAATTGCCTACCCACATTTTACACCAATGACAGTTAAAATGAGTGCAATGGAAATGTATTTTTCTAGGTTCAAAAGGTTATCTCCTGCACACCTTGAATTAAAACAGAATTAACAGAAATAAGATACTGACCCTGTAACACAGTCATAGAATCGCGCAGATACCAGATGGCCGTAGATACAGTCCACAGTAACTAATGATTACTTTTTCTAACTTTTGCAGAATTTTGCAGAACTTTTGCAAACATTTGCAGAATGTTTCCTTCACTGTTTGGTTGCATGTGAATATATACATGTTGGGAAAGCTTGCATGTAGAAGACAAGTACTTTATCCCTTAAAGGATTTCACCACAAGGGCCCCTTGCACAACCATGGCAAATTAGTCAGTTGCCAATTTTTTCCAGGAAGCAAAAAACAAGGTGCTGCATATTGCAAAATGTTTAGAAAAGGCAACAATCTTTTCCTGCACTGTCAGTTCTGTAGGGAGGGTGAAAATGAAAAATGAATAAGCATAATACTGTGCAACATTTAAAAGCATAACAAACATTCAATTAACAAAGGACTATTTCATAAGCATCCACAAATTCCTACTGTTCAAACTTTTCAGTAAATGACAAGAGATTTATCAAAGATACCACAAAACTTTAGTCAACAATACACACATATGCTTACACATACATACATTATTGAAGCTGAAGCTCCAATACTTTGGCCACCTCATGAGAAGAGATGACTCCTTAGAAAAGACCCTCATGCTGGGAAAGATTGAAGGCAAAAGGAGAAGGGGGTGGGAGAGGATGAGATGGTTAGATAGTGTTACCGAAGCAACAAACATGAAATTGGGCGAACTCAGGAAGCTAGTGGAGGACAGGGAGGCCTGGCGTGCTGTGGTCCATGGGGTCGCGAAGAGTCGGACACGACTTAGCGACTGAACAACAACAACACATACATTATACCCAGTGTGCAAGCGCATTTTCTTGGGTCCCAGAACAGACCTGTAATGTAGCTTCTGTTCCCCCACCCTCCATCCCGCCTGCTGACGTGTCAGGTAGGGTTGCCTGATGGGTAGATGTTGCTTGAGGCCTAGACCTGTCCAGGTATGCAAAGCTAAACATGCTGGCATTATCTGAGTCCTCTGTATAGTGTTGGCCAGGCCCAGGGCACATTTGGTGTGTGTGTCGTCGTATTTTATTGACGTGTACTTTCACCTTTCTGTTAACTGCCTTGAGCACAGCAGTGTCTCTCCATAGAGCCGCACAGTTCCACATGGTACCAGGTGCTTTGAGTCTCCCCTGGGGGAGGGCGGCAAGTCCTCCTATCTGCCCCGCCCCCAGCAATTTGGCCCACAGAGCCCCGCTGGCTGCAGGGACGGCGAGCAGTAGGACCTGCCTGCCACCTCCACAGCAGTCAGTGTACGCCATCCACTTCCAAGAAAGTGGGCGGCGTTGCTCTGATGTGTACGGTCGCCCCGAGACTGGCCATGGCCTCCTCTGCTGCTGCATCCAGTCTCAGCGCAATTGCACACTTGGCCCACTTGCAATGTGGCCCACTTTTTCCAAAGCGGCTACCCAGCCAGCAGGCCGAGAGGCTGTGGAAGTGGTGGGCAGGTTCTCAGCAGAGTTGGCAGTAGCCGGGAGTGAAGGCAGCTGCTTTCTGAAGTGGCTGTCTTCACTTTCAGTACTCTGCCGACTCCACATAAACTGGCTGTGGGGGCAGCAGGCAGGAGAACCTGTCCTGGAAGTGTTCTGGAAGTGATTGCGATAATGGCATCACGTCACTGCAATTACTTCCGGGTGGGGGTTGGCAGCCGGGGTATGACCTGGGGCAGGGCAACCGCCAGCTATGAGTGTCCCATTTTATGTGAGGAAAAGCAGGCTACCAATGTTTAAACTAAATAATCTCACCGTTAATCTGGCAATTTTCTCCTCTTCAAGCAATTACGTCAAGTCTTGGTCCTTCATAGGATAATGTTTTGAAGGGTGAAGAGCCATCTTTTATTTGGAAACAAAAATACAGTAATAACAAAAGAACCCCAGCCGCAAGTCAGGGAAAAACAAGTCAGGACAAGAAGCTCAATTTGCCAGCCAAAGGGGGCAATCAATACCAGAGATAACAATGGTGGAGAAGGTATACTATTGTGATACATAGTATGGTGGTCTCTCACCCAGCTGCTCACAAACACAAAGCCGTGTGTGTGTGTGTGTGTGTGTGTGTGTGTGTGAGAGAGAGAGAGAGAGAGAGAGAGAGAGATGATCAGGACCATGCATAGAGGGAGAGGATTTAACTCTTAGTAGGCCCCTCTGGATCAGGGCTACAGAAGGAGCAACAGGTTCAATCTGCCTCCTTCCATACCATGATCCTGTCTGGCTAAGAGCCCCCCATTCTTTACCCCCAAAATGCCAACAAAAACCATACCCCCACACACTTCACAGGCCAACATGTTTGAAGACGCATTGAATTTGGCTATAACATAGATTCTAGGTTGGTGAGAGGCTGAACAGAACTCTGTGCTCATGATCAACCACTTCTAACCCATCTCAGCTCCAGCTAAAAAGGTGCTGAGCTCCACAACTCATTACAGATGAAAGGCATCTCTGCTGTAGATACGTGGGGAGGCCCCTTTCTGCAATCTGACTTGGAATCAGTGGCGTTTCTACAGGGAGGGCAAAGCTCTGAGTGTTGCAAGGAGCCTTACCCTGTCATGTACATCCCTCCTGTCCTTTGCTGCTGTAGCCAGTAAGCAACGCCAAGATGTTGCTTTTCCCTGTGAGGATTGGCTAAAACGGTGCAGGAGCGGAGTGATTTCCACTGCAAGGTAAGGCTTCTTGCAAAACTTAGAGCTTTGCCCTCCCTGTAGAAATGCCTCTGCTTGGAATCTATCAGCACCAGACAGGCATTATGGCTCAGGAGCCATGCAAACCAGTATAGAAGAGGCAAGTCTAAATTTGATCTTTCGTAACCAGGAAGGGATGATTCATTCACTCTAGAAAAAACTAAGCTGAAGCTGATTTGCATCCAGTGTCACCATCCTGCCCCCACCACTAAGAGAGCAACCGATGTTGCCATGGAAATGCTAAGGCGTGAAGAAATAATTTTGTACTGCACACAGGTCAAGTGGTAGCGCACTATTAAAAGAGACTAGGGGAGAAGCCTAATTTTAGTTGATCGGTTGGGATTTAAGTCATTTTGGTCCACTAAAACCAAATTGGCTTGCATTACAATAAAAGGTAAAGGTTTCCCCACGACTGAATGGTCTAGTCGTGACCGACTATAGGGGGCGGTGCTCATCTCAGTTTCTAAGCCTGTAGAGCCGGCGTTTGTCCGAGGACAAGCTTCTGTGGTCATGTGGCCGGCATGACTATACGCCATAGCGCAAGAAACGCCGTCACCTTCCCACCCAAGTGGTACCTATTTATCTACTCACATTTTTTTTTACGTGCTTTCAAACTGCTAGGTTGGCAGGAGCTGGGACAAGCGATGGGAGCTCACTCCGTTGCGCGGTCTCAAACTGTCAACCTTCTGGTCAGCAAGCTTGCAGCTTAGCAGTTTAACCTGCTGCGCCACCACGTTCTTTTGCATTATTTATTTTGCATTACTTAAGAATTTATACCCCGCCGTTCCCATGCCAAAGCAAATGTCCAAGGCGGCTTACAGAGAACAAACAAAATACGATTTGGCTGAAGGCGCAATCTTAACTTGTGCAGGAGCAGGCTGGCTGACCGGCCTGTGCTGCACGCTAACCAAATTAGGAGGCGGCAGCAGCTTAGCGTGCGGCAAGAGGACGAACATTCCCTTGCCCCACAGTTAGTCACCGGCAGCCTGATAGTGGGGCTGCTCAGACCTGCGCCTGCTATTTAGAAGGTGCAAGTCTAAGTGGGCTGCAGCAGCCTGAATTGGGGCTGCACGGCCTAGGGACAGGGTTTGGATCCAGCATAACTGCCAGATCCAGATTACTCCCCCCTCCCTGGGCCATGCTGCCCATGGGTCTGCCCTTCCTCCTCTCTGTTCCGCCTTCTCTCCTGCCTTCCCCCCCCCAACCCAGAAAAGCCCATGTGCTGGCCACTGCTGCCTGCATCGGCCCTGCACCCAGTGATGGGATCAGCTAACGACTCGGGGGAACGCTGGGCGGGCAGCAGGAAGGCTGGGTGGGACTTCTGGGTGATTGACAGCCTGTCTGTCCAGGTCCACCGCCCGCCCACCGCACGGGCTGCCCCTGGGTGGCGCACCCCACCGCTGTGTGCCCTGGCACCTGGGGGCCCTCACCCATCCCCCGGTGAGCAGGTGCCCCCTCCAAGGCCAGGGCAGCCCGTGCGGCGGGTGGGCAAGCGGCGGACCCGGACGGATCCCATCACTGCCTGCACCATGTGCGCGGGCGTGAAAGTGCTTTATGGCACTTTTGCAACAGTGCTGGGCTGACACAGATGGGTGTCTGTTGCCTCTTTCACATTTTTCAACAACAGCACAGAACACCGAGCAGAGAATAGAATTGACAGCCTGTACGTGGGAATGAGCACACATGACCTTTTTGTGTTCACACTACAGAAAGTTTTTTAAAAAGCCTTGGACAAAAATGTCTGGATTTTGGAATAGTCTGGATTTTGGATGTTCAGATAAGGGATACTCTACCTATATTAAAGAGACTAAGGTTCAACCGTGATAAATGATACGTTGGATAAATGATCTAGCTTTGTTGACAAAGAACTGTGCCTTTAGATGGGATGATATAAATGAGGATAAGATTCTTGTGGGATTTATTTACAAAGTTATGCATGATTATGCTGGTATGAGTATAACTCTAAACAACTTATATTTGTAAAAAGAAATTAGTAGCAAATTGCTTCCTCTGGTTGAGTATGGAAACAGATATACACAGTGGTGAAATTCAGCCAGTTCTCACCTATTCTGCAGAATCCGGTTGCTAATTTTAGGTTGGGAGAGGGAAGAAAGGCAGCAGATGGCCCCGAAGGCCGCCCTGAAGGCCATAGAGCCAGTTGTTAATTTATTTGAATCCCACCACTGGATATACATGGTATATAGCACAAACATTTTTATAGCATTTATGATACTATTCAGTTTAGAAGTTGGAAATGTCAAGAAAATTGTGCACATTTTAGACTGGTTCAGCCTTTTTGTGAAATAATTTTGGCTACAAGTTTAAAATGCACTTCCCTTTTTTCCTTGTAATGACAGGGATCAAGTAGAATCCATCTGTGACTGTTAAATTCTTTATAAAACTCTTCCTTTCACATCCATAAAGCTCTTACTGAAAATGTACTGGGACCAGCAAAAATTGATTGCCAAAACATTAAACGCTAATGGATTAATTATCGAATGTACATCTGGCCAACAGAATACTCTAAGCTCGCACTTGATAAATGCAATTTAAACAATAAAACAACATTTTGCGAACTGGCTCAAGAACAATTTAAAGATGGCTGAAATGGACCATCTCACTGGATTCATACAAATTATTTTCCTTGACTAGAATCAAGGGGCCTGGTTTAAGTTGGGAAAGAAAGGAGCATTTTGCAACTTCTTCACATCCTTGTTGTTGGTCACTATTGACTGAGGTGCTTCACAGAGTCACCATTTTGTGCTTCATTTTAACATGGGGGCAGAAATTAAGCAGATGGTGGACCTCTAGGCTCTAAAAAGTCACACCTGTTAAATGTATGCCTGTTCAACTAAGAGCCCAATCCTATTCTTTGCCTCATCTGCCCTCCCAACCCCATTCAACCCTCCCCCTACTACTATGTCCCTGAGCTGTACTTATTTGCTCCAGCAGGTCTCTGTTGTGCCAAATTCCCTGCTGGGCCACACTAGGCTTACTAGCTTCCCCTTCAGAGCAGCCTCAGAGATAGGCAAGAGAGTCACCCACTGTCAGTCACCCACTGGGCCTCCTCTCTTCCAGCAGCTTTGCTTGGAATCACCGGCTGGCCAGCCTCCCTCATCACTGGCTTAGCTCCAAACTACCTTAATTCTAGCACCAACTAACCCCACCACCAAACAATAGGCAGTCAGCTTGCCTAAACCACAACTGCCTCCTCCACTTGGCTCCAGGGGCATGGCATCCATACAACAGTTCCCAATGGTCTCCCCAAACAACCTTATCTTAGCCAGTTCCTCAGTCCTTCAGACAATCAGCCAGCACTCCATCAGTCCAGCAACTACCTATTGGCACCTTCCCAGGCCCTCATCTAGCACCTATCCAGGTCTCTCCTCCAGCACCTTCCCAGGTCCTTACCATAGCTCCTGCCTCCAACTTTATAGTGAGGCCAGCCAATCAGTGGGCAGGCTTTAATTCATCAGCCACACCCATCCGCACCTGTCTAACCTCCCTTCATAGCCAGAGAGCTCATCAGCCTGCAGCTGTGTTCCTGCTGCAGGAGTTCTGGGATTAACCTCATAATCCCTGGTTTACCTGGACAAGGTGCCATTGCTGATACCATTCTCTATCTCCTTGGGGAGATGCCTTGGGGAGATATCTCCTGCCTTTTCCAGTACAGTCTCTCAACGACCACAGGCACGGTTGGGAAGGCTCCGGCCTTCTCACCACCACGCCTAGGCCTTGTACTGTTGCAAAGCACATTACAACGCTTTTGCAACACAGCGTGCACCTGCGGAACATGCATTATGCTGGCTCAGGCCCTCAAGAGAATTGGGCTGTTAACTTCCCTCTTTTTTCACATCTAAGGGGTGGCTGCTTCAAGTCATCTTGCCCTGCCATTGTCGTTCTCTCTAAAAGTATTCAGAACATCACCTTTCCACTCTCATTTCTTCTTTCTGCCATTGGTTGTCACTCACTTCATGTACACAAACACGTGGTCAAAGAAAGAGGGACGACTGCAGAGGGACGGACTGCCTGCTGGTTGGCTGAAAGCTCTGTAGCCCAGTCCCCTACTCTTCACAGTTACAGCGTCTGAAGAAGCAAACCCTGAACTCAGGGACATTCTCTCACCAAGTGTTTGCCTTGTCAGACAAACGTGTAGCTATGGGAAAAGGCTTGGGGGCATTCTGGAGGTTGGTGCTTTGAATGTGATCCTACTGCCCCAGATCATATGTTTGTGTATGCAGGATACTGACTGAGCAGGACCTGCGCATGCACACTAGCATACGCACAGAGAGAGAGACACATACTGTATACAGCCCTACCTTCCACTGCCTCCATCTAAAGAACAACACAAGTAAATCTGCCTCCCAAACCCACCCCCAAATTCCTCTGCTCCACCCTAAATTCTGCCATCCACCTCTATCCCCAGCACCCCTTCATCACTAGAATGCACCTCATCATACCTTGCCTCAGCTTTGCAAATACTTTTTGTCAAGTGGCTGGCTGGTGGAAAGAAGGCTGGGGGTGGGGACGTTCCACTGGCTGTGAAGCTGGCGCAGGAGGAAGTAAGCTTTCATCTTCCTCCTTCTGCTCTTGCGTTCTTGGAGAGTGCACTGGAAGGGCATAAAGCAAACGGGTGGAGCAGCAGGCCAGGGAAGGAGTTGTGCAAGGCATCCTCTCCCAGTCAACTGCCAGCACCAAGGGGTTCAGCTGACCTCTTGGCTGGGCTGCCCCTGCTTCTGAACAGCCTCTCTGTATCTTGGGACAGGGTAGACTGGTACCTTGTGCTGCTAAGCAAATGTTACAGTTTGCCTCAGCTCAGATCCCTTGAAAAAAGGCAACACCGGAACACTCCTGCCAATGACATCACAGCTCCAGCTGAGTGAGAGGATGATCACTGAGGGAAAATCCATCCTTGCCTTGGTTCAGCTGGAGACGGTCGAGACTCTATGGTCTCCTGCCCCACTTGGTCTCAAGCTGCTTAGACATTTGCCGTTATAATTGATCATAAATACAAGGCACAATGGGGAAAAGTAATGGCGGAGACGTGGATGGTCTAATGCTCAAGCAGGAAAGTCCTGCATCTGGGGGACAACACTGCAAAGGGTCTCATCAGAAACAATCTCAAGGCGGTCAGACCCTCCGCTTCACTTTCCTTGCCTGACCCCTCTGCATGAGCAGCTTCTGTCCTAGTGCGGCTGGCTTGAACATTGCCCGATATAAAGCACTGTGCCAACACGGTGAAAACACCTGACACATACCTGAGGAATCTAAGCAGCAAGGAGGAGAGCGGTTAGGAAAGTGGCCTGAATGCCCAGGGAGGGGACCAAGGCCTACACTGGGCCTAGGCCAAGGAAGAGCTCTTAGAGGAGAAAGCATGTGTGCGCACACGCACTCATTAAGAGGTGAGCGTGAATGCATTGAAGAAGGGAGTATAAAGTGTTTGTGTAAAATGCTTGTCATTCACTGAATATGCAAATACTGTTGCTTCTTTGTCTTTTGGAGTTATATTAGAGGTCGTTTGAAGGACCCTTGTCTGGCAATGGGCCTATTTAAGCATTAACTCAAGTGGCAGTCTGTCATTACACCCCAAACATCTCAGAGTTGCACACTTTAAGCCTAAATTGGCAATCAAAACTCAGAAATGCCGTTTCGAGTTTAATCTGCAGAAGGAGTGAAGAGTGAGGAATGCCATCTGCCCTTTTTTTACACACAAGGAAGGACTGACATGCATATTTAACAAGAGAGAAATGGCTGCATGGAAACAACTATGGTTTGGCAAATGGTTTGCACACAAAGGAGCTGACCTAAAGCAGAAATGTGTCTGTTTTATGACAAAGGCTGCCTTTCCTAGCACAAATCTTCTCAGGGTGATTTCACACTTGCAATCATGTGGCTTGCATGTGTGAAATGGTTACCCAAGATCAACAGTCTAGGCCAGCAGGTCTCAAACGTTGGCGCCTCGTGACATCTCAGCCCGTGGCTCCCGGAAGTGACTGGCGATTCTGTCACTTCCGGGTTTGGAGACAGCATGGGATGCTGCAAAGGCCTTAGAAGGCTCCAACAGGCCTTCTGAAGCATGGGGAAGCTGTGCGTTATCTCCCCATGCTACAGAAAGCCTTTGCAGTGCCCCATATCACCTTGTATCACCTCGGACAAAATATACCTCCTAGTGGCAGCAAAAGCCTGGCCCAACTATGAAGCTAACAATGCCCCTCATATTGGCGGCAGATTGGGGTGTGGCAAACAGATGCTTGTCACCTTCCCCAAGTCTGTCAAGGACTCCTTTTGTCTACTGAAGAGCTGGTGCAGGCCCAAGGAGACCCAGTGGGTGGCAGATGCGTATCTGACCTGTAGCCCGGGATGGCGCGAGCCATGGGCGTTGGGCAGCAGCGGGGCAGCGGGGCGCCACTTCACACAGTGCGTGCACAAAACCACGTGCTCTTCGGCCCACCCACCCTCCCTGGTCTCCGTTACGCTCCAAAATGGAGCATTTCCTGGTGCAGGGAGGTGTGTCGGAGCAACGCACGGGGGCGGGGTGACATCCTGGGGGCGTGGTTTCGGCGCCAGCCATGGGTGCACTCGCACCTCCGTTCGGGCCTGGTGGGTGGGGGCTGTCAAGGGGCTTATGGAGGGGTAAGAGAAAATATTTTCCCTTCCCAGTCCCGATCCTCCCAAGCAACCCTCTTACTATAGCATGCAGCACAGCCTGTTTCGATGCAGCTGCATGCTATGGCAGGGGAAAGAATAGGACTGTGCTGTTATTGTAAGATAAGGCTGAATATAAACAAACTATCAGGGCTGTCCCTCTCAGGAACCATTGGGCCCTAATGTCGGTCATGTGGCAGATTATTAGAAATGTCCATATCCCTGCTATCATCTGTCCTGTTTACAACCACGAGGTTCCATAGTAAATTTCCATACAGGGAAGAAAACCAACTTAGGTATTTTCCACAACTCATCCCATTGTCCTTGCTTTATTTTCAGGGCTGGTACAGGACTCTACAGCTGCCTTTGCTTTTCAGGAGCTCAGGGCACTAAACAACCCTGAGAGAACAAATAGGCTGAGGATGGGGGTCATTTCATTCATCTCCACCATGAGAGCTGCTGTGGCCTGGCTGTTTCTACTCTGCTCCCAACAAGCACCGTGTGGGAGTTACGTGGAGCAGAATAGTGGAGCAACAAGGCTGTCTGCAGAATTGCACCATCGGCAGTCCCCTGCAGCAAAGACTAGCACACCCAGCCCAGTGTAGAAAATATGAATTGGCGCTGAGAACCTCAACCATTTCCTTCGAACAGAAGAGTGGAAGCAGCTACACAGCAGCGACTCCCTTAGTGGAAATGTATGAACTCACTTGAACTCATACCTTTGCATTTACCCCACTTTGAGTGACAGTAGAAGTGAGTCATCAAGGGGTGAGGCTGACTGGTGGACCAGGCAAAGCAGAACAGGATGCAAACGGCATGACTGGCTTGTTTTGAATCTCAGCCCTCCCAGGTATCTTTTCGTTGGGCATTCAAGCTGAGCTGCGGGAAAAACCCTCGAATGAGCCTCTTTCCTAATAAAGCCCATGTGACTTTCTAGAGCTGCGTTTGGTGTTGAAGACGATACAAGAGAAGGCTGGGGTTGCTTCTGGCCACTAGGCTGGTCAGATCTGTCTGCTGAAGAAATGCAATTGCCTGTTGACACTCCCAACGCAGAGCGTGCTCCCTTCCTAGCCCTGGATACCGGGCCTCCTTCTACCTGGCCTCCTTAAGCCCTGCGGTTGTAGGGTGATCAAGGTGAGCAGGGAATCTCGGCTCTGATGTACAGACGGTAGAGAGAGAGCTGCAGGCAACACATGCAAATGCTCAGTGGCTGAGAGGACACGTACGGTACCCCAGGCAGGCAGGCAGGCAGGGGCCACTGACAAAGCTTTTGCATTAATTTTGCCTTTAACCCACTGAATGTAAGAGCGGAAACACCCCTCTCGTTTTAACCATGCCGCAACAGGAGGTTGTGACATAGCCATGGTGGGGAATTAAGCATGCAGGGTTTGCAAGGGAGTGGGTGGGACAAGGCACGGCAGCAGGACAGGGAATGCATTGATTTGGCAACTGTACCTCTAGCCAGTGAGCCACAGTGCAGCTTTTTTCAGGGGAAGTGCCAGGAGCTACGGAGCGCACCTCCTGATTGGTCCCCTAACCTTTTCTCCCCACTTGGAATTCCGCTCTGGGAGGCCGAACTGCTCGCTGGGCAGCCTGGGACAGGCCTTCCCATCTCAATGCAGGCTTCCGCTGGAACACTCTGGCACGCTGACGGTTCCATAAATCTACAGATCATTATCTTAACAAGCACATTTTTTTTGGCCAGGATCTTTTCCATGAGCAAAGCACAGCAGGGCCATTAGTGGGCTCCCTGGAGGGCCTTGTTTGCATATTAAGCAGCCCTGATTCGATCACAAGAGCTCCTGACCTCAGCACTGCCTCCAGCCTTCCTCCCTCTTCGCCTCCTTCCTTAGGATCTTTCCCACATTCACTGGAGGGCCGTTGCGCTGGTCCTGACATGAGAAAGAATGAGCCCCTGTGATGTGGGCAAGGAGCAGGAACATGTGCATGCAGGCAGAAGCACAGCTGCAGACCCAGTGGAGGTGTTTGTGTAGCTGGAGGAGCTCAGCTGCAGTGGCTCCCCACTGACTCTAAGGCTGTTGGGGCAGCCCTTGTTTGTGTAGCCAGCCCGACAGCGGCAGGAGGCAGGAGACAGCGACAGACAGGAAAGGATTCAGTTCTCAGTCCCTTCGCTGTACCCAGAAGCAGTCTCCTCCCTGCTCAAAAGGGAAATCTTGTGTTGCCAGAGACGCAGGGAAGCATAAGCATGCCTTGTCCTGCTCTCCCAGCTGGGGAAGCAAAGAGAAGATGGCTCTGTGGGGCACAAGCTTCTGTGTTGGCTGGTCCTTCCAATCAGCTTCAGCCTCAGCCTGGGAGACGGTCCAGCGGCTACAGGAAATTTTCATGCACCACCAGCCATCAGCAGAGGTCATCACTGTGCTTTGGCCCATCCGAAACAAAGACTGATGCGGAAAACGCAATTCCATGTGAATTTGGTCCACATTTTAAAAATGTCCAGAAAAGAACTAATTACACAAGGCAGGCAAAATTATCCCAAATGACCTTATCTGCTGGTTGTAGGGAGCTGATGCGGGAATGCAGTCCATCGAACAGAATGCTTTAGAACAGACACGGAGAGGGTTCGGCATCTGCAGGCAACGCACAGAGGAGCGAAGAGGGCTGCTAGCCGTACTGCCGCTTCCTGACGGCCTTCGACATGGCTTAAGCCTGTTCCTGCCATATAATATCTCCAGAACAGATCGTGAGAAGAAGCTGTTAGCCAAGGAGCTCTCTGATTAACTCTCGTGAACTTGTCAGAAGGCCTTGAGCCGGTCTCACTTACCAGCTCATCTACACTGTTTTCAGGATCACGAGGAGAATGCATGTGAAGCACTTTGTAGTATAATAATAATAATAATAATAACAATAACAATAACAATAACAACAACAACAAGAAGAAGAAGAAGAAGAAGAAGAACAACAACAACAACAACAAGATGAAGAGTAACAATAATAACCCTTTCATGGATCACTGCCTTGTCGTGGCGAAGGGGCTTGAGTAGCTCAATGAAGCTGTGAGCTATGCCATGTAGGGTTACCCAAGATGGACAGGTCATAGTAGAGAGTTCTGACTAAACGTGATCCGCTGGAGAAGGAAATGGCAACCCACTCCAGTACTCTTGCCAAGAAAACCTCATGGATTACAAAACTAAAAGGCTAAACGATATGACACTGGAAGATGAGACCCTCAGGTCGGAAGGTGTCCATTATGCTACTGGGGAAGAGCAGAACACGAGTACTAGTAGCTCCAGAAAGAGTGAAGTAGCTGGGCCAAAACCGGAAGGAAGCTCAGCTGTGGATGTGTCTGGAAGTGAAAGGAAAGTGCGATGCTGCAAAGAGCAATACTGCATAGGAACCTGGAACGTCAGATCTATGAATCAAGGTAAGTTAGATGTAGTCAAACGTGAGATGTCAAGGCTGAACATCGACATCATGGGAGTTAGTGAACTAAAATGGACAGGAATGGGAGAATTTAATTCAGATGACCATTATATCTGCTACTGTGGGCAGGAATCCCTTAGAAGAAATGGAGTAGCCTTCATAGTGAACAAGAGAGTGAGAACAGCAGTACTGGGGTATAATCTCAAAAGTGATAGAATGATTTCAATTCGGATCCAAGGCAAACCTTTCAACATCACAGTAATCCAAGTCTACGCCCCAACCACTGGTGCTGAAGAGGAAGAAGTTGACCGTTTCTATGAAGACCTAGAACAGCTTCTAGAATTAACACCCAAAAAAGATGTCCTTCTCATCATAGGGGATTGGAATGCTAAAGTAGGCAGTCAAGAGGTAATAGGAGTAACAGGCAAGTTTGGTCTTGGAGTACAGAATGAAGCAGGGCAAAGACTGATAGAGTTTTGTCAGGAGAACACATTAGTCATAGCAAATACCCTTTTCCAGCAACACAAACGGCGACTGTACACATGGACTTCACCAGATGGTCTACATCGAAATCAGATTGATTACATTCTTTGCAGCCAAAGGTGGAGAAGCTCTATACAGGCAGTAAAAACAAGACCTGGAGCTGACTGTGGCTCAGATCATGAGCTTCTTATTGCAAAATTCAGGCTTAAACTTAAAAAAGTAGGGAAAAGCACTAGGCCCTCCATGTATGACCTAAATCAGATCCCAAACGAATATACAGTGGAGGTGACAAACAGATTTAGAGGCTTAGATTTGGTAGACAGAGTGCCTGAAGAACTTTGGACGGAGGTCTGTAACATTGTACAGGAAGCAGCAACTAAAACCATCCCAAAGAGAAAGAAATGCAAGAAGGCAAAGTGGCTATCTGAAGAGGCTTTAAAAATAGCTGAGGAAAGAAGGGAAGCCAAAAGCAAGGGAGAAAGGGAAAGATATACCCAACTGAATGCAGATTTCCAGAGAACAGCAAGGAGAGATAGGAAGGCCTTCCTCAATGAGCAATGCAAAGAAATAGAGGAAAACAATAGAATGGGAAAGACTAGAGATCTTTTCAAGAAAATTGGAGATGTCAAAGGACAATTTCATGCTAAGGTAGGCACAATAAAGGACAAAAACGGCAAGGACCTAACAGAAGCAGATGAGATTAAGAAGAGGTGGCAAGAATACACAGAGGAACTCTATAAGGCCGATCTCAATGTTCCTGATAACCACAATGGTGCGGTCACTGAGCTTGAACCTGACATCCTGGAGTGTGAAGTCAAGTGGGCTTTAGAAAGCCTCACTAACAACAAAGCTAGTGGAGGTGACAGCATTCCAGTGGAATTACTGAAAATCTTAAAAGATGATGCTGTCAAAGTGCTGCACTCCATATGCCAGCAAATTTGGAAAACCCAGCAGTGGCCACAAGACTGGAAAAGATCAGTTTACATTCCAATCCCAAAGAAGGGCAATGCCAAAGATTGTTCAAACTACCGAACCATTGCACTCATTTCACATGCTAGCAAGGTGATGCTCAAAATCCTACAAGCTCGGCTTCAGCAGTATGTGAATCGAGAACTACCAGATGTACAAGCTGGTTTCCGAAGAGGCAGAGGAACTAGAGATCAAATTGCCAACATTCGATGGATCATGGAGAAAGCCAGAGAGTTCCAGAAAAACATCTACCTCTGCTTCATTGACTATGCTAAAGCCTTTGATTGTGTGGATCACAACAAACTGTGGCAAGTTCTTGAAGAGATGGGAGTACCAGACCACCTTATCTGTCTTCTGAGAAACCTGTACGTGGGCCAGGAAGCAACAGTTAGAACTGGACATGGAACAACCGACTGGTTTCAAATTGGGAAAGGAGTACGACAAGGCTGTATCCTGTCACCCTGCTTATTTAACTTATATGCAGAGTACATCATGAGGAAGGCAGGGCTGGATGATTCACAAGCTGGAATCAAGATCGCTGGGAGAAATATCAACAACCTCAGATATGCAGACGACACCACTCTAATGGCAGAAAGTGAGGAAGACTTAAAGAACCTGCTGATGAGGGTGAAAGAGGAAAGTGCCAAAATTGGCTTGAAGCTCAACATAAAAAAAACTAAGATCATGGCCACCACTCCCATCACTTCCTGGCAAATAGAAGGGGAAGAAATGGAAGCAGTGACAGACTTTATCTTCCTGGGCTCCAAGATCACCGCAGATGGTGACTGCAGCCATGAAATTAAAAGACGTTTACTTCTTGGGAGGAAAGCTATGGCGAACTTAGACAACTTAATCAAAAGCCGAGACATCACCCTGCCAACAAAGGTTCGCATAGTCAAAGCTATGGTTTTCCCAGTAGCTATGTATGGCTGTGAGAGCTGGACCATAAGAAAGGCAGAGCGCCGAAGAATAGATGCTTTCGAATTATGGTGCTGGAGAAGACTCTTGAGAGTCCCCTGGACTGCAAAGAGGTCCAATCGGTCCATCCTACAGGAAGTCAAGCCTGATTGCTCCCTGGAAGGACAAATCCTGAAGCTGAAGCTCCAATACTTTGGCCACCTCATGAGAAGAGAGGACTCTTTAGAAAAGACCCTCATGCTGGGAAAGATTGAAGGCAAAAGGAGAAGGGGGCGGCAGAGGATGAGATGGTTAGATAGTGTCACCGAAGCGATGAACATGAAATTGGGTGAACTCCGGAAGCTAGTGGAGGACAGGGAGGCCTGGCGTGCTGTGGTCCATGGGGTCGCGAAGAGTCGGACACGACTTAGCGACTGAACAACAACAACAAACAATAATAAATATCATCATTCTGAATAATAAATTGGAAATAAATCTATAAAACCCTGGAATTATGAATGCCTCAGGGGACTGTAGTCATTTATTTCCTACCCTGGGCTTCCATTCAAAAACGTCTGGTGCCTGAGAGCAGACGGGCTTCACCATTGGAAACCAGAACTGGCCCTTAAAGGCATAACTGGGTGGAGGTCAAGTGCTGCACATCCCCCAGGGTGCCACACGGGGAGGTGGCACCGCGCCACCATCCCCTCACCTCACAGCACACACCCCTGGTGGTGCACACTTGGCAGCCAGCTCCAGCAGCCCACCTGCTTTTTTTTTTAAACCAAACAAAACTGGTTGCCAGCTTCACTCAGGTTTGTGTTTTGTTTTTTTTAAAGGAGAGAAGGGGTGGGTAGCAGAGCGACTGTGATCCACCCGGAGTGGCTGACTCCCTTTTAAAAAACTGAATGAAGCTGGCAGCTGGCTTCCTTCGGTTTTTTGTTTTTGTTTTTTAAGGAAAAAAGGAGGCGGGCAGCCAGATGTTATTATGGTGACATGATGACAGTTAGTTCTGGTTGAGGCTGAGGGGCAGCACCGACTGTCCTGGCTCCCAGGTGCCAAGATAGCTGGCCCTTGCTAGCTGGCCCTCCCAGGTGCCAGTGCTGGCTCTTGCTGGTGGCTTACCCCAGAGTAGGAACAGCCCGACTGCAATCTTCTGCCTCCATCCTCTTGCCTAGAGCCAAACGGCAATTGAATGGCCAAACTACTTTACGTGTAACTGCCTTCAACAAGGATTGCGTAAGATTGCAATAATTACAAAAGTAAATAGCCCTGGCTGGCTTGCAGCGCTGGCATTAATGGCATGAGGAGTTTGGTCCTGGGCAGTTGGTGAAGCAGAATAGGGTCAGAGGCACCATTTCATGAGTCAAAGCCTTACTGAAGGGCACACACAACAAGGTAATGCTTCACATTTCTATAGGGCTTTCTGAACGTGCAAAGAGCTTCACATAGGCCATGCTGATGGTTTCCCAACCACAGCTCTGAAAGTTAAGTATTATTGTCCCTATAATATTGCAGCTCAGATTTTAAAGGCTTGCCTAAGGCTATCCAGTGAGTTCATAGCAGAGGTCAGACTCAAACCAGGGAACTGATTCTCAGTTCAGGCTCTTATAGCTCAATCCTATGCAGAAGAACCACTGGTAGGAGGTGGCAGGATCCAGGCAGAAGTATCTGGATCCTGCCAGAAGTTGTGCAACATGGTTGTGCACTCCCGAGTTGCTAGCCAGTGCAGCAAGGCCACCGGTGCAGTCACTTGTGGCTGTGTGTGCTCCAGAGGCGGATCTACAGGGAGGGCAAAGCTCTAAGTGTTGCAAGAAGCCTTACCCTGTCATGTAAATCCCTCCTCTCCCTTGCTGCTGTAGCCAGTAAGCAACGCCAAGATGTTGCTTTTCCCTGTGGGGATTGGCTAAAACAGTGCAGGAGAGGAGTGATTTCCACAGCAAGGTAAGGCTTCTTGCAAAACTTAGAGCTTTGCCCTCCCTTAGATCTGCCTCTGGTGTGCTCACCAGTGGCCAAGGCCCATGAGAGTGGGGTAAAGGGGGTAATTTGCCCACCATCAAAAAGGGGACCCAGGAGTCAAATGAGGGGGCTCAGAAATTTCCTGGGATCTTACATTTTCTCACTTCCTGCGCAGGATTCTGGGGGCACTACCGTGGGTGCATGGTGGCAGCTACTGTGACAAGCCATACACAGCCCGGAAATGCATACATGACACTCCTTAACACAGTGTCACGTCTGGGAGGAAACTGCCCTGCTACAGTAGCCCTCTGGCTTGTGGGTCTGGTTAGCATGAAGGAGTATGTAGGAGCTCAGGGATATGGTCTGCATGACTACAGCTGCTGCAGAAGGCAGTTTTGGCGTGCACAGGGCACTTTTCATTCTAGACTGAGCCTAAATACAATGATGCTATTTTTCTGCAATGATTTTCTATATTTAAAAGATTTTACTTAGGGGTGTGTTTGGTTTTCCATATTATTGTATCTAGCTGTCAACTGCATGCGGGATGGTAGACCTGGGCTCTAAAGACTCAGAGGTCAAGGAACAAAAGTTCGCTTCCCCTGAGGAGACTTCTGCTACTGTCCCCTACCATAGGATGCAGCTTCTGCCTCCTTGGTATGCATGCATCAATGTTTTTTTTTTTTAGTTAAGATTGGGGCCTTAGCCCACTAGCAGTCAAGAGCTGAGAAGAATCCGTTCTGAGATCATCATGATGGCCAGGTGTGGTCTTGGGCTGAACTCACATGAAGGACTGTCGATGATGTCACAAGTCAACAGAGGGTCAAGCTAAATGATATGTTCAACATGTAATTTTCTCTCCTGTGGTTGTTTTTTTATTCAGAGACAGTGGCCATAAAGGGGTGGGGGTGGCAACCTGGAGTTGGACCATAGGGAGTGAGGAAGATGAATCTGAGCTTTCCCTCTGTGCCATTTTCCCATGGAAAATGCCCCCTGCTATTTATCCCTGAAGGTCCCCACAGTATCCCCTCCAGCTGCTATTTTTAAATAAATAAGCAGAAAACAATAGCAACAAGCACAGGAAATATGTAAATACTGTAACTTATTGTCCAGTTTGACAACTCTGTGTGTTTTTCCCTCAGCTTGGGGTGTGCACGGTGCTCTCCTAGATTCCTAAACCTCTCCTTGAGGCCACGAAAGCGTCAGGGACACTCTATTCCGAATTCTCACCCCTGAGTCTGATTCACTGTCTGGGTAGCCTGGCTCCCTGTCAGAATTTAGGGCAGGATTGAAGGAGAGACAATACATGATCTCATTTGCACTGTATTTCAGTTTATTCTAATTCATGGTGTGCAGGAGACACACATTTGAGCATGTGTATTTGGTGCTATGTACCTGGATGGAGAGCAAGGGCCAGACTGGTAATATCCTATTTTATAGGACTGATAGTCACACTTTGATTTATGCAATAACTCCCCTCACCCTATATGATAAAGGTAAAGGTAAAGGTTTCCCCATGACTGAATGGTCTAGTCGTGACCGACTCTAGGGGGCGGTGCACATCTCCATTTCTAAGCCGAAGGGCCGGAGTTTGTCCGAGGAAGACAAGTTTCCATGGTCATATGGCCGGCATGACTATATGCTGTAGCGCACGGAACGCCATTACCTTCCTACCGAAGTGGTACCTATTCACCTACTCGCATTTTTATGTGCTTTCGAACTGCTAGGTTGACAGGAACCCTACATGATACAGACCTATTAATCCAGTCTACTGCCCCAAGTTTGAACAGAGACCTATTTACTCCTTAAATTCATATGGATGTTTCATGCCTCCAGAATTCAGAGGAATCCTTCCAGCTCCAAATCCTGCTGGACAACATATTTGGTGCCTTGTGAACACAGCCACCTCCTAAGGTCTCTTGAGTTTGGGCAAAGCAGCTTTGGCTGGTCTTGAAGAGCCCTCAGGGGGCAGGTCTGGGCCAGGGCATGGGTTCTGGATTTGGTCTATGTGAGTACTGCTGAGATCCTCTCCGCTTCCAGCCTCATCTCTGCTTTGCGCCTGACCCCACTGCCAGCACAACTCAGTCAGTGTCCAATCTGCTTGTCTGAGGAGAGGCAGGGGACATGCCAAGCCGAGGAAGTGGGGATCTACCCACCCACACTTGAACTGTCTCCGGCCTCCCACCCCAAGCCTCTCCCGAACCAACCAAAACCCATCCCTATTAGCGCCTTGCCTGCTCCAACATGGACCGGTTCCACCTCTGGCAGGCGTGTGGAACCTCTGACCATTTGTGCCTGTTCAATGCATGCAACAGTGGCATGACACTTAAGGTGCTGCTGCGGCATTTACAATGTGGGATTGCAAGATTGGGTCAATAGTGCTTCAGCGCCAGACTCCCACACTGAATTGTTAGGAGCTTGCTCTTACATACACTTTGCAACTGCTAAGCCCCTTATGGTCAGCCATTTGGGATGGAATTTCAAGCACTTTTTAGACTTAAATCCTATGCCATTTTTAAGCACCAGGACCCACTTTTTAGAATGACGAACTGTCCATGACCCACCAGAAGTGTTGTCATTGTGACCCCAGAGCCTGCTGCTTTCCTGAGAATAAAGCAGTAAGTTGGGTTATTTCTTAGCCATTCCCCAATAACTAAGTGAATCAGAAAGGAAAAAAGCCTGTTTACAACTGCGACACAAGCAAAACAACTACACAACCCTCCCCCTTTCCAGCATGCCATTTTCCCATATTTTCAATATGGTTGCCTTAGGTGCTTTGCAACCCACCTGAAATTGGCTCGCAACCCACTGGTGGGTCTCGACCCCCAGTTGGGAACCTGTCCTATGCTATTGAGGGCCTGCCTACACCAGTGGAACATGTGTTCTGCTGGTATGTGCTGCCACAAAAGCATCATAAAGGTAAGGGGGCCAACACTGATGGTGCTGAACTGGAAGGAGGTGGCATTTGTTTGCTACTCCTTCCCGTCTGCCTCCCAAGAAGAACATCATTGGTGGCATTGTGGATGGGCTGGCCAAGGTCTGCAGAGGATTGTGCCAGTGTCTGTGCTGTCAATGGAACTGAGGCTACAATGCTGGGAGTATCATTATGCTGCCTGTTGACAGTGCCCAAGAGCATATGCCGTATCCAGTGTCGCTCAGACTAGTGTTTCAGAAGTATAGGACTGCATCGTAACTCTCTTTGGATATAAACCAACATGTGCAAGATCTCAGGATGTGCTGACCTGCAAAATCCATCTGTGCAACAAAAAAATTTAATTATACAAAATGGGAACATCAGAACAGTTGGAGCTTTGACAAAAAAAAATGTGGACAATACTGAAGTTGTTATTATTTAAGATGTTTACAAGACAGGGGAGACTTCAGACGTCTTTTGATCTGGGGAAAAATACAGAAAATGCGCTGGAAAGAAGATCATGATGATACATCCAGAAAACAACTTAAGCAGAATCAGATCTTTTGTGTGTTAATATGGATTTCCTCTCCCCCTGAATATTTGGTGTTTACTTTTCTGTTTGTTTTATGGGGAATAAATCCACAACAATAGCAAATCTCTCTCTCTCTCTCTCTCTCTCTCTCTCTCTCAAGTGTGTGTGTGTGTGTGTGTGTGTGTGTGTGTGTGTGTATTTATGTTCCAGCATAACTCTGGAATGCCTGGAGCAATTTACACCAAACTTGGTACACATATGACTTACAATCTGGAAAGAAATACTGTGGGGGTGAGACACCCCTAGCACCCCTAGGGGTGGGGGTGGGAAGAGGGTGACATGTAAAAATAATCGAAAACCACTGATATGACTGTCGAGCCCATAGTTTTCGGGGTCGCTGAGATGAATGGTGACACCCCCGATGCCGTTTAAGTCAACGTTCAGCCCCCATCAGCATGGGGGGGGTGAGAAGGGGTGAAAAATAAAATGTTCAAAATGACCAACATTACTGTCGAATCCATAGTTTTCGGGGTCGCTAAGCTGATGGGTGACAGTCCCGATGACATTTAAGCCCAAGTGTAGTCGAATAGAATGAATAGAACTCTGTAGAACCTTCTGGAAATTTTTAGAAATCATTATGCCCCAGACTTGGACTCCAATCAAATACTTGCCATGTTACCAGGCGTAGTCACTGAATACAAGTCTATTGATACCGTAGTCGATGCCTATGAGGTCGTCAATTTCCCATCAGACTTCCTAAACTCACTTGATTCAGCTGGATTGCCACTACATTGTCTTTGACTTACAGTGGGATCTCCAATTATTTTACTACGGAACCTCGACCCGCCAAAACTTTGCAACGGCACAAGGCTATGTGTCAAGTAGATGCTAGGTACTGTAATTGAAGCAACTATCTTAACAGGAAAGGAAAAGGGTGAAACAGTTTTTTTCCCACAGATAGCATTCATTCTGACGGATCTCCCTTTTAATTTTAAGAGATTGCAATTTCCAGTGAGACTTGCATTCTCGATCAAGATCAAAAACTCACAGGGGCAGTTTATTAAGTACTGCGGAGTGGATTTGAGATCACCATGTTTCTCCCACAGACAACTTTATGTTGCTTGTTCAAGGGTGGGTTCACCCAAGAATTTATGTATTCTTGCTCCTGGAGGTGAAACTAAAACTGTGGTTTATAATCAAGTTTTCCCTTAAATTTATATTATAGTAAATTTGTAAAAGATTTCACTTTATAATTTTTATACTGTACTTATACTTTTAATTTCCTGTACATAAAATTACTTCGATTTCACACTATAGATAGAATTCGTTCCTTTTCCTGTCTAATAGAAGCTTGGGATAAATAAATACCCGGGCAACACCAGGTATGGACAAGCTAGTAGACCAATAAAAAAGCACTTTTCTTACTCCCTCACAAAGCGGCAGACCAACCTGTGAGTCAGTGGTTGTGAGAGAGAATATGTGGCTGACTGCTCCCTTTGTGTGAGTGGGGTTTAGATCTTTGCGGTCCTCTCTTCATGTCTCTGGCTTAGAAATCCTTGTTTATTGATGTGATGTCTGGAAAGTTCCCATAGATGGTGGGTCATTAGAGAAGGTCAAACATGTTATTTGCTAGGCAGGGCTTGTCACAGAAATGGTACACATTGGTGCAATATGTTGTTGTTTCCTTCTGTAGGCACAGCCCCAACTTCAGCGACATTAGAGTCCCTTATACAAATGTCTGGTTATGTGTGTCCTCTGGTGCCCTTTGGCATCACAGTAATGAAAGGGACATCACTGATTATCCGCTGCAACTCAAAAATGGCCGCTGGGTGCTCCCTGAAACAATGGTTCTTTATTAAATCAGATTTTTCTTGGCAGGAGAACTGGAGAGGCCAGTGCTAACAACACCCTCTCTGCAAATGACAGTGGCACCCACCTATTAGCCAGGCAAACTATTCCGTGCCAGTTAGCAACTCTAGTCCTCTGCCAGGCAGTCAGAATCTCCTGTTCCGCTTCCTGTATTGCCCCCAAGGACAAACGGTCTCTGATATGTTTCTGATTGAGACTGTAGAAACAGTGGCATCTTGCAAGGAAGTCAGGCTTGAAAAGCCGTGGTCAGTGGATGCAGTTTGAAGCAGATAATTGCTCAAAGCATGATATCCAGATAAAACACAAAAGATTTTCCTTATTTAAATAGTAAATATTAAAATATTTATTTCCCCAGATCAAGTACTGTGTTGTGATTGCAACAGTGAGTGCAACCGCGATTTTCAGCCAGTGTGCTGAAGCACATTGGTGTGCTGCAAATGACTCGCAGGTGTGTTGCAGGAGTTTGGGGGAGGGTAATTTATTAGTTGGGCCATTAGGGACGTGGACTCCTGCCGGCAGTTCAGTGTACCTTGTCATTTGTAAAACAAAAACAAAAACCCACACACAAACCTGATATTGTGCCCTGAAAATGTTAGTGCCTTGTTGGTGTGCCGTGAGATGAAAAAGATTGAAAATCACTTCTGCATAAAATAGGGTTCCTTGTGTTTGAGGACACAAGTTGTTTGTTTCCTGACACAGCTGGTGACACAACTCTTTCCCCCCTCTCCCCTGCACATTCCTGCCCATTTAAGAACATAAAATGAGCCCTGCTGGATCAGGCCAAAGGCCCATCTAGTCCAGCTTCCTACATCTCACAGTGGCCCACCAGATGCCTCAGGGAGCACACAAGGCAACAAGGTGCCTACATCCTGTAGCAATTCCCCTGCACCTGGCACTCTGAGGTAGCCTACATCTAAAAACCAAGAGGCTGCATATACCCATCATGGCTTGTAACCTGTGATGGACTTTTCTTCTAGAAATCTGTCCAATCCCCTTTTAAAGCCATTCAGGCCAGACGCCATCACTAAATCCTGTGGCTGTGGCAAGGAGTTCCACAGATTAATTACTCGCTGGGTAATTGGGGCACCTTTTTTCTAGACTGAAAACTTTGTTTCCAAGAGATCAGTTATTCAGAGTCTATGCATGCCTCTTGCTTCAGAATGGATGTACTCAGCTAGCCATATTTTGCAGAGCAGCAGAAAGTTTACTCTCTTAGTACCCCCTCCATACCTGTCTACTATGTGAACACTCTCATTTTCTTTTTGACAAATTTTGGGGAAGTTCTGCGAACCACTAGCATAAATTTTGCTAGTGCATATTTAGACCAACCTTTATTTTTAAAGTGAGTGTGTTGTCTTTGTGTGTTTCCCAGCACTGCTTCCCTCTACAGCAGTGCAGCCAGGAAGAAAAGAAAAAACTGGCCGACACATATTAGCTTAGCTTAAAGCTCAAAGCATTTTTACAAGTGATTATATAAACATTGCAAGGGGGGATTATCAGTATTTTTATTTATTATTCTACAAAAACACAAAGTATACAAACCTAAGAATCTATCAGTATGCAATCCTAAAATTGAGATAGAAACATCTTTTAATCAGACCATGCCACAACTGGTAATAGAGAATGAAAAACTGAAGAGAATCAATGTTTATGGAAAGGACCCTACATTTGAATTACACATTGATTAAAATCCAGTCTGAAGTCAGGTAATGCTTTGTTTAGGACCAACGATTATTAAAAACACATGCACACTACAACAGTGAGCTTTTTAGTTCTAATTTAAGCACCACGATGAAAACCATTGAGAATATAGGCCGCTCCAGGTCACTTTCCATATTTTGCCTTTTGTAAACGGCAGTCATCACAGCAGCTGGTCGGTATTGTCTGGGAAGGAGTGATGGGCCTTGCAGTTCCGAAAATAGAAAGCTGAATGTTTATGAATTCTGTTCCCTGTATTTATACAAGTGAAAACCGGGTGGCAGCTGATGGAGACCCACATGACGACTTCTCTCAGGAGGGGGTCTCTTTGTGCAAGTAGTTTTTTCCCCATATAAAAATAAATAGAAAGTGAGTAAAAAAATATGACACAGCAAATACTGCAACCGGACTCCAACTGTTTGACAGCAATGTCCTCTGAATACTCTGTAAAAATTGACTCAGCAAAGACTGGAGATTTCAATCCTAAACACATTTACTAGAGAGTAAGGGCTCAATCCTAAGCTGTCTAGCACAGGCGGTACGATTGTCCAACACAGGTGGTAAGGGCTTACTTCCCACATTGTTCCAGCGCCGTCCCCATGCACCCAGAGGCAACAAGGCAATGCTGGTGAGCAGTACGTTTTACCATTGCCAGCACTGTGCTTCTTCCAGGCAGGGTGGGACGGCCTTCCCGGATGGGGAGAGGGGGAGAAGCAGGCTGGGGGGTGGGACTGGTGATGACCTTCAGAGGCCCAGATGTGAGGAGACCCCTTAGTGGATCTCCGGGCTTACCCAGGGAAGGGGATGAACTTCCCATTCCTTCGAGGAACCTCCAGTTGTCTACCTGGTAGCTGCGGCGGCCAGGCAGCTTAGGATTGGGCTGTAAGCCTTGTTGAACACAGTAGAATTTACTTCTGAGTAAACATGCATAGGATTGTGTTGTGAGTGTGGAAGCAACCCAAGCTGTCCTCAAAGAATAACTGAACTCCTGCGATGCCCATGACTTTTCTTCCCATTTTGAATAAGTGCTGCATAACGTAGCAGGCTCTCATCTTCATTTTCTTTGAAAACAGATAATTCCTTTGAAATCCATAAGACATCCCCTACAACTGTCCTAGGTTGAAGCTGAGCTTTTAGCAAAAACTAAGCAATAATTCCATGGCAGAGACGGCTAAAGTTTTTATTTTTTTTAAATTAGGAAACATGTGGTTCTCAGAATCCTTCTTAGGGTTACTTTAAGCACAGGCTTTGCAAGACCTGCAGCTGCTTGTCTTTGGCAGCAGTGTGAGATTTTTTTCCCCTTAGCAGATAGCCTCAGCAGCAGGGTGCTTGATCTAGATCGGGGCTGTGGTGAGGTTAAAGACCCCTCTCCCCTAGTCCAAGTCCATTAGCAACTCAATCCAGCTGGTATTCAAACACTTTATAAACTTGCCTGCACTTGCAAACAAGCTCAAAGTAATGCATTTCATGTTCCATTTTGGAAACATCACAAATGCCCATGGCCACGGATGCATCACAGACCACTTTCCTTAAGTCACAGATACTTAAGAGGGTTCTGGCTGCACATACCGTGTTTGGGTGTTCACCCACTAAAGGGCTCATCTGCCCCTGAAATTGTTTCAGATGTACTATGAATTTTCAGGGTGAATTTTATGCATTTATATGGCTTTGCGGGGATTTGAGGGAAGGGGACAAGCACACAATGATCTTGTCCACCATTTCCCTTCAGTGTTCTTGGCTAGGTCTTTTGCCACCCTAGAATTTTGCTGAAATGGGAAGTCCCTTCTCCCAAACGCTTTGGTTCACTTTCTCCGGTCAGCTTCTGTGAGCAGGCCTTCAAGTCCAGGTAAATAATATGATTCTGTGGCTGAACAAGAGAGCCATATGTGACCACTGGTATGGAGCAGGTGGCACGAATGACTGATAATTCATGTATTGTATCTCTTGCTGCACAAGGAAAGACAAAAACTGCCAGATGGTATGTGAGAAAAAGGCCCCAAGCCCTATTTAATGTAAGACAAAGTTCCCTATTTATGTCATATCCTGAGTATATGAATGCGGGTGGCACCACAATTCCACAGACTGGGGCCTTTTTAAGACATGGTGAACACATGTATGGCCTTCCCATTCAGTTGAGTTCTTGTCCTTTCTTCCAAGACTTCCAGTCATGCATCAGACAACAGGAAGTAGAAAACGGGTTTTTATTTGTGATGGGACCATTTTGAAACAGGAACCCTCGGAACAGGGTTGAAAGTTGTGGGCACTGTGCTCTCAGTACTGTATTTTGATGTGCAATGAGTACAAGATGAAAATGAGTACAAGATGGTGGGTTAAGAGCAATTTCTAGTGAGCAACCTGTTAAGAGTGATTTCTAGTGATGAACAACACTGACATGGCAGCTACTCTGTCTGTCTATAGAGTGCTGCTGCCGGTGTCAGGTCCAGAAGGCTGAGGGCTGCCAACAGCACCCCACCTTTTCCTGGCCCAATCCTCATCTGATCCACTACCACCACCAGCAACACCAAGCCCATGGCAGATCTTGCCAGGAGGGGGAGTGGCAGTTTCCAGGCAACAGAGAGCTCTCTATGCTCATATTGTCAAAAGCGAGTGAGTGATGGAAACTGCTTGCTTGCACCCCTTTCCCCGGTGCTAAAGACTCCACAGTTCTTGAGCTGCTTCCATTGTAGCAGGCTGATTCAAAGTAGATGACCACCACTTAATCACTCCACTTGACTGGGCTGCAATTCTGTGCATCTTTACTTAGTAGTAAATCCCGCTGAAAGCATTCTGAAGTAAACATGCTGAGGCTTGTGCTGTTGGTGATTAGGGCCTTGCCGGAATCTGTGGGGTTGGTTTTTTTGTTTTTTGTTTTGGTCAGGAATGGCAAGGATCCAGAGCAGGAGCCTCTTGGTCTGTGCACTGGTGCCTTTTGTGGGGAAACAGCCAATGTGCAGAATGCATGAAGAATGGGTGCTGTCGTTCCCACAGGTCCCAGCATGGTTCCCCCTCTTGACAGCTACCCTTTGATTCTTTTTGCCCTAGCCTGGTTTCATAAATATTTCCATTGGATATGTGCGAACAGCAAACAGCAGACATCTTCTGATAACTCAACTATTTATTGCTATCAGCTCCCCATTGTTCCCCAGCTTAGGCTGTCTGGGCTTTCTGACCGGAAGGTTGGGAGTTCAAGACTGTGTGACGGAGTGAGCTCCCGTTGCTTGTCCCAGCTCCTGCCAACCTAGCAGTTCAAAAGCACCTAAATGCAAGTAGATAAATAGGGACCACTTTGGTGGGAAGGTAACGCCGTTCCTTGCACTACAGTGTAGAGTCATGCCGGCCACATGACCACAGAAGCTTGTCCTCGGACAAAACGTCGGCTCTACAGGCTTTGAAACGGAGATGAGCACCGCACCCTACAGTCAGTCACGACTAGACCATTCAATCGTGGGGAAACCTTTACCTTTACCTTTTATGTTCCCGTCCATCTGGGCCTAGGAGGCCTAACCAGTCACAAAAGCCCAACCACTCACAGGCTTCTGCCATAAAACGGAAACTTTTACTTTAGCTATCTCACATGGTCTATCTTATCCTGACGTTGCCTCTCAAGAGGCAATACTGTACACAACACCTATAGGTCAGGCCTGGGATGTTTCTTTGGCCCACGTGACCTTCCTGGCCTTCCTTGTATAACAAATGAAAGTTGGTTCTGGACAAGGGTGGTGCTAGGAGAAATTGGTCTGATGGGCCATTGTCCAGCAGCCCAAATCCATTCAAGGGCCCACCTGGCCATTCGAGGGCCCACCTGGTCCCTGAACCTCAGTATGAGTGGCAGCACCCCATTTACCATCAGGAGGTCAGTGGAAGTGCCCTATATGGGCCCAGTGCACAGCTTTGCCTCAGGACCCTGACAGCTGGCACTTGCTCTGACCAGTATTTCCATTTAATTTATTAACCTGCCTGTTCCAATGTTGTCTCCCAACCTAATACCATTTTTCCAGTCTCTCAGCTTCTCTTTTTGTGCCCAATCCGGATGGATTTCTCAGGTCAGATTCTGACTCCAAATGCTCCAGCTGATCATAACTACCAGCAACAACTTTCTGATCCCTCTGCTTGGTAAATCCCTGTTGTTGTTTTGTCTGACAGAGAAAAATCTTGGCCTCAGTAGCATAGCTACCTATGGGGCAGTGGGTGGGGTGTCCCTGGTACAACCCTAGGGGCAGTGGTGTCATCTAAATGATTTAAGAACAGGTACTCACTTTTGATTGGCACGTGTCAGGACCCGCCCACCGGAAGTGACATCATAAGCCAGAAGTGATGTCGTGGCAGGAAGGGACATGAAAAAAGCCCTTTTTGAGGCCTCAGACAATTTTAAACTGACCCAACAGTTGCAACAGTATTCCACAGCACCCCTAGAACATGTTAAGGAGGCCTGGCATCATGTTAAAACCCCAGAGCAACTCATTTTTCAGTGGCAAGGAAAGGAAAGGCTCCACTCGCTGCCTGCCTGCCTGCCTGGCTCTGAGAACGTGCAGGCAACTCAAACATGCAGGAAATTCAAACGTTGCAGAGGGCGGAGTCGACGAGTGGGCGGGTGAATGGGCGGGGCCAGCCATAATCCTAGAAACCGGTACTCGCTTACCCCCGCGTACCCACTGCATGACATCACTGCCTAGGGGTGATGTCAACCTGAAGTCCCCAAATTTTGAAAATTGTGGTTTTAAGGAATAACACTAATGTTATATAATGTCCAATGCATCCTACAACTGCAGGATGTAACACATGCCCCATAGGCATACAGCTATGACAGTGCTGGAAATTTGGTTAGGACTGTGCCCCTAGTAAGCTGACAAGTTGGTCCTAAGGTGCTTTCACTTGTAGCATGGGTACCGGTTTTTATTTTCTGTTTTGTTTGACTATCTTTAAAAAGGCATCTCCAGTATCCACTGTTTCAGGCAACCACAGAGGGGTCCAGAACGGAACCCTAGTGGATACCGGGGCATGCCTGTACATTATACAGTACTTACCCTCCGTATGACTCAAGCCAGGGTTGTAACATCAGGAAGAAAACTCAAAATTCTGGAAAGCTGGGTAAAATAGGCCAGGCAATCCAAATATTGGGGAAGGAAGGTAATGGATTTATCTGAGAGTTGAGGATGAAGCAGCCTGTCACACACCTTAATTATACTAATTATACAACAGGAGAAGTGGTACGGATAAGTAAGCTGTTCAGGCCAGACACTACTCGTAATAACTGACCTCAGACAGAATTATTATATAGCATCTTCATTACCAATGACTTTACTAAGATAGCAATCCTAACCTGGAGTTAGGTCCGGTGTATTGGAAAAGGCAGGAGATAGGGAATGGTATCAGCAATGGCCCCTTGTCCCAGATAAGCCAGGGATTATAGGGTTAACCCCCAAGGTCTTTGTAGGCCTCAGGAGCACAGCTGCAGGCTGATGAGGCCCCTGGAAATGAAGGGAGGTTAGCACAGGTGCAGATGGGCAGAGGCATTTCTACAGGGATGGCAAAGCTCTAAGTGTTGCAGGAAGCCTTACCCTGTCATGTAAATCCCTCCTCTCCCTTGCTGCTGTAGCCAGTAAGCAACGCCAAGATGTTGCTGTTCCCTGTGAGGAATGGCTAAAACGGTGCAGGAGAGGAGTGATTTCTACTGCAAGGTAAGGCTTCTTGCAAAACTTAGAGCTTTGCCATCCCTGAAGAAACGCCACTGCAGATGGGTGTGGCTCATGAATTAAAGCCTGCCCACTGATTGGCTGGCCTCAGTATAAAGTTGGATGAGGAGGTGGCTAGGTGGTGGCTGGACTGCCTGAAGGATGGACTGCTAAAGGAAGATAAGCATATTGTGGGAAATTATTGCGAACTGTTATATGGCTACCCCGCCCCTGGAGCCACCAAGTGGAGGAGGCAGTTGTGGCTTAGGCAAGCTGACTGCCTATTGTTGGTGGTGCGGTTTGTTGGTGCTATTAGGGTAGTCTGAAGCTAAGCCAGTGATGAGGGCAGTCTGGAGGAGGCTGGCCAGCTGGTGATCCCAAGCAAAGCTGCTGGAAGAGAGGACGCCCTTTGAGTGACTGCACCCCCTGCCTCTTGCCTATCTCTGAGGCCGCTCTGGAGGGGAAACTAGTTAGCCTAGTGTGGGCATCGGGGCCCTTGGGGAGACCCAGCAGGGAATTTGGCAGAACAGCCGGCACAGTTAGGCCAGCAAAGTTTGGCTGGCAGTTAGGCCAGCAAATGGCTGGCACAAGGGCCACCATAAAGCTTGTTTGGACCACTCACAGAGTCAAGGAGGATGGCGCACATCTGAGTGCTGGCCTTTCTAACTGCAAGTGTGTTCCAAACATACTTTACGGTGTCCCTTGTGCTGGCCAAACAGGTTAAGATTGTGCTCATCCTGCATTTTAAGTGTCAATGCTCAAGGCATAAAGATGGACTTTGAAATGTATGCTCTTACTTCTTTGAGAAAAAGGTGGTGCTCTTGAGCCAAAACAGAAGTCATGCAGCTATAGGGGTGCTCTACTGGCTCTCCCACTTGTTATTAATTTTTAAGCAGCTGTGGGAGCTCTAGTTTTGATCAGGATAGAAATGCAGGGAGGGGAAGAATTTTTTTTAAGTGAAAAAACCTTTGGAGATTTGATCATGGCGCTCTTTTGTTCTGTAGAATTCAGGTTCTCAAGTCCCCACACGTGCTCCTGCTCTAGAAGGTGTGTCACTCTGAACTGTGTGTATAAACATGAGATTTGCAGAAATCCCCACCTGAGGCGAGTTCCCAAGTATGATGACAGGGATTTGATGTGGTGCTGATGCCAGATCTTGAGAGGCCTCAGGCCAAGTCCTGTGCTTTCCCTGCCCAGGTTCACACGCATATGCGTGCACTGATCCTTCAAGTCCTCTGAAAAGATAAAATGAGGCAGTAAGACATGAACACAGGTATGTGCTGGATAGTGACATTTCAGAGAATGAACGACCACATATACAGCGGTGGTCTGCAAAACCCACCACGCTAACTTCCTTCCCTCTTTGGGCCAGCTAAACAACTGTTCACATGCTTCTCACCATGCTTTCAGAAGCTGGCTGCCTTCTTTCTGCTTTCTGGGCCCTGCAAGGCATTCTGGGGTGTTACAGAACAGAGGGCATTCTGGGACACAACCTAGCTGGAATTTGGAGTTGTTCGGGCAACGACAGATGAAAGGTTAACAAAAGGTTTTCAGAACATATTCTCATCTGAAACTGGGTTCACGCGTGATCTTTGGCATGCCTAGAGTAAATCAGAAAATGTGACATTTGGAGGTATGAAGATTACCTCCTACCAGCTCACTTTTTTTTTTTCTTGCAAATTGGGCAAGGGTGTTTGCAAAGTTTTTTTTTTTTTAAGTTTAAAAAACTTTTCACAACCCACCAAAAATCAGCTCACAACTCACTGGTGGGAAACCCTGTTACACGGTACAGAATTCCTGGGGGAAAGCCCCACTGAACAGAATGAGACTTACATCCGAGTAAAAATGCATAGGATCATTCTGCGAGTCATTCTGTTGACACCTCTCTTCTGCCATCCTTCAGTGAATGGGCTTTCTTAGAGACCCCTCAGAGACATTAATGGTATGACTCAGGGCCTAATCCCACCCAATTTTCCTGCACTGATGGAAGCACGCCAACAGGTGCACTCTGCATCCTGAAGTAAGGAGTCAACCATGGAGGCCACCTTGAGGTAAGGGAATGTTTGTTCCCTTACCTTGAGGCTGTGTGGCAACTGCATCAGTGCTGGAAAGTTGGGCTCTCACTCAGTTGGCCAGTCACACCACCACTGCCTCCCCACTGCTACCACCTTGAGGAACATCAGGGGTAGGCCAGGAGGAGCCCAGGAGGTCTGTGGACCTTCAAGCAGGACCCAACCTGCCTAACCCCTGATGACAACCCCCTAAAACAGAATACCAAAGAAAGTAGTTGTTATTCTTTTACTGGTATTTGTGGAAGTGGACATTTGCCTAATCCAGTGTTACACAAACTGTGAGTCGGGACCCTCTGGTGCGTTGCGGAAAGCTGGAAGCAGCAGACTTTTCTGGAGGAGAAGTCCATTGTTGGCTATATGCCATGATGGGTGGTGCAACCTCCTTATATTAATAATAGGCTACTTCAGAATGCCAGGTGCAAGGGAGTGGCAACAGGATGCAAGCATCTTGTTGTCTACTGAGCTCCCTTAGGCACCTGGTTGGCTACTGTGAGATACAGGAAGCTGGACTAAATGGGCCCTTGGCCTGATCCAGCAGGGCTCTTCTGATGTTCTTATCTTGGAAACTGCATACCTTACTCTTGTGATATTCCTTTTGTGAGTGTTAACAATTTGAATTTTCAAGTGAGGTGTTTTTTTTTTAATGTTGTTTTTAGTTCAGTGCTTTTACATAGTATTTTGTCCTAATCTTGCTTTCTGTCAGAGATGTTTCATGGTTGTGCAATTGCTGCAGTCCAAGAATGGCAATTTGCATTTCAGGAGTGTCATTCTATTATGTAACAATGACAGCACTTCCCGCCTGATGATGTAACTTATTGCCACATTATCACTTACAGGCAGTGGTGTCATTCAAATGATTTAGGAACAGGAACTCACTTTTGATTGGCACTTGTCGGGAACCCAGAACCAGCCACGGAGCCCGTTAGGAACCAGAATGCCCGTTCTGGTCCGTTCCCCCTGAATGACATCACTGCTTACAGGTTAATGACATCACTTCAGATGGATCCCGATACAAGTGCCATTCTAAAAAGTGGGTCCTGGTCTAAAAAGTTTGAATACCACTGGCCTAAGCCAATGGTTTCCAAACATTTTCAACTGGCTGCCTGAGAGGGGGGAGACTATTGGTGCCAAGTCTGACTTCAAAAGAAGACTCAGACTGACCACCGACCACCAGCACCACCCCAAACGCAAGCAGCAGCCATACATTTCAAGGCCCTGCCCTTAATTAAGGGCTATATATTGTAAAAGGCAGCTCGTTTTTCATGAGAATTCCACAGCTCCCCTGACTGGTTTCCGTCGCACTCAAGGAGCCATTGTCTCACAGTTTGGGAACCACGGGCCTAGCCCAAATGAGAGAGGTATTGGACTACCCACATGAGGTCTTACTTGGGTAGCCAATACTGCACCCCCAGTTCGACACATACTCATTTCATAATACGTCAATTGATGTGTGCAGGCCCGAGAGATTAGCAGCCTGCTTTTTCCACAAGATTAGTCTAAATTTTGAAAAGGAACTCATTGCTGGCAAACGGCCTGGAAAGCTGAATTATCACTACAAACTGGACTGACCAGTCTTGAGAGAATTGCTTATAACAATGACCTCACAAGAGCTTCCCTCATTTGCACACTTGTATTGCAAGAGGCAAGACCTGGAGTTGCTCTGGAACAGGAAATATAAAGAGCTTGCTAGCCATGGCTACCTAAATGGCTCTTATAAATGGCTTTTTAGAATGCTTTAGCAATGTAATAGCAGCTCAATTATCCACAGGCTGAATATAAACTGTGCCATCATCGATGTGTACATAAATCTCCCAGGGAAGAGGCTTTGTTTATACAGCTACTAAAGTAGACATGTTGGAAGAATTAATTCCCCTGTGCCCAATGCTTCCCTGAGGGCTCTCTCAAGCTATTGTACTTTGCTCAAAAAATGCCCTGCCCTTCATCAGTTCTTGGGGAAGGAGGGGAAATACCAGAGTGCTTACTTGTTGGGCAAGTATGCAAATGGAGAAAGCCAGGGAGGTTTTTCCTTCTTAAAGGACTGCAACTGTTAGTTGTGGGTGATGTTCCAGAGGTTGCTGCACAAGGAAGGGTCTCTCTTGTGGCTAAATACTTTTCCTCAGCATTCAAACCCCAACCATTGGTTGCTGGCCAAAGGAAGCCTCCCCCCCCCCGCCTACCTCCACCCCTACTGCCCCAAATGGCGTTTCGGTTGCCACCAAGAGGGCTCTCTGTGGTTGTACAATTGTTGTCAGGATAATCCTGGAGTGTTTTCACACTAGCTGGTTAGTCCATTCTAGACATGATTTGTTCACACCGTTTTTACAGGGAATCTCCACATTGCTGCAGTTTTGGCCTGCCTGTTCCATGCAATTTCAGACCTAAAATGTGGCAGTAGATTATAATTTTTTTAATGAAATTCCACTGGGTGCATTGCTGCAATTTCATATTAATTTTTTTAATGTCACATTTCAGGTATGAAAAAACCATGGAAAGGTTCTGGCAGAAACCACAGGGCCGCAGAGATACGGGGCAAAATGAGTGGTGTGTTGAAGGTGCAATTCAATGTCTCTTCCCTCATTTTTTCAGTTCGCCTTTTTTAGACAGGAGGACAGAAAAAAGAATGAGGAATTGTTCCCTGAGGCAGACCACATTACCTGCCAGTCACGCACCCCCAGGTTTGGGAAAGCACTGAGAGGGGGAGGGGCGATCACTGGCGCCAAATGTGGCTGGGACCTTCTGGACAGCTTGTGGTGTGACTTTTTTTATTTGGCATAATTTTTTAAATTTTATTTGGCTAAAATGTAAATATATATTATTTTTTAGATGAAATTGTAATGCTTCCCTTTCCCACCCACAAAAAAGAGAAGAGCAGGAACTCTGCTCCTGAAAGTTTGAGGGACTCTTCTCCTTCTCCTGCCTCAGAAGAATGGAGTGCAGGCAGTGGCATTCCTAAGGGAGGATGCTACATTTTGCAGGAGCCTGAGCTCCTGTGTAAAGTGGGCCCACCCCCTTGCCTTCAGACCCATTTATGGCTTAGACAGCTGGCTCAGAAGCTTTGCCCTCTGAGCCACAAATTGCTATGGAGGCGAGGGGAAGAGGTTGCATTACACAGGAGCTCAGACTCCTGCAAAACATTGCATTTTGCCCCCTCCCCCGTAGGAATGCCACTGAATGCAGAATGTACGGGCAAATAAAATCTCCCTTACTTAGACTGCCTCTCCGCAACTCTCTCGTTGTCAGGCACATATTTCAAAACTCAGCAGCACCCCAGTAAGAGAGTTTTCTCTCAGTACTTTCTCTCAGGCACCACCGTTTCTTGCCAATCTATGTCACTTCTGTATGAAAGGGAAGACCTTACCTGACCACAGGGAGGCCTAAGGGCACTTTTGAGGGCAGGGATGTCAAACTCGTTTCATCTAGTGGCCCAAATAGCATTCATGGCACCAGCCACGGGCCGGAAGTGATGTCATTACACAGGATGTGATGTCATTAAGCAGATGATGGGCATAAATAAGCACTTTCTTCTCACAGAGAAACTTATTAGCTGTAAATGACAGAAGAAGAAATGTGCAAATCTTGATCATAATTTTCAAGATATGGGAGAGCCCAATTATAATGAGGGAGGAGAAATTGCTTCCAGAGGCCACATCTGGCCCACAGGGCTTATGTTTGACACCCCTGTACAGTGGTGTTCCTACAGGCTGGAATGCTAAGTGTTGCAGGAGCCTGAGCTCCTCCCCCTCATCTTCAGAGCCTGAGTCCCTCCCCCTCATCTTCAGAGCCATTCACAGCTCAGAGCCATTCACAGCTTGGAGACTTTGCTCTTTGAGCCACGAATGGCTCTAGAGGCAAGGGGGAGGGACTGCATTACACAGGAGCTCAAGCACCTGCAACACTTAGGGGTTTACCCCCCTGTAGGAATGCCAGCTGAGAGTTGATGAAGGGGGGGGGTGAAGACCCTTGGACACAAAGAGATGCGTTAAGATACGTTAATTGACGAGTTGGAGTGGGGCTTCTGCTAAGCTTGCCAGAAAGTTTTGCACGTTTTCCACCTTCTTCTCATTCCATCATCTTTAGGACAAACAGTTCCAAATGCTTTAACGTGCACAGAACAATGTCCAATGATCAGTATTTGCCAGGGATTTGGAAATAGTAATTGCATCCCCTTTTGTGCTTTTCTCTGCATTTTTCTGTCAGCTCAATCCATTTCATTCTTGCTGACAAATGTGGCGTGGTGGTTAGTAATTAAATAAATTGCCAGTCTCCAAGGAAGAGAAGAACCAGCTATGAGAGACTGATACGCTGTTAAACAGATACGCTTGTGGCTCCATGGCATCTTCTGTCCCCTTTACAGCTGTATGACAGGCAGAAACAAAACTTTTCTTGAAACATGCTATGCATGTAGTGATGGGAAAAGCATACCCATTGAATTCGGCTTTACCATGGATGCCGAATTCCCAGATTGCCCCACTGAAGCCTGCCCAATGCGACATGACTTGTTCGGGTCATTTCTGGGAGGTCTTCTGAGCCTCGGAGAGGCCACACACCACTGTGTGGCCTCTCCAAAGCTCAGAAAATGGCACAGAGTTGTTTTCGCAGACTTCCAGTTTTTAGCAAAAACCATAAGTCACTGAAAAAGGGCTCTGGGTGGCTTTCTGAGCCGCAGCCTCTCCAAGGCTCAGAATGATTCTGGACAGAACTGGAGCAAGGTTCTAGTCATGTTCAGCGCTCCAGTGGGCCCTGAAAATGGCAGATTCCATTATCTGCTATCCGCAGGGGGTCCAGGAACGGGACCCCTGCAGATAAGGAGGCTCCACAGGTACTAAACTATAACGAAGAATCCAAACTGAGGGTCATCCTACAAACCTCACCACTGCTATAATAACTCTTCCCTGCAGGTCCAGGGGAGGGCACACAGGATGGTGAGGGCACTGGAGACCAGGTTCTGTGAGGAGGCTGAAGGAGTTGGGCATGTTTCGTTTGGAGGAGGGGACACCATATTAATCTATAAATATCCAGGAGCAGATTGTTCTCAGTTGCTCCAGAGTGCAGGACCAGGACAAATGGGTTTGAATTACCAAAAGGGAGATTTTGATTAAACACTAGAAAACAACTTATTGACCATACAGTTAGGCAGTGAAGCAGTGTGCCTTGGAAGGCAATAGATTCTCCACTGTTTGTTCCCCAGCATAAATCATCCACCAAGGTGACCAAGGCAGTTCCCCCCCACAAAAAAAAATCTGGTGTAAGATCAGACTGATACGTGACCAGAGAATCACAGCCCAATTCCCCCCCCCCCACACACACACACACTGATGCAAATGGAGCATGTGCTATATCCTGCCGGGAGGGGGGCAGTACTGGAGGCCTCTGCAAGCAAGGGAGCTTTTGTTCCCTTCCCTCAGGGTAAGTCTCTGCTTCCCTGATATATCTACCTGGACCTGTGCCACTCCAAGGGGATCCAGGGAGGCGGGTTGAGGCCAAGAAAGGGGATAGCATATTGGTGGAGCCACTGCCATGGATAACTGTCCTCATCCCTCCCTCAACACATTTCCCTCCTGCACCAGTCGCTGCCTCATTCATTCCACTCCCTACCCTGTTCTGCCCGCCCATCCCCACACCAACTTACCAGTGCTGGGGCATCCTGGATCCCTGCTGTTGTGTGGCCGCTACAGCTTGCTGTTTTCAATGGTGGTCCAATTGCTTGTGATAGTACATTGAGTTTTGCAACACTGGGAAGGCCCCTGCACTTCCAGAACATCAGTTCCAAGGGAGTGGTGACCTATTAGGATCGGGCCTTCCATCTCATCTATGAAAACCTGGATCTGGGATTCCAACATTCACCAGCACCATGCCCACAAAAGGGATATTTGACACAGGGTGAGGGTTGTTAAAATCAGAGTGATCCAACTATGATTTTTTCCCAGCAATGAACATACCACCCCCTCCTTTAAAACAGGTGGCACATACCCTTTCCTCAAAGAAGACCATCAATCATGTCTGATGGCCTTTCCCTAAGGCCATGTGATCTAATCAGCCTGGAGTCCAAGAGTTGAGCACACAGGTGGTTGGTCACTGGGATCCAAGTGTCCTCTTCATGTCCTTAGGTTGAAAGAATAAGACTGAATGAATCCAATAAAACCTGACAGGCAGGTGCTCTAAAAAGCCCTCAGGGTGACTACTGTACTGTTGGAATCAAAATTGGAACAAATGTGAGAGATTTTATCACCTTGTGTATAGGGCTTTTTTCTCACTGCCTAATCACAATCAGCAGACTTCATACATCTGGGACTGCGAAAAGTGTTTAAGACAAAAAGGCTCTAGCAGTGTCAGAAGCAGTTCATGGTTTCCAGCTTGACCAGCCTCCATGTAAAGTGGCATGATGTCATCTGTGCCACAAAGATGGCCGCCAGAGGCACAAAGAGGCACTACCAGAGGGCCTTTTGAACCAAATCTGAGCCTTGGCAAGTGCTTGATGCTGCTACCTCTCCAATTGTATCGGTGCAAGCCGCAGTGGACAACATGCCAAGGTCTAGCACTAGGCGACTAGTCCAGATTTAGTTTCAAAAGGCTCCATGTCTCCAAAGATCACCCAGTGTGACCCACTATGAACATTCTCACTGCATTGTTTGCTTTACCAACCTGATATATAGTGTCCGTGTCTCTGAGCTCCCTGAGATTTTATCCCAGTGTATGACATGATAATTTAGGCTGAGAGAACAGGCTGTATCGCTAAGAACCTCTCACTGGACTCTGATGTGGTAAAAAACTAAAAAAACCCCACACCTGACCACTCAATAAGGGCCCAATCCTATCCAATGCTACAGCGCTGATGCAGTAACAATGCAGCCCCCCAGGTAAAGGAATAAATGTACCCTCACCCTGAGGAAGGCTCCATGACTGGCCCACCACTTCAAGATGCAGTGCATGCCCTGTTGGCACAGCTGCATCAGGGCGAGAAAATGGGATAAGATTGGGCCCAATTTTCAACCAGTGTGCTGCAGCCCATTGGTGCATTGCAATGGTCTATAAGTGTGCCGCAGGAGTTTGTGGGAGGGTCATTTATTTGGTAGAGCCATAAGGGAATGCGAGCTCCCCCGCCGGCAGCGTGGTGCGCATTGTCAAAAAACTGACGGTGTGCTTTAACAATTTTACCACTTTGTCAATGTGCCATGAGATGAAAAAGGTTGACCATCACTGCACTAAGTCATAAAACAATCGGGAAGCCAGTGAGCATTTCATTAGCTAAAAAGCAAATGTGTCTATTCAAAGGGAAACTCAGGACAAAACTACACATGTTATTCCACTGATCGTTCAAAAATTGATTTAATATGGAAGTGGACCTGAAGTGATCCTTTAATCTCCAGCAGCTATAGGGAGTCAATCCAGTCTGGGAGCGTAGCATGTGGTGAGGAAGGGGTTAATACTTTTCCTCTGCACTGTTCCCCCCCCCCATGGTTTGCCAAGAGGAACTAATGTCTTCCTTTGGGGGCAAATGTCAATGAAAAACAGTGCAAGGAAAAAAAAGTGTTCACTCCCCTCATACTCCCAGACTGGAATCCTCCTCCCCCACTGTTAAAGAACTGCTTCTGGTCAACCTTCGCATTTAGCCCATCTCATGTGTCCTTAGCAGTTGGTATGGCATCAATGACAATGAAGTAACGGCATAGCCAGTGGTGCAATTCAAATGAATTAACAACCGGTTCTATGATGTCATAGCCAGAGCAAAAAAAAACCCGAAGCCAGCCAAGGTAAGCGAGTGGGCGGGGCCCGGCCATTTAACAACCGGTTCTATAGAACCTGGGCGAACCCCCTGAATTTCACTATTGGGCATAGCAAATATTTTGTGACATTCCCACATAATGCTCCTTTGACTCTGTATTTTCATTCAGATGTGCCCCCCTCATAAAAGACATTTATAATGAGAAATAGTAAAAAAATTGCCCACTCTGTCAGTAAACCATTGTGGTGGGGGTAGATCAAACTAAAAATAAAGCATTCTCCTTAACAACAGGGGAAAGATTTATAAGTTCAGGAGGTCAAACAGGTCAAACACTAACCCTCCAGCTTGGTTAGTGTTGCATGAAAGAACTACTAAAAAATGTGTTTAAAATGGTTGTCTATGGATGGCAAAAAATGGCAAGTGTAATCCGGACAGTGGTCGGTGTGAGTGGAATCTTTCCAATAAGACGCATATCAGAAAATAATTAGTGGTCTGGAGGGACTAAAAGAGGAGAAAGAGGGAAGTGTTTCAAGATCATATGTACAATTTGCAAATCTGCAAAAAACACAAATAATAATGGCTAGGAACCTCATGCCAGCTTTGGATATACATCTACATCCTGGATGAATGTGCACACACAACTCTATGCTAGAGAAAGTAACAGTGATGCAGAACGAAAGGAAAAACAGATATTTAAAAGCCAGCACTTGTTTTGTGCTTATTAAACTGAATAAACTACCAGCAGCAAGGTTGCAGACTGGGAGAATGAATCTGATTCTGTGGTCCCCAATGGAGGCTGCTCTGGGAAATTCAGCAAATGAACTTCTAAATCGGTGAATGCTTAAACGTAGCTGGAACTGCCCTGGACTGCACAGAAGCAGAAGCGACTGGAACAAGCAGCAGCCTCTTGAGAATTGCCTGGCAACAGGGAGAGTGGAGACAGACGCACACTTCAGATCTGTGCCCAGCCCTCTCTGAACAATCAGCCATAAATATCACAGGCAGAACTTCTCCTGGCTTCAGGCAAAGCCGCAAGTGATCCACCAGCGGCACTGCGGTTTCACAACAAACGATGAGATAGTGGGAGGAGACGGGAGGGAAGAGGGCAGCCAAAGGTGCTCAGGAGTGCCATTGAGCAGTGGTTCTCAAACCTTTTAGCACCAGGACCCACTTTTAAAAATGACAATCTGTCCAGGACCCACTCAGAGTGATGTCATGGCTGCAAGTGCCATCGTTGTGATGCCAGAGCCTGCTGCTTTCCTGAGAACACAGCAGTAAGTTGGGTTATTTTTCAGCCATTTTCCAAAAGCAAAGTGAATCAGAATGAAAAAAGCATATTTGCAACCTTGACACAAGCAAAACAACCACATAGCCCTCCCCCTTTCCAGTGTCCCATCTTCCCATATTTTCAATGATGGCTGAGCTAGCTGTTGCATGACACACCTGAAATTGGCTCCCGACCCACCTAGTGGATCCCAACTCACTGCCATAGGGCCCCCAGTCAGTCTGTTAATAGCAGCAGGGTTCTGCAGCTACTCATAAACTAACAAAGAATCTGGGATGTCTCTTCTAGTTATGAAACTGGGGTTCATTCTCCCGCTGGCCTTCTCTTCCATATACCAGTGTGTTGGCTAGTTAAAAAACAATTTCCACTAATTTGTCATAGTTTTATTATTTATTGTTCATCCTGATCCTTAAAAAAAGCATCTCAAATTTGGCATACGTACAAGAACAGGATAGAAATGTATTCCAAAAAGATACCTTTTTAGATGTCTAGGTATTCTAGCCTAGGATGTCTAGCCTTGTTGATCAAAACTGAACAAATACCATAGTCCAGTGGTATTCAAACGTTTTAGACCGGGACCCACTTTTTAGAATGTCACTCATGTTGGGGCCCACTAGAAATGATGTCATTAACCTGGAACTTATGTTCTGGCAGAAAGACAAATACCATCAAGCAGGAAATGCTGTCATTGTAACATAATGAAATGACATTCCTGAACTGCAAATTGGCATTCTTGGACTGCAGCAATTGTATAAGCATGATACATCCCTGACAGAAAGCAAGATTACGACAAAATACGATGTAAACACAGTAAACTAAAAAGAAAATTTACAAAACCCTCACTTGAAAATTCAAACTGTTAACACTCACAAAAGGAATATAACAAGAGTAAAGTCTGCAACTTCCAAGATGGCTGCTCCCAGCTTTCCGCAACCCACCTGACATCAGGTCCCAACCCACAATTTGAATAACACTGTGACATAGTCTACATGTTGTGACCCCTTACAGCTCAAAACCTATCTATCCCTCCCCCTTGCCAATACAGCCGCACACTGAATCTTAATGGGAGAAGTCTCAGATGTCTCCTCCAGGTAAGGGAACATGTGTTCCCTTGCCCAGGAGTAAGATCTCCTGCCCCGATAAGTATACTTGGACATGCACCATTGATTTTGCTAGTGCAGGTCTGAGTGGCTCCAGGAAGGTTTATTGAGGCCGGGACATACACCCCTCCCTGCCCTGGTCTCCACCCTGTTCATCCCCCTCCTCTCCCAGTTCTGTTCCATCCCTTCCATCCACCCCTGCCTATTGCCCTCTTCTTGCACTGACTTTCCAGCACCAGGGCTGTTTGGGAGGCTAGTGGCCATGACTACTTGCAGCCCAGCTGCAGGACTGTGGCAGCCCATGATGTTCATGTGGCAGAACATGAGTTCTGGTGGTGCAGCAGGCCCCTACGATTGGGTCCTTAGGTATTGCTCTTAGAAAAGGTGCCCATCCTAGTGAGTATAGGGGGGCATGGGGTGGAGGTGAGCCCTACAAAAATGTTTTTCATTGGGACCCACAGCTCCTATGGCCAGTCATGAGCACACCTCATTGGCATGGTTTCATCTTTGCTGGAAAGTTGGATAGAATCATGCCCATAGACATACGTATGTATCCCATTATATGTTGGTGAATTGCCTGACATTTCTTTATGTATAATTTTTAAAGCCTAAAAATATAAATTAAACATGCCTGCCACAGGTAGCCATGGGCTACTCATGATTCAGTCATGTCTATGGCATGGGAGAAGTGGAAAGAACAGCTGGGCTACAGGGCCTGAGCCAGAGTTTTGCTTCTCTCACAGTCATCACTGCCCTGTTCAAAAGAATGTCAGATACACAGGTAAAACACACTCTCAGTCTACATGCTATCAGATAACAGGCGGTGGAAGACAAAGCTGAAAAAAAGAGATCAAAGGAGCCCGCAGCCATTTCAAGTTCTGCCCATCCAGAGGGTTATCAGCGAAACAATAATTGTCTGGTAATTCTCACTAACAGTCTCCACTTGCCAGGTCTATTGCCGACTGGAATAACACTGGTGGCTGCTAATCTGTTGCTAAACTACATTTAGGGCGCAATCCTAACCTGGAGTTAGGTCAGCATAGTTAGGGCAGCAATGTTTTTTTCCCCAAGATAATTTTATTTTTCTACTATACTGCAATGGGAAAGGGGAAACATTTGTACAAAAAGGGAGGGGGGAATAACACTAGGTATATACAAAAGGTTAAGGGCAGCAAAGTTTGACCAGCACAAGGGCCACCATAAAGCATGTTTGGACCACTCTTGGAGTCAGAGAGGCCAGCACACAGATGTGCGCCATCCTCCCTGACTCCAAGAGTGGTCCAAACACGCTTTATGGTGGCCCTTGTGCTGGTCAAACTTTGCTGGCCTAACTGTGACAGCCTAACTCCAGGTTAGGATTGCGCCCTAAACTATCTCTGTAGCAGCCATTTTCAACATTTTTCCTCCTACGGCACACTAATCTCTATGCTCTTCTTTATGGTCTTCGCCTCTTGTGATGTTCCTTCTGGCAAACTCTTCTGGGTTCTGCAGCTCTGTTTCTAGAACAACCGCTCCTTAGGAAGAGGGTCAGACAATTCATTACTACAGACAGTTGCCTTCAAAACAGAGCCACAGAACCCAGCTGTGTTGACATAAATGGTGGGGAATTGGATTGGGATGTCAGCAGAGGTGTCATCTACTCACCAGTAGACGGTACGCTGGGCAGGACTTAGCGTGATTGACAGTCTGTCCACTCACTTCCGCTTTCTTCCCGCGCGCTGCACGGCTTTCCCTCCTGGTGAGCAGGCGCCCCCTCCAAGGCGAGGGAGAGCCGCGCGGCGCGCGGGAAGAAAGCGGAAGTGAGTGGACGGACTGTCGATCACGCTAAGTCCCGCCCAGCGTACCGTCTACTGGTGAGTAGATGACACCACTGGATGTCAGTATTAAAATGTTTCACACTGGTTCTCAAACCAGGACCCACTTTTTGGAATGAGAATCTGTCCAGGGCCCACCAGAAGTGCTGTCATTGCAACACCGGAGCCTGCTGCTTTCCTAAGAATGCAGCAATAAGTCGAGTTGTTTTTCAGACATTTTCCAATAGCAAAGTGAATCAGAAAGGGGGGGAAAGTCTATTTATAGCCTTGACCCAAGCAAAATAATCATACAGCCCTCCCCATTTCCAGTGTCCCATCTTCCCATATTTTCAGAGATGCCGGTCCTAGGTGCTACAAAACCCACCTGAAATTGGCTCATGACCCAACTGATGGGTCCTGACCCACAGTAAACACTGACTACATTATCTTGAAATAATTCTTATTGAGAGTGGCACGCCCAAGGCCTCCTACTGAGTTTGTATCAGAGGGAGCCTGGGCTTCCTCAGAGCCATTATAATCAGTAGACATGCATGGCAATTACATTGATTAGCTTGGTCCTTCCAAACATGCATCCTTTTCCTCTTAATCACTTCAGCTGCAATGACAAAGTTAGTAGCGTGCCTTGAACTTTTGTATTATATCAGGAAACTATCTCTTGAGCAGTTTGATTAATAAAGGAAAGGGACTGATTGATTTTCCATTTTATTCTTCTTTCACAAAAAGTCACAAGACAGCTAGTAGGAAAATAGAAAAACATAGGAACAAGTTTGAAACAAATTAATAAAGTGAGTCAGAGACAGAACAAAAAGGCAACGCTCCAACGCTCCAATAACAGACACAAACAACTCCCAGTCTGTCCTAACCCCTGAAAAACCCTGGATAAATAAATGCAACTTGGGCAGCCATCCTATATGCACTTTCCTGGGTGTAGGCCTCAATAAGAATTACTTTCATGTAGACATACATAAGGATTGAAGTGTTATACTCTTTTTAAAAAAAAATTAAAAGGAAGGGGGCATAATGAATGACCTGATGAAAGGTGTTCCACAGTGCAGAGGAAGTCACAGATTAGATTCTGCAATCCTGCATGCATGCAAGCCAAGTTATTATATAGTCAGGAATGACAGAGATCAGATTCTAATCTAAAGATCTCAACAGTGGAGGGATTCCTATAGCAGGAGGTAATCCTTAGGGTAGCAAGCATCCAAACGGTATTGTGTTTTAAAAGGTAATAACCAGCACCTTGAATTGGCCTGGAAAACAGATGGAAAACCAATGAAGTTGGCCTAGATGCCTTTAAAAAGGGGACCGGACAGATTTCTGGAGGAAAAGTCCATCATGGGCTATATGCCATGATGGGTGGTGCAACCTCCTTACATTAATAGTAGGCTACTTCAAAATGCCAGGTGCAAGGGAGTGGCAACAGGATGCAAGCATCTTGTCGCCTACTGAGCTCCCTTAGGCACCTCTGTGAGATACAGGAAGCTAGACTAGATGAGCCTTAGGCTGATCCAGCAGGGCTCTTCTTATGTTCTTATGAAGCTCAAGCAAAATGGGCATGATGTGCTACCCGCATGTGGCCCTGGTCAGCAATCTGGCTGCAGCATTCTGAACCAGTTGCAATTCCCAAATACATTTAAAGAGCCACCTCGCCTCGAAAGAGACGCAGTAATCCCACTGAAAAGTAACCAAGACATGTATACAAGTGGGCAGATCTGGTTTTTTTTCAAGCAAAGGCTGTAGCAGCAAGCTTGAAATGCACCAGTGTTGCCATTGCTGCCTGATGGTGGGTGGGACCTGCATTACTTACCACTTTACCCCCTCTAGCTGCAGCACCTGCATTATTTACCACTTTACCCCCTCTAGCTATGCTACTGAGGACACATTCCTTCATCATGAATGATATGACTCAGTCTCTGAGCACATTTCTTCACCCTTTTGAATGAAACAAGGTTGACTGGCTGCAGCCCTCCAGCTCCTAGATTATTCCTCCCAAGACCCTCCATGAGACTTCACCAAGCCCGCAACAGAGTAATTTGGTGCCACTGCCATTTATGCAAGAAACACCAGCCTATTGTCACTCCTTTGCAACTTTTTCCATCTGCATGTGGGAAAAAATGCTGCTGATGAATGTGTGAGTATATGTTGCACAGTTGTTTTGATAGAGATAAAGCCCCGCTCAAGGCTGTGATTTGAGTGGAACATTCATAACATGAAATGCCCCTCATTGTTCCAGGAATTGTTGCTCTTTATTCCCATGAGCTACAAGCATCAGATATGGGCAGAGGGAGCGGGTGAGCATTTTATGACTCAGGCACTTGTGTTTGTAGATTTCAAATGGCCTATTGCATTTACAATGTGTCTGGGCTTTTAACTAAAATAAGGCATGACTTTTAAAAACTCTTGCCACTCAATTTTAAACTGACCTGTGGCCATATATAGGAAGGACAGGGATGAAAAGGCTCAGTATTTTTTAAAATATCCCTTTTTGCTCCCAGAACATTTTTATATTGACACAAACCCAAACATACATCATTATTGTAGCAACTTTGCCTTTCAGTCTAAATAGAACCAGAACAAACCTGATGGAAGCCTTGGAAAATTGCTGTTATTTGCATTCTAGACAAATCTTGATCAGCTTGGTATGTAAACTCTCCAACAGGAACACTTTAAAAAAATGTATTAAAACTGTAGATAAAGCACTGTATATTGGTGTTATTAACTCCTGAGTAAATAGTATTGCTGTGGTCTGGTGGGGGGCAGGATAATTTCATACAATTACAGCACAAGACTAGGCACACCTACTCACAATCAAGTCCAATTGATTTCAGTGGTATTTACTCACAGGTAAGTATGTATAGGATTGTATACCAACTGTATACTTACTGTATACCAACCACCAATTTATGCAGAAGCCAGTTCCCATCCCAACACTCTGTCACAGTTGAGCATGATCAAGAAATGGAAAGTACTACACCAAAGTATTGCACCCAGAGATGTAATGCACTGCCCTGGTGCCCAGAGCCTCACAGGAGTATCACCTGCACCTCCTCCTCTGGGGAGAATCCAGAAGTGATTGCCTTGCATTCACTGTAGCAGTTTTGTGCCCTCCTTCCTTCTCCTGTGGAGGCTCCCTTTTGAAGGGGAAGGGATGGGGTGCGTGAAGCTGCCAGCGCCTCCTCTGTAACTAAAGCAGAGCCTGAGGGACAATTATGCCCCCCCCTTGACACAGCACCCAGGCCAGGTGCCCCTCAGGCTCTGCTATAGTTATGCTTCTATTACACCCTGGTCCATCTTCCCAGAATGCCCTTCATCCCACTAGCCCAGCAGAAGCCTTGGAATGGCCTGCAACCAGAGTCCCCAGAAATATTGGCTAAAATCAAAGGTCCAAACACTACAGGATGCATACAGGAGCCAGGTTGATTTTTGATGACTGGGGCGAGAGCATATTTAGTTCATACTTGAATGTATTCTGGCAGCACCATTTACTATCTGCTGAATAACGTCATTCCAGCTGACATTCACTCCTGTGAGTACTGTACTTATTTTCACTGGTAGAAGCAAAAAATAAATTTTACTGCCCTACAACTCAAATCATGTTTAAAAATAAATGCCCGTCCTGTGTTTTTAACAGCTGTGTGGAAGAGCACCTCGGTCTGGCTTTTCCTCAGGTAATGATGGAAGAAGCTACACCTGCAGAATTCCTTCATTTCCACATAGTTCCTAAAAACCCTTTAACTTGGGTGTAACAAAAGAGAAATTTTATTGTGGAGAGATGAATACAAAAACAGGGAAGGGGAATCTAAAGTAAAATATACTGTAATATATTCTGCACTCACTCGTACAACTAAATTCAGATGTAAGCAGTTATCAACAGGAGTTACCCCTCTCCATTTGTGTCAGATTTTTAGCATGTGAGTCTGCAGGCAGGGACTTGCGGTTTCTATTCTTGTACAGTACCAAGTGCCTATGACGTGCTTTTATAAATAGTAAACGATAATGATGAGGTGCCAGCCTAGTTGAGAGGGGGCAGCTTCCTAGTCTAAAAGGGAGATTTCTCCCTCCTGTTAAAGCACTGAGGGCAGTAATGCCCAGTTTGTGTGCCAGGGCATTCTGCTGTGCCACAAGAGGCATGCTTGGCATTTATAGGGGATTTTCTGGGTGTACCAATCATTTCACATGTATTATTTTAATTCTTTAAATAAAAACACCATAGGGTATTAATTATCCTGATCAGTGGCATCCCTAGGGGAGGGTGGAGCTCTAAGTTTTGCAAGGAGCCTTACCTTGCTGTGGAAATCGCTCCTCCTCCCCCCCCCCACCTTTTAGCCAATCCTCAGAGGAAAAGCAATATCTTGGCATTGCTTACTGGCTACAGCAGCAAGGGAGAGGAGGGATTTTCATGACAGGGTAAGGCTCCTTGCAAAACTTAGAGCTCCGCCCTCCCCTGTAGGGAACCACTGATCCTGATATTGCAGCTGAAGCTGAAAGGGAGCAGCTTGCCTAAGGGCTAAGGCCACTCAAATCCTATGCATGCCTACTGAGAAGTAAGCCCGATTATAGTAAATAGAGCTGACTCCCAGGTGAGTGTGGATAGGATTGTAGCCTCAGTGAAGCTGGGGCCCGTTCTGGACAATTCCTTTGCCTTCTGAACCAGGCCCATGTAGTTACAGACATGAGCACTCACAGGTGTTCCCATCCGGGTCCCTCCTGCTTATGAGGGGGCATTTTTTTAAAAATCACGTGTGGGGTCAGTTCTACTGAATTGCCCATCTCATGGGTTGCAAATGTGGTTGAAACTACTTTAGGGTGAACCACTCCCATGCACAATTTTTATAAGTTCCCTAAAGACAGGGAAGGGGCCAAGATATGCACACCCAAGAGCATGCATAGCTGGCCTTGACTTGTGAGGCCAGCTTAGAAGATAAAGTATCACTTGAGTGAGCCTAAATAAAAGGCAATATTTTAACCAAGGAAGACATGATTCACGGCTCAGGGCCCAACCCTAGCCAACTTTCCAGCAAAGCAGCCCTAAGGTCCTTACCTAAGCCCTAAGGTCCTTTCCAGCAAAGCAGCCCTAAGGCCCTAAGGGAACAAACATTCTGTAATCTTGGGGGGGGTGCTTGTTACTGCCCCCCTGCAGGATGCAGCTCGTGCCTTATTGGCATGGCTGCATCAGCACTGGAAAGTTACACTTTGCTACGCTACACCAGCTCTCCTTAATTCATTAATATGAATTACTTTATAAAAGGCTCTTCTGAGTACAAAGACCAAAAGGGGGGATGCCCATTGGATCATTCAGTGCTTTGGCCTTGCCCCTTTCGAGCCTGCCTCCCAACTTGGGGCTCTCCTGATTGGGCTCTTGTGGGGCATGGATCCCTAACCATGCAAGGACTTGTTTGGGGAATAGATCCATTCCGTTGGCTGCAACATGAGCCTCAGCAGTTGAGAAAATGTGTATTGAAAATATAGAGTTGAACCATGGCACTCTATTTCAGTGATTTTTAGTATGTATACTATACGGATAAGAATTTTTCTGAATACAAAGCTGAAGGCTGCCACAGTGGGCTTAGCTGCCAATGGGCTTTCTCCTAGCAAAAGAGGGAAGCTCCTACTCATATACAGTCCCCTACCCCACCCACTAATTGGGGTACAAACGAAGTATGTGTGAGGCCAGCTTTGTGCATGGGCTTTGCATGCACATATGGGCCAGGTATGGGAATTGCTGCTGGACCCAGCACAACCTGCCCTGAGAAAGGATCAAGTGGTTGCTTCTTTTAAGAGTATCCTTCTAAATGATGTATGGACTGCAGCAATTTCACAAATTAAAGTGGTGTTGGCACGCTAATTTACGGCCCACCAAATCTATGATTCAGCAAAGGGCACCAGTCTTTTACTTAATTGGTGATAAGCAAGTCAGAATTTATTATTGTTTAGAAATGCCATTACGTGCTACAGTAAAGTGTAAAATGGAAGGAATCTGTTTCTAATGACCCCGTCCTATCTCTGGGACACACTGGCGTATGTCCATGAATGCTGGTGCAACAATGGTGCGCAAGGGTAGCCGCTGACGGACACCTCAAAGACAATGGTGGGCTAATGCAACCTGGATTCTTGTGCAGCCCCACCGGTGGAGAGGCCAAGAGCAGATCAGGGTGGGACATGGGAGGGTTGTATGCAGCTGGACAGGATGGATGTCACTCACCACGTTTGCCCGGGAGTTCAGCTGCATAAGGAGTTCATGGAAGTAGGACCTCAAGGGGTAGACATGATCTCCTGAAGCAGGCAAGCAGCCAGGTGTCATTCCCATGCCTGCATGTCCCCCATGTCTGGTCTGGATTGTCTCCTAATCATGTCTGGATTGACCATGATGCCAGAGTGGTCTTCAAGGCTGACATGTGGAACACCTGGGCCTCATGGACAGTGCTGGGGAACTTGGCGATGACATTGGTGGTCACGCCTGCTGCAGTACATCCTTGCCATTTTAGCTGGAGCAGCTGTACCCACATTTTACAATGGAAGCAGCATTGGGGAAACCTGCATGGGCACATTACTCCACACACAAGCAATGCAGGGGTGTCTTGGCAGTGGGGAACATGATAAAATTGGGGCAGAAGCATTGATGGAGTGTGAAATCCAGAAACAGGTAGTTTCCCCCTCCTCCTTTAGTATGAACAAGACCTTGGAGTTGCCATTTTGGGAAAATTGGGTACTTTTACAAACATGGGGTAAATGCGGCCATCTGTTAACACTGACGTGTGCTGCTGTTAACACTGAAATATTGCATCTCTTATATGAGCCCGGACCAGCTGAGATGAGGTTCTGTTTCATGTGTGAAGCTAGCGTTGTTAACTGGCCAGGGGGAAAAAACACAAAAACCCTGACCTGCCCTACTCCAAGGCCTTTGTTAGGTGGCTCAGCTGGTAACTTTTCAGGCCTCGGAGATTAACGTTATTAGCATTGTAGCAGAACCAACTATTGCTGAATCGGTTGGTTCAAAAGATGACAGTCCTATCCTAAGGTGGATATGGATGAAATATTACTCTGGAGCTCCTGGATTTTTTCCTGAGACTCCACACTAGTCTGTCCTTCATTGCCCACTTTCCTCATGGTGTGTTTCTTTCCTTTGTTTTTTTCCCCTGGCGGTTTCATATTGCCTTGGAATAGTACTGTATGATAGTATCAAGTTTTCCTCTAATGAAATCAGAGGCTTATCTCTTCAGGTAATCTCATTAAGATCTTTAGACAAGCCGGCAGGGGGTGTGAGAGCTGGAAAGTCGATGGCAATGCAGTTGCACGTAATCGCTTCATGTTATTTGTGTCCTCCATAAGCAAATTACCCTTTGGAAAACACAAATCCTTTGTGATTACATTTGAACCTCATTTAAATAGGTTATCTATCAGACCTTATTCCTGCTGCAGACCTGCTGTTGCCTGAGTTTTGTGTGTTGTACATTGTTCTGCTCTAGGGTCTTTAGAGCATATCTTCATATGGAATTGCTGAAGCAAAAATATAAATACTGTTCCTATAGTTTTTCTGGACTTTCTGTGCAACTTGGCTTCTGTGGTTGGTTGAAAGCGTCAGAATCAAATGATCAATGTTACTTAGTCACTTGGCACAGTATGTCTAAAGTACCATTTAATCAATGCATTGCCTTTTCCATGCTGGAATATATATCCAATATCCCACCTCACAAGGCCTCCAGTTCACATGATTTATTATGATTATATAGCACTTTTTCTATTTAAAATACTCAAAAGATGCTAATCACGTTTGACAACAGGTGCTTTATGTGTGTAGTGATTGTATCCAGATCCTGTCTTCTGAATTGCACAAGGGGAGCAACTTTGATATAGCCCAAATTTTATTCAAATCACTAAAAATAAACATTATAGAAATAAATCTATGATAACTTGGGCCCTATGATAACTTGAAGAATAAAAGCTTTCTGACTTTCGCTCAGAGCGCAATCCTAAACTGGAGTTAGGCTGGCACTGTTAGGCCAGCAAAGATTGGACAAGGGACACTGTATGGACAAGGGACAATGTTTGGACCACTCTGAGTCAGAGAGGCCAGCACACAGACATGCTCCATCCTCCCTGACTCCCTGAACTCCCTGAACAGTGGTCCAAACGCACTTTACGGTGGCCCTTGTGCCAGCCAAACTTGGCTGGCCTAACTGTGCCAGCCTAACTCCAGATTAGGATTGCACTCTCACTCAGAAGATTTGTTTTTCTCATAGTCAATCAATCTGTATAAAAGTCAGATTGTCAGGGCCAAGATGCACCATGTGTTGGGTCATGGAATCTGAAGCTTTTGGGGAGTGGGGGTGGTCTGATGTGATCCTGTGGTTGAGAAGAAACTCCAGATGTGTCATCCTACCCTGTTTGGGAAGAGCAAAGGGGGAAGGGGCACTCACAGAGCCAAATCCCATCTAACGTTCCAGTACTGATGTTGCCTTGGCAATGGGGCACACACTCCATCCTGCAGTAGGGATGCAGTCATAGAGGCCGCCACAAGGTAAAGGAATGTTTGTTCCCTTATCTCAGGGCTGCATCACAGCTGCATCAGTGCTGGGAAGTTGGATAGGATTAGGCCCACAAACGGCCAATTTAAGATGTGCCTTGTCCACAGGGTCAGATGTACTGTGCAAGGAAGGTGTGGCTGCTCACGGAATTTTCCAAGGCATGAAGGGCAAGCAAAGCGTCTCCCAAACCAGCCTGAATGGAGGGCAGGGAGAGGGATGGAGGGAGTCACTGCTCGGCCCTGCTTCAAGTCGTACTACCAGTCTGGGTCATGCTCTTCAGTCCCACACACACCTGGAGACATGCATGTCGTACTTCACACATCCAAATAAAAGGGGATGGCCAGTAACATTTAACTGAGCAGTCCCTTTCCAGATGATTAGGAGAAGGGAATGGCATGCTGGGAGGGGAATGTGCTTCTGCATGTCCCTGATGATGCATGAGTGTGGGACATATTGTCCAAATCTGCCCACAGCAGTTCTTCCTTGTGAGTTGTTTATTAATTGGCAGATATTTCTGGGCTGCCTTTCAGACCTGATAAAGAGACCAGGTGCACCCCAGTATCCACTGATTTGGCATCCACTGTTTCTATTAACCATGGATACTGAGACACCTATTAAAAAGAAAGGGGAACATTAAACGAATCTCTCCTTTTTTTACCTTGTTTCAGTAATACCACTGATGTTCGTCTATCTTTAAAAAGGCGTCCCCAGTATCCACAGTTTCAGGTATCCATAGTGGAGTCCAGAATGGAACCCCGGCGGAGAATGGAGCATGCCTGCACAATCAATTTAAAAATAATTAAAAACAGCCATTAAATCAGTCAACAAAACATGCAAAGGAAACATGCACACTGAGATAGTGGATGCCGTATGTGAAAGGACAGGCACTTTCCCCCAGCCTGGCCCCATACGATAGTCACATCCCCTGGCCCCTGCCCTTGCATCTAGGGGACAGCACTTGAAGGAGCTGACGCATAGCTGGAGGGCAGTAAGCTTCACCACCAGCAGCAGTGGACTTTTCCAGGTGGGGGGGGGGAGGAACAGAGTAAGGAATGGGACCAGCAGTGGCCTCCACCATCGGATCCTAACCTCCATGTCAGGCCACGCAATCAGACACAGAGGCCTAAAGCCTGTGCTGGCAAAATAGCCGACGAATGTCCCCTTCCCCTGAGAAGCCTCCTACAGCTGCTGCGGCACCTGTAGGATACAGCAGTAGCTGTTTAGCTGTTTACAGGGGCCAGGGGCCATAGGATTGGGCTGCCTACTCCACTGGACACAGTGAGACTTCCGACTGAGCAGTAGACATTTATTATTTGCTGGAAAAATGTATACCCTGGCTTTCCCATGCCAGATCAAATGCCCAAGCCAGCTTACAAAGTTTCATAATAAAATGCACAAGGCGTACCTATTGTAAAATCAACCAAAGCAATCCAGACCTGTTGAGCCATGGGAGGATGGTCCAGAGTATCTGGTCCAGAGAAAAGCAGCCATGCTACAGCACTATTACAGAGGGTGGGCATCAATCTATCACCCAAATATCAATGAAGCAGACATAGTTGGCCATGAAGACAGGGGTAATTCTTCATTTCCTCCAGAAAATTTCCAACAGAGACAGTAAAGCTTGTGCTGTGAAGGGACGTACACAAATGGTCAAGTGTCACCACATCCTCCCAACTTTCTGGTAGATGCTGGAGGTATAATAGTGGCCTGTCTTTTATCTGGAATCCCTCAACACAGAGATCACCACTATAGGAAATTTCTTATTAGAATGAAACACTCTGAGCAGAGAATTTTTGTTTTCAAGGAGAGTTCAACACCCTACTCAAATATTGATTTCCAGTTGCCTATGTTCTGTGTACACTGTGAGTGTACGTGTTTTGATCAATGTGCTTGAAGTATATGTGAACTATACTCAACATTTTTGAGTGAGTTCACAAAATGAACACACACACACCCCAGTCTTCGTCTCAAGAAATCCTCTGTGAATTCAGTAAGAATTGTGCCCACTGTGCATGTGTGTGCACTCTAAGGCAGGAACATAGCTAGAGGGGAGTGACATGCTAAGTAGGAGGGGCTGCTTACACGACACATTGTGTTGCCTGCAGTACTTACCATTTTGCCCCCCTCAGCTACACTACTGCTCTAAACCAGGGCCACTGAGAGCTTGCATTGAGCCCATGGCATGAGGCCCAATTGCCACCCCATCCCCAAGTGTAAATGCATTGGAGTAATAGCATTGAGAGTTGCTATTGAGAGTCCAAGCTGTCTTGGAAATGCAGCCCTGGATAGGCTGAGATTGAAGTAGCCACATTTGTTTTGGAGCAACTTTGTTTTGTACTGTATTGTTTGTTTTGCCAAGGCCTGGGCTCTCTGGAAGCACAGGCCCTGGGAATTTCCTCCACCCACCCTCCTTAGGCATGCTCTAAGCAGGCACCACATAAGGCCAGAGAGGCTCCATGCTGCACACCCTGTGGGGTCTGGTCTCCCTGGCAGGGACTTTAGTGCTGGGTTGGTGCTGAGCCGTAACCCGCTCAAAGCAGTGTCACTACACCCCTAGCACTGCCGCACCACCCCCTGTGCCACCCTGCCGTATACCTCCAGTGCATGGAATCGTTCCATTTAGGAGCATACAGGATGTGAAGGAGGACGGGGGGGCAAAAAAAGTACTGCTTTTTGTGCACCACTGCACCCTGCCATAACTGGTGCCTGCTGTGCCTGTCTCCCCTTACAGCACCATCAATACGCCTTTGGAATTGTGCACCACGATTGGCTGCAAAGCATGCTATGCTGCATCATAGGAAGGGGGTAGTGTGAAAACAGAAATGGTAGGTGAGATCTGTGGTACTTTCCCCTTTCCCAATGTTTCTTACGACTTTTTAAAAAATCCAGTGCCGGATTTCAACTTGGTGAGGCCCTAAGCCTGGAGGCCCCTTGTTAAAAAAAAATTACACCAGAATTCACTGCACAAATGGTTTTTTAAAAAGCCTTTGATTAATAGCACCCTTACAACTTTAAAAGCCCCACTCCCAAAATGGAATTTTTTTTGAGGCCCCAGTAGATTGTGAGGCCCTAACCTGCAGCTTGTTTAGCTTATGCCTAAATCCAGCACTCTGACATCAGAGCAGTGTTTTGCTGGTGTTTGGGGTGTATTCATCTTATGGAGGGGGCTTGAGATACAGAATTTATCCTCTTCCCTCCCACATTCACACCATTGGGTGGGGGGTTACCGCAGCAGTTGTGTTGTCATCAGTGGTGTACCTGATAGTGGTGGACCTAATGGCCATGGTGCCCAGGGCAGTGATGTTATGACATCACATCATCGCATGACCTCATGATAACACTTTTGGGTTCTCCCAGAGAAAGAGGAGGCACTGGCTGTGGCTGCTTGTGATCTGGCTGTAGCCCCCATTCTTTCTCCTGTTGGGGCTTCCCTTTGAAGAGGGCAACATTGAGCAGGAGGAACTGGGTGGCAGCCAGAGAGCAAAGCCGTCAACACATAACACAAGGCATCAGCTTTGTGATTTGGCTGCCCCATTCAAGGGTTAGCGACATAATTTTTCCAAGTCAGTGCAAACAAGAACTTGCATATAGGTAAGTTCGACAGGGTTAGCAGTGCCAACGAATTTCATTCCTAGCCTTCTGGTTTCCAAGTGGCTCATCTGAAGTTTATCGAAGTCTGTTTGTAGCACAGTACCTTTTCATACCTAGAACATCAGTCTGAACGGGGAGAGAGAGAGAGAGAGAGAGAGAGAGAGAAGTATAGCCCACTTTCTAGTTTTCGTTCCGGCGTGCGCGCATCCAGGCTTCTCTAGTTAAATGTTCTATTCGAGAGAAAGTTGAAACGAGACGTTCTAACAATTAGAACTGCATTTCGTGGGTAGCTGGTGAGGTTTGACTGGAGATTATGTATACCGCATCTTATCCAGATGGAAATTTTTGCTTTGCTTTGCATTACTCTAGAAGGTGGGCGACCTCCAGCCCAGTCTTCAATGTGCACGTGTAAGAACGGCACACAGCGGAGCTCGAACCAGACTGATCGGGCACTCCCCCGAAGAAGCTACCCGCTATCTTTACACGGCCTGAAGGGCAAGATCCCCGCCCTTCCACCGCAGGCTCCGCCCGCGGAGGGCGGGACTTGGGTAGTGGCTTTATGCTGCAGGCAGGGGCGCCCGTTCGGCCACTCTGCCTGGGCTCCGTCAGGTAGCAGTCGAGCCACCCTCCGAGGAACGCTGAGTGTTCCGCCGCCTGCCCCTCCGCTTGCTTGCAACGCACACGTGGCAGCCGTTCTTCGTCCGATCTGCTGCCGCGGATCCGCAAAGTTTCAGACTCGCTCCGGAAAGAAAGATCTGAAGGGCCTTGGGAGCGATGGGCAAAGGGGTAAGGATAAGGCGGGGGGCTCCGCGCCGCTGGCCAGGGAGAGAGGGCGCGCCTCTTTGGCGCCTTCTCATCTAGCCTGCTTTGTCTGTCCGCGCTTGGCAGTGCGAGATCGCGCCCGCTGCGAGGCATCGGCGGCAGCAGCGCGGGCGATAGCGCGAGCGCGGTTTATTTCGCCCCATTGCCGCCCGACGGTGCGGTGGTCTTCCTTCTGCCCGGGCGCAACGTCCCAGCCGCGGGAGCTGCTTTTTGGCGCGGCTACGGGTGGGGCGTTGCGAGGCCGCCCTCCAGCCACTGACTTCCAGGCTGTAGGGGAGGGAACCGGGCACCTGAGACTGGCGTGGGGGAGGACGACATCTGTGCGTCAGAAGCGAGGTAGTGGAATCTGGACTCGGTACTCCCCCCCCCCCCGCGTGGGGAGACGGGGTGGGGGGAAAGCCGAAGCTTCCTGGTGGAGGCGGAACCAGATGGCGCCGCAGGGCGGGTAATTCCTTCCCCCTGGCAGGTCATGCTGTGTAAACGAGCAACTGGAGCAGGAAGCCTCATGTCACGGGTGGGTGTGGGTCGGGCCACGGGCGCCCTCCACAGTGAAGGGGAAAAACCGCGGTGATTCCATCCCCCCCCCTTTGGCACCATTTCAACTTGTAAGCATGCTCACGAGTGTGTGATTCAAACTAGCACAGGAAAGCTCATTTCCCGGATCCGGTCTCGAAAAAGGGCAGAACTGCGGTGATAGAACTCTGCCCAGCGCGCCTCACTTTAGGGGTGTTCTTGAAAGCTTCCCCACGTTCAATAGGTCCCTGCAAGTAGTAAATTTACACGTTAGGGATATTGGGCAGTTGAAGGCCTTCTTTGGTTTATTACATGCAGGGAGAATCTGGCTGGATGATCCTGTCCAAAAATGAACTCACTAGAGTGGCGCATCAGAAATCAACTGCATCATTTTGCCAAATGTGTAGATAGACTGCCTTTGTTTTGTTTTTTTCATGCTGCAGCAGTGTGGATAAGCCTCCTTGGTTTGTGTGGTGTGCCCTGCCTGTTGTTACCAGGGAGTAGGGCTAAGTGCTCCCTGTTAGATTCTTCTTCTACTCCCTTTACGAGGCTTGTGGTTCAGCTTTCTCTAATCTGTTATCGAAATTACTCATTTCAGGTGGAATGGAAGCAGGTTGGTGTTGGAGACGTATAGCTGAAGTCTCTTGACTCAGTGAGGCTGACTGCTTGCTTTTTCAGTGCTGTGTTTTTCCTGGAAAGAAGAAAGATGACTTCTTTCTGTGTGCTTTCTCTTTCTTGCCTGGTGAAGGTAGCCATCTTCCTGGCAATAACGAGCATTTTAAGATGGGTTATTACTGCTATAAAAACTGCAAGGACTGCCTTTGAGGGCTAGTTTGAACATGTTACCCCACTCTTCCTTACCCATGTTTGGTTTTTAAGTCAGCCCAGAATCTGCAAATTGCAGAAAGCAGGTGAATTGCCCATGTGAATTAAAAAGTTGGAGGGCTGTAGTTGATTAGGATTTTAAAATACTAGAGAACAATTTCTTTACCTGATGGCCAGTTGTGACTTAAGACTGGAGAAGCATTCTTTCCACGGAATGCTTGTGCCTTTGGCTGGTGGTGCATCTTGTTGTTTGTGCTGTTTGGTGAAAATGTGCTAGCCTTCCTAGGAATGCTTCCCCACTCCTAAGCTGAACACATTTTGTGGGTTGAATAGGACACGGCGGGGGGGTTTCCTAGAGAATCGGTACTTGGAGCAGCCACTGAAATGTAAAATTCTCCTAAAAACAGAAATTATCCGGAAGAAAAGAGAAATTATCCTGGAGTAAACTATTTGTATCTGACCTCTCCCAGTATGTATCTTGTTACAGTGTAATCCTCCTCTTCCTGCAAGAGATTCAGGGCAGTGAACAGGATTCTCCTCCCGTTCCCATTTTATCTTTGCAGTATCCTGGTGAAGTTGATTTGACTGGAGGATAGTTCCTGGCTCAAGTACCCAGGGAACCTGGCAGCTGAAACTTTTGTTGCGTACTGCAATCTGCTTCTCTTCTCTTCTCCCCCCCCCCCCAATTGCTGGCTCTCATGTTAGCATGGAAACTAATGATTCTAGCTGTATTTCAACACCCTATGCATCCTAACCGTTTAATTTGAATGCAGAATAGTTTTCTTTCTTATTTGGAGACCTCAGGGGAGCAAGTTCTGAAATGATAATTGCTAATTAGAATTGCTTATTAAGCAGGGCAAGTGGAAACAGGAGAAGCTATTGCATAATTTGGGAAAATTACTACCTTGCTACTTCCTGCCGCCTGGTGCAATGTAGTAATTTAGATCTAGATGGTCTGTGTAACTGTTTACTGAATGTATGCTACCCATTGTAGTGGCTTTCAGGTTGGCTCTTCAGGTTAGTAGACAATCGTGTCCTTTGTGACATTGAACCCTGCCCAGGAGCTCTCTTCATGAATAGCACCAACTGGTGGTTGGGCAGATTTTTTAAAAGTGGTGTAGCTAAGAGCCAGGTGTAGGGCTTATCAAATACAAGTAATACATCTCTTAGGTTGCCTCTTAGTCTTAGCTTTTCCTGGGGGTTTTTTTGTGTCTAACTTTCCTGTAATTGCGGTTCATAGCAACAGAGGAATTCTGTATATTTAAGGTTGGACAAGAGGTTGATGGCTCCAAGCCAACTCTGAATGCGTGTCTTCCCCCACCCCCAGAAGTGAACCAGATACAGGGGAGTGACAATGAGATGCAGGTATCTGGTAGTCTTCAATGCTCACAGAGGCATATGGTGGGCCACTGTGAGTTACAGGTAGCTGGACTAGATGGGCCTTTGACCAGGTCTAGTGGGGATCTTTTTATGTTCCTAAGCATCTTCTGAATCCACTGGCATTTACTTCCCTGTATGTATGGGACGTTGTGGCACTGCAGGTTAAACCGCTGTTGCTGAACTTGCTGACCGGAAGGTTGGCAGTTCAAGACCACATGACGGAGTGAGCTCCCGTCACTTGTCCCAGCTCCTGTCAACCTAGTAGTTCAAAAGCAAGTAAAAATGCGAGTAGATAAATAGGTACCATTTTGGTGGGAGGGTAACGGCGTTCCGTGTACCTTGGCGTATAGTCATGCCAGCCACGTGACCATGGAAACTTGTTCTCGGAACAAATGCCGGCTCTTCGGCTTAGAAACTGAGATGAGCACCACCCCCTAGAGTCGGTCACAACTAGACCATTCAGTTGTGGGGAAACCTTTACCTATGTATGCTTACAATGCACTTGCCTCCTTTGCTGGCCCACGCCAGTTATGCAGCTCTAAAATACGTTCATGACTGAGGTGGGCAGGACAGGCCTGATCATGCTTCTGTTCGCTGCTTGTAGGAAGGTGTCTGTCGATAAATGGCTGGAGAGATCACAGTGCAGAGGTTTGCCTGGAACAGTCTTGGCATAGTTATCGGGTGTTCCAAGGCAAGCTCTATAATTTGTCTGTATGTTAGCAGTTGGCAGTTCCCCAGGAAAAAAACTAGTTTAGGACAGGATGCTGATGGTGAGCATCAGTTTGAACTGGCTTTTGCCAGCAAGTGCTGGCTTTTGTTAATTCAATAACGTTTGCAGTAACAGAGCTGTAACCTTTAATTATAACAAAAGCGCAGGAACTTCGGTCGAAATCTGCCTGTTGTTGAATCAGCCTTGGCTGTGTTAAACAAAGCAGAGATTCTGCCATCTGGGAATTCTCCTTGCTAACACAGACTCTGTGAATCAAGCTTCAGTGGCAGTTCCACTTCGGAAAAGTCGGTTTGAGGTGAGACAAACCGTTGCACAGATTCAAATGAACAGATTTCGACATGAGAAAAATGGAAAATTACTGGAAGCTGCTTTTTCTATCTTTTTTTTTTTTGAGTGACTACTTTTGCATTTGGTGCTTTTGTAACCAGAGAACCTGCTGTAGCTCCAAGGCGTTGCCCGCTCATGCCAAATTCTCCTTAACGCCAGTAGGGCCCCTCTGCGGCAATGGGGGCTGTGGGTATTGGCCTGTAAGTACTTCTTCACTATGATGCTTGGAGCACTGCACAAAGTATTTAGCCATACAAACAGCTTGGTGCTAGTGTAGCTTAAAGTGACAAAAGAATCCATTTAGTCGCTCCAAACTCTGGTATCCCACAAGAATTATATTAGATACTTATTTGTGGTGGTGGGATCAGAAAACAATAGGTCTGCATGGAATATTAAAATGAAAAACTTCTGCTAGCAATCTCATTGTAAAATCTTCAAATCTGTGCTTATAGGACAAAATTCAGAGTACAGTAGTGGCATTTTGTCCATATTGCTTGATCTGTTTCAAATGTATAATGCTCTGAAGGGGTGTGTGTGCATGCGCCTGTGCACATACACACACACGATGATCAATAATCTTCTATAGCATCTAGTCATTACTGGCAAGTTTTCTTGTCCAGGGGTAAACTTTTTTTTTGCCTTACAAGGGTTGCTGACTTTGAGGAATTGAAAATGATCCCAGATTTTTTTTTTTCATATGCCACACATGCAAGTAGTTGCAGAGGAATGGTTCTGTGCTGTGGCTTAATTCAAATGAGCAATGGGGGCATGTTTAAATTGGGAGAACTAATCTTCTGAGGCAGCCTTTTTTACCTCGCCTCCACTTACAGGAGACTTGCCAAGTTGTTGTTCTGATCTTTGCAACACACTGCTTCAGAAATGGTGCTGGGTTCCTCCTGTAATCCAGTGTGGCTCCAGTGTGAAATGCGATAGCAAAAGGGGAAAAAATAATCTTAAAATCCAGCACAGTTGATCGTTCTGTGAATCTAAGGCACAAATCCTAACCAACTTTCCAGCACTGACATAACAGTGCCAAGGTACTGCACCTTGCAGTTAAGGGGCAGTCATGGGGACCCATCAAGGTACGGAAATATTTGTTCCCTTACCGTAGACCTTCATTGCCCTTACCCCAGTGCTGGAAAGTTGGTTCGGATTGTGCCCTTAGTCGCATTGGATTCAGAGCCTAGGCAACTTTGAAAGTGATGTCCTTCAAAGTGACCACATCCAATTTTGTTTCCCTGCAAGGACCTGGATAAGTAGGGGTAGGGGAGGACGGTGTTTTAAAAACATTTATATTCGGTTTTAAATAAATTGGTAGTAGGCTGTTAGTAAAAGCTTGTAACAACTGTATTTAGAATTTCTTATTCATTTAAGGATAAGGGAGACATTAGATCTTTATTACATTCTGGGCCCGGTGCAGCAACCTCACTGTTTCCTGGTGTAGCAACACACAAGTTGTTTTCCTCTGCCTAAAGTAGTAAATCAACTGCACCAGAGGCATTTGTGCCATTAGTTCTGTCTACACCTTGCTCTGTATAGGCATCTATAGCCAATGGCTATGTGGAGAGACACAGCTTTTGTCAAGGAAATGGAGTTCTGTAGTTAGCAGCAGCTGACCATGACTTGCTCATGGGCCTATCACTTTTAGCTTGAGTCTATAATTTGGTCGTGGGTGGGTATAAAATTATACCACATTTTATAATTTGGTATAAAAGGGACGTGGTGGCGCACCGGGTTAAACCGCTGCTGCTGGGCTTTCCGACCGGAAGGTTGGGAGTTCGAGACCGCACGGCAGAGTGAGCTCCCGTTGCTTGTCCCAGCTCCTGCCAACCTAGCAGTTCGAAAGCACCTAAATGCAAGTAGATAAATAGGGACCACTTCGGTGAGAAGGGAATGGCGTTCCGTGCGCTACAGCGTAGAGTCATGCCGGCCACGTGACCACGGAAGCTTGTCCTCAGACAAAACGCCGGCTCTACAGGCTTTGAAACGGAGATGAGCACCGCCCCCTATGACTAGACCATTCGGTTGTGGGGAAACCTTTACCTTAATAATTTGATCACCACTGACCCTTTTCCAAGTCCACTTTGCACTCAAGAGAACTTGGCAGACTTGAATAGGTGTCTCTGAATGCTTTAGCTTGGAGAAAGCAAAACCAGTGCTGCTTCTGGTTTCAGCAGTGCTTCAGCACTCTTGGGCTGCTTCTTGGTGCTCCAAAGCTTTGCACAGTGATAGGACTAGGACAGTGGTTCCCAAACTTCTAGAGGCCCTAGAGTTTGCTGCCTGATAAATGCAAGGGGTGTGGCTAAAATGCTGACAGGGCAGCAGTGCTCCCCCATAGCAGCTTGTTTAACCCTTGATGCACATAACCTAATCCGCCCTGTCAATTTTCCAGCTGACCCAAAATTGGGTCTCACTGGTGGGTCCCGGAACCACTGGACTAGGGAGGAGGCGGTTGCTCAAGTTACGTTGCTGAAAAGTGTTCTTGGCAGAAGGCCAGGCACATTGGCCCAAGACAAGCTGGTGAATGGCTTATGGAGGTCTGGGTTTACTATCATGTCATTTGTAGGCATGGGAAGTGTGCAGATGGCTGATATCCAGACATTCTATGTATGCCAGAGGAGGGAGGAAAGGGGGTGCCTGCTTGCATTCTTGGTGCAAGGATTACAGTGAGCTTCCAAGAAGTGTTGGCATGCTTCTCTCTCATACACTTACACACAATATGTATTTAACAAATCTCCCCCACCCACTTAAAATGTACCAGGCTTAGGAGGGAATAAACAGCATAGTGGTAATAGGGGATCCAGGGTAATAGGGGTCATAATTGTCCATGTTGGCCAAGGGAAAATTGTCATATCTCGTGGATACGAAGGCCCAGAAAAATCATTCCCAAAACCATTTTTCCTCAACTTTGTTTTAATTTTTCTAGTTGCTGCTGTTGTTCAGTCGCTAAGTCGTGTCCGACTCTTCGCGACCCCATGGACCACAGCACGCCAGGCCTCCTTGTCCTCCACTAGCTTCCGGAGTCCGCCCAATTTAATGGACACCTTCCGACCGGAGGGTCTCATCTTCCAGCGTCATATCGTTTAGCCTTTTAGTGCTGTAATCCATGTAATGGGGTTTTCTTGGCAAGAGTACTGGAGTGGGTTGCCATTTCCTTCTCCGGCGGATCACGTTTTGTCAGAACTCTCTACTATGTTTTTAAGGCAGAGTAGTACAATCCCTGTATAATAGGGGCAGGTATAAATGGATATGACTCAGAGGCAAAATGCATTTCTGCACCGGAGGGCACTTTCATCCCAAGAGACGCGCTCACCCTGCTTGCTTTTCAGCTGCTGACTGCCTTCCTCTGCTGATCTTTTGACCTCTGGTTTGAGGGAGAAGATACTAGAAGTAATTGCCCAACCTGTTCCTCTCAGAACTATCCTCTCCCTTTAAAGGGTTTGGGACATAGTTGCCCGCCTTTTTTTGTGGAACGTAAAAAGAAGGTCAAAAGACTCAATGCACTAGGCCTGCTGTGGGTAGCAGAGCTCTGCAAGATAAAACTTGCTGGTTCACATGGAACCTGCCTCCGGGTTCCTGAGCCCCAGGCTGGAGACAGGCATTCTTTCCTTTGTTTTGAAGAGCTGGAAGCTTTCCAAGCTGGATTGTTGCGTCCTCTTGTGTTATTGCAAATTCAGTTTTTATTATTTCTTTTGTGTGTGTTTTGTAATGCTGTCTGGAGGAGAGATTCTTCTAAGTCCAGATAAAAAATTCTCTTTGGCTGATCAGCCATGTTGCTGGTGTAAACTTTGCATTTTCTCCTATATATATTTTTTTTCATTTGGCCTATTAGGGTGTAGCAGCTTGCAGCTCCAACTCTGCATGTATTGTCTGAATAATAGTAAGGCATTTATCCTGCTAAATGATTTAATTGCAGCAAATAATACCATTTGAGACACTAGTTCTGCACTTAAAGTAAATGTTCTTAAAGTAGTAAAGTTAGCTTAGAACTGATAAGGAAACAAGTATTGCATATTTTGAGCTTTATCTCAAAATGTGTATGTCTGTGTGTGTTTGAAAACAAGGAGCTCCCCCCATACCTTCAGCATTTGTGGAAACTTTATATTTATATCTCTAATGTCCCCCATGCTTGTGCTCCAGCAATCTCTGCTAGAGAATAGTGTCTCTGTTAACTGTCTCTGCCTCCTTGAGGAAGCCCACTTCATGCTTTGGAAACAGATAATACTGTGACCTGGGCTGTACCAATTAATGGAAATGGGTATTGTGGTCCCTTATAAGGAATTGGAGGCCTGTGGAAAGAGAAGCTTGTCAGAGCAGCTGATCTTTCCCTGAAATGGTCAAAAGGAGAGAAGCAGCCACTGCCTGGCTGATTTCTCAGCTTTAATTCTGGAGTTCCTTGAGTTGGCTGATAGGCGCACCATAATAGTCCTGCATGTATGCCACAGGCCATGTTTGTGCTAGTATCTGCATGCTTGAAAATGTCATCCAAGGCAACTGTGTGTGTGTGTTGGGGGAGAGAGTAGCAAAATAGGGTGGGCAGAACCCTGTATCCTGCTCTGAACTCCTTGGAAGAAAGGTGGAATAGAGTTGTGCCTAATAATAACCACAGCAGTTGTGACCTTTGGCCCTTGAGTAATATGCTTGCATTGTTGCAATATTTCTAGGACATCAGCTGTAGGCAAGTGGTGTAGTAGATTGGAGCAGGGAATCTATTTGAATGAAATCCAAATGCCAGCAGTTGTGCAGTACTTTTTATTAGTACCCACTGAAAGCCATTTAATAGTGAATTAGTTGTTGGGTTCCACAAAACCCTTCCTGAGGCTAGTTTCTGGTTTTTTTATGTTTGCTTGTTAAAGAAAGTACAGAGAATTGCAGGTTACAGGCACATGCCACAGTGTATTGCAGATACAGTAATAACAGGTACAGGGGCAGTGCTTGCCAAACTTTTCAGTACTAGAACCCACTTTTTTAAAGTGACATTCTGTTGTGACCCATTAGACAAAATAATTAGAATTGTATTTATTAATAATGTCTTCTTAATTAATAATAACTGGGATCCCGTGCTCCTGAGGCTGCTAGAGACCTTATGTGTATATGTGTGTGCAGACATTTGCTAAACTCACCCTAGAAATGGAGTCCCAAGAAATTCCCTGTTCCCCAAAACCTTTTCAGTCATTCCCGGGTACCCAGAAGACTAAGATACTGGAAAGCAAGATATGTAGTTGGATTTCTAGCCTAGACAAAAGGCTGAAACTGGGTTCACGCATGACCTAGGGCATGCTAATGCCTAGTATAGAGAAAACTGGAAAATGTGACATTTTAATTTGGAGGTAGGAAGATGTCCTCATACCATAGCAGCGATTTCCAACCTTTTTCATCTAATGGCACACTGAGAAGGTATTAAAATTGTTAAGGCAGATCATCAGTTTTTTGATAACTGATAAGGCACACCATGCTGCCAATGAGTGGGGATCACATCCTACTACTGGCCCTACTAATAAATGACCTTCCCCCAAATTCTCATGGCAGACCTGTGGACTGGCACACCATTGTGACACTGCACAGTGGTTGAAAATGGCTGTCCCACAGGTTAGCATTCTAGCTACCAGTTTTCTTCTGCAAACTGGACAAAAGAGCTTGCAAAGTTCTTTTTAAAAAAAATATTTCAAAAACTTTTTGGGACCCACCAAATATTGTCTTGCGACCCACTGGTAGGTCCTGACCCACTGTTTGGGAAACACTGGTATAGGGGATTAATATACCTGTAGTCTCCTCTGTAATATGTGACAGTCTTGATTCAAGAAGCTCTTGAAGACCTGGTTGCCCCAAGGGCTACTGGTACAAAGAAACAATGGCAGGTCGCTTCTAAAGCAAAGATCTGAAATAAAGAGGAATGTGTGCCGTAGGGGTTTGACCTCCAACAAGTTTTTCTACTAATGGGAGAAATACCATTTATGCACAGGTGTGCTAGTGCAACTTTCCCTCCACACTGACTCAACGGACCTCAAATGTCTAAAGAGGTGTTTGGTCTTTGAGACATTAAAATAATGGTGTAAAGCACTTCTCTTGAACCTGTTATATAGGTGGAGTTCCACCATATATGTGCAAAACCCAGAGCGCAAAGCCGAGAACAAATTCTATTGATACAGTATGGTATTGTGTGCCACTGGTGCTGAAGTATGCAATGATTCCCCATAGCTGTATAGGTCAATTAAGTAGGTCCTCTTGTATAGATCCTGTGCAACTTGAGAGACATGTTGATTTATCCCAGTTAAAAGGTTTTCAAGCTTGCGGAGAAAGAAGAGAATTTCTCACGACTTTCCTCATGATTATAACCATTGGTTTACGTCTCTTGCTGAGGCTGCACAACAGTAGTGGCTCCAGCTCTCTTGAGAACTTTCAGTGATGTCACTGTAATAGCAGGGCCAATTCCCAGGGGCTCTGTTTTATATGCTCCAGCTTTGATCATGTTCTAATTGGAAGAGTTTAGAGAACACTCTATTCTTCCTTCACCCCAGCAGCCATGTCCCCAATAACTTGAAGTTTTTCTGGTCTCACAGAAAAGCAGAAAAGCAGCACAGCTACTGCTTGGCTGTGGACGTGTCAAAATATGGCAGCTCTCTTAGCGCTTGTTCAGGGAGGAACCCAGGTACCTGGGTTGCAAAGGAGCAATAGAGCGGCTGGTAGCCCTCCAGAATTGCAGCTGTGGGGCAGAAAGCTTACAAGGTTCAATCTTGGGAAGAGATGGGAGCGCTTCATGATGGTATAAGTGCACAGGTTTGTTGCGTGTATTATGGTACTGTACTTGTATGTTAGTGGTTTCTCAAACTGTGTGCCATGGTGCCCAAGGGTTATTATAGAAAACTCATGAGGTGTCATGGGATGTCTCTGGCAGCCTCTTCTTACCATCTCGCCTGGGTGCTGCCATCTTGGCCAGGCCCTGATCATGCATGAGATCTCATGTAACTGCCACTGCAATGGGGCATCATGAAGGAAGGGCACCATGACCACAGGAACTTTGGGAACTAAGATATGTCAACAGCAGCATATTGGCACCACCCTGCATGCAGCCTGGCAGTGCACTTCACCCCTTTTTTGAGATGGAAGTACCAAGGGAAATCTCATATTCAACTGTAGGTATGCATGCCCAATCAACATGTTGCTTTGTGCTTGAATGGGAGGCTTTGCATTTTAAAAAACACTTTTAGTACTGCCAAAGGTTTACATTTGTAATATGTAAATCCATCCATCCAACTAAAAGTGAACATGTGTGTTCCAGCATAGCTCTAGAATGCCTGGCGCAATGTACACCAAACATGGTACACAGATGCCTTACAATCTGGAAAGAAATACTGCGGGGGTAAGACACCCCTAGCACCCCTAGAGGTGGGGATGTGAAGTAAAGTGGGTGACATGTAAAAATGATCGAAAACGTTAGTTAAGTGTTGAATCCATAGTTTTGGGGTAGCTGAGATGAATGGTGACGCTCCCGATGCCGTTTAAGTCCAAGTTCAGCCCCCCTCAGCATAGGGGATGAGAAGGGGTGCAAGATACAGTGCTTGGAAATAGAATGTCTGCAGCACGCTGATGGTGGCGTAGAGGGCACCATTTGATTTCAGATTTCAAAACTCATCCTACTTCTAGAAATACTGTGGGGGTAAGACACTCCTGTGGGACGTGGTGGCGCAGCGAGTTAATCCGCTGTCGCTGGGCTTTCGACCGCAAGGTTGGGAGTTCGAGACTGCGTGACGGAGTGAGCTCCCGTTGCTTGTCCCAGCTCCTGCCAACCTAGCAGTTCGAAAGCACCTAAAATGCAAGTAGATAAATAGGAACCACTTTGGTGGGAAGGTAACGGCGTTCCGTGCGCTACGGCGTAGAATCATGCTGGCCACCATGATCGGACAAAAACGCCGGCCCACAGGCTTTGAAACGGAGATGAGCACCGCCCCCTACAGTCGGTCACGACTAGACCATTCGGTCGTGGGGAAACCTTTACCTTTTTTAAGACACTCCTAGGGGTGGTGGTGGGAAGGGGATGATCTGTAAAAATAATAGAAAACTACCGATATTAGTGTCGAATCCATAGTTTTCAGGGTTGCTGAGATGAATGGTGACACACCCGATGACGTATAAGTCCATGTTCAGCCCCCATCGGCATGGGGGGTGAGAAGGGATGAAAAATAAAATGTCCAAAATGACCGACATTACTGTCAAGTCCATAGTTTTCAGGGTCGCTAAGCTAATTGGGGACAGTCCCGATGACATTTACGCCCAAGTGTAGACAAATAGAACGAATAGAACTCTGTAGAACCTTCTGGAAATTTTTAGAAATCATTAGGCCCCGGTCTTGGACGCCAATCAAATACTTGCCATGTTACCAGGCGTAGTCACTGAATACAAGTCTGTTGATACCATAGTCGATGCCTATGAGGTTGTCAATTTCCCATCAGACTTCCTAAACTCACTTGATCCGGCTGCATTGCCACCACATCGTCTTTGACTTACAGTGGGATCTCCAATTATTTTACTATGGAACCTCGACCCGCCAAAACTTTGCAAAGGCACAAGGCTGTGTGTCAAGAAGATGCTGGGTACTGCAATTGAAGTGACTATCTTAACAGGAAAGGGAGAGTTTTTATCCCACAGATACCACTCATTCCGACGGATCTCCCTTTTAACTTTAAGAGATTGCAATTTCTGGTGAGACTTGCATTCTTGATCACGATCAGCAAGTCACAGGGGCAGTCTATTAAGTACTTCGGAGTGTACTTTGAGATCGCCATGTTTCTCCCACGGACTACTTTATGTTGCTTGCTCAAGGGTGGGTTCACACAAGAATTTATCTATTGGTGCTCCCGGAGGTGAAACTAAAACTGTGGTTTATAATCAAGTTTTCCCTTAAATTTATATTATAGTGAATTTGTAAAAGATTTCACTTTATAATTTTTATACTGTACTTATACTTTTAATTACCTGTAAAGAAAATTACTTCGATTTTACACTATAGATGGAATTCATTCCTTTTCCTGTCTAATAGAAGCTTGGGATACATAAATACCCGGGCAACGCCAGGTAAGGACAAGCTAGTATACATATAAAAAAATGAAGAGCTTTCCCTGTTGACAAATCAATGACTGACCATATATCCCTTAATATCCAGGAGCTTGAACTCAGTAGTGCAGTAACTGTTACATTGAGGGTCAATCCTGTCCGGCTTTCCAGCACCAAAGGAAGGGAGCGAACATTCCCTTACCTTAAAGAGGCCTCTATGACTGTCCCCCAACTGCAGGATGCAACCCATGCCCTGTTGGCACTGCTATGCCAGTGCTGGAAAGTTGGTTAGGGATTTGGGCCTGAGAGATGAAAAATTTCATGTCTTCGTTCACTGGCTTCGACATGCTGGAGTATGGAAAGAAGCTCTACAGTGGCCAAAATAGACTAAGTGTGTATTGCTTTGTAAATAGGAATATCTATGACCTCTAATACAGGACTTTGCCAAGTATCTGCATAATTTCAATGGATGCTTGCTGTTTTGGTTTATGTTGGCTCACCCTTTCTTCTCTTCCTGCAGCCAGTTAACTATTCTCGCCTCTCTCTAAAGCTCAAGAGAATCCACTGCTGATCTGTTTGGCCTGCAGTGCTCTGGCTCCAGGTTTACACTTCTTGGAATCCCTGGTGTATTTAGCAGCAGTGAATTGGTTGTGAGGCCTCGCCCTTGTTGACTCACTGTACTTATGTCTACTACTCTGACCTGTAATGAATTTGAGCAGATATTGAAGAAGTGGCTTAGCGTTGCTCCAATCCCGACAGTTTCCATGGTATATCTGAACCAAACCATCCATGAAAATCTACGCCCAAACCAGGAAGTACTATATGTTTGGGATTACAGCTCTGATAGGAGTCGGTTTTCCGCAGCAGTTGTTAGAATGAGTTGACTGGCTGCGATGTTTTAGTTGTGGAACTCTTAATTTGCAGTTCAGTAACTCACAAGGAGATGGAGGAGGATTTTAAGGTTGTCAGGAACACACATTTGAGTGCAGGAGAAGGAGGAGGCACAAAGCTAAAATGTGCAAGCCACTCTTGAAATTAGAAGTAGAGAGAGGAAAGAGAACATGGAACGTGTTCATGATTCATTTTCACTTCCTTTTGAGCTGGAAAAGGAAGAGGCCATGAAATCCACCCTGGGCCAGGCAGTCTCTGGTGTGCTTATCGGGTGTTAATCTAAGATTTCTTCCATTTCAATTGTGTTTAAAAGCAAGAGGCTAAAAGAGCTGAAGTTGGGATAACAATTACAGGCTTTTCTGAAAATTGGTCTGTGCTAGATTTTGTTTTTTTTTTCTTAACATGACTCCTTTTTCAACAGACAAAGGAGGGGGTGAGGTGGAAACAGTGCCGCGAACAGAACGTAAAAAATGTGGAGCATTTTCTGCACAGATAAGGGGGACAGAACAAAAGTTTCATTTCAGTTATTAAAAAAAAACCTGCCTGCGGTGTTCTTCCGAAACGTTGCACGGCCTTGTGAGCACTGCAGAGTTTGAGGGAAAATAAATATTCTTTGCCTTTAAGAGTTTTAGACGTTTTGTAGGAAAAATACCAAGGGGAAAAAACCAAACCGAACCACATATGAACATCCCACAGCTCTGTTCACAAGCAGCTGGCCCCTGTTTACCCTAAAATTGTGTGTTTTGAATGCCAAAGGGTTTAGTGCTGTGTGTCAGAACAGAGCACGTCCAGCTTTTAAACTGATATGATAATTAATTGTGGAATATTCTGGAATATTTAATGTGGCTGTTGCTTGTGCTTGTTGGTTTGGTTTAAAAAAAAAAAAAAAGCCTGGCCTAGTTTATACAATTAGGCAACAAGTATAACATAGAATTTTCCTCAGTACTGACTCTCTGTTGCAAACACAGTTCTTCAGCTCTCCAGGGTTCCTCTTTGAAGTGCTTAAGAAATCAGCCCTGGAACAATTCAGTGAATTATACTCTGTATTTATAAACTTGGATGTCTCTGTATGGTGGGGGTCCCCAAACGCTTCAGTAGGAGGGCCACATTGCATATTTTACACTCTTCCATGGGCTGAAAAAAAAATTAGTTTTATTTATGAATGAAATTTAAACGGATGAATACGTTTTATTTGGTCCTTTTTGTAATAAGCATGATACGATTCAGAACAAAAGCGATATGAGACAATTACAAAGAGATAATGCCAAGCGTAAACTGAGAAATGATACATAGTGAGTGAAAATATCAAACACTAGCAACTGCTCTGACAAAAAAAAATCAAGTTGCTGAGGCCAGATATGGCCCCCCCCCCGCCCGGCCATAGATTGAAGACTCCTGCTGTATAGCATTGGTTTTCAACCAATGGCGTGAGTACCACTGGCCCTTCGCAGTATGGCAGATGGTACTTATGTGTGAAATGTTGTCATGGGAACCAAATAGCGCTGATCTGCCTGGCCCAGCTCCACTAGCAGTGGAGCTGGCCAAGGCAGTCGTAAGTGCAGTTGTGTGATAGCACAGACTTTGCTCTTTGAGAGAAGCAGGTTTGGGAAAGAAGGGTAGATAATTCAGGAGGCAGCAGTAACTGGAGAAGCCTCTCCCTTCGTTCAGGAATGGCTGTGGTGAACCACTCAGTCCTGCACACAGCCATCATGTCTGGAGGCAGTGGCACTTGCACAAACAACGGTTCAAAAGCCCTGCTATGTTGCCACCTCAGGGTTCTAAAGAAGTAACTAGAGGAATTTCAGGTAGTTGGAATGCCATTCCACCACTCCTTGTACCCAAATGCCAGAAATTCTCTCTGGGCAAGGGTTGCACATACATGCTTAACCATGGTGCCAGGAAATGAATATCTTGTGTAGCTTGCCAGTCTTGGGTGGATTCCCCTGCTTGCCTGTTAACCCAGTGCCCCCCCCCAGTTCCTGCCTCTCATCCTTGACTGCTTGGGGGGCTACAGGGGGCATGTTTCTCAACCTACTTCCCTTGTGTCCCTCTTTCATTAGTCACTTTGTCCCCAAAGTGCAGCCGTCACATTTGTCCCTGTAATGACTGTGAGAATTCAGGTAAAGCTTCTCCTCAGCTATGGCTCAAACGATTCCCTGTGGGAGAAAGGAGAGGGTCGAAGTTGTAATGCATCACTCCTTCCTTCTGGGCCATGTCTCTCGCATTTCCTGTTAACCATATCAACAGAGAGTGAAGTAAAGTTGAGAGAGTACTATGGCAGGGGAGAACAAGCAGACAGTAGGAAGACTGGAGTGGTCTGCTTATGACTGTGGAAATTGGCCACCCTCCCAGAGTTGCTAGTGGGTTTAATGCATCTAGCATCCCTAGCTCTGGCTACTTAAACTGTGCAAGCATGAACCTCAAAGCACAAGGACAACAGCAGCTCTGCACAGCCCACTTCTGGGTTCCAACTGACCTGCTGAAAAGCCCTTGTGAAGGTTCTTGGGAAATTCTCTCAGGCATTTTGCCTGTCATGTGTGTCTGTAATGTCTGGAGAGAGCTTCAGTTGACTTGGTGCAGTCTGTAAAGGTATCAGGGTCAAGTCCATGAAAGTGCTTTTTTTCCCTAGGGTGTAGGTTCCCAGTCTGTAGATCTGGAGCCCCAAGGAGTGACTAGCTGCTGCTGTGGTTCAAGAGCATCTCACTGACATTCTAGTATACAGAGGGGAGATTAAGAAAGGATCTGGCATGCTCGTAAAATGTCCTTTCTCATAGGTGGTGGTGGAATGTGTACTACTGAACTCAGGAATCTTTATACAACCTCTGACATCAGCAGATGTTTGGGTGTTGGGTTTTTGGGGGGGGGGTGAAGAGGTCTGAATGTGAAAAGTGGTCCTCAAATGCAAAATAAGTTTGGAAGAGGAAGTCCAAGTTCAAAAAGGTTGCATGATTCAGTTTGTTGGGGGACTTCTAAGATTGCTTCTTCCTCCTTAGTCCATTCATGAAATTTGGAGTATTGCAAAAAGTTTATAACTGTTCCATGACGTAGCAGCATGAAATGGATGGAGCAGCATGAATCGGTTAATTCTGTGGTACAACCTGTATGGGATGTTTTCAGAAACCACCACATTCTTAACAAATTGAGATGCTTGGAATATCTGGTGCTAAAACGGCTGTTTTATGCACGTGCGGTTCCTTGGGTTGCACCCAGAGTACAGTATAATGGTCTGTGGAGGTGAAAGGGAAGCTCTTTATGCAAAACATTGGTGAAAGTGAAAGAACAGCAGTCATGTTAGCTCAGTCTACACATTCAACCATAGAGTGCACTGATTGCAGCAGAGAACTCAAACTGGAGATTTAGCTTCTAAAATGTCCAAAGAGGCAAATCAAAGTGAAGGCAGACAAGTGGCTCTAAATCTTTCAACCTCTCACTACCTAAGCTCATTTCAGTCTCTTGGGTGCATGAGCCGCTAGAAGGGGTGCAATGGCCATAACTGTGGCTTGTCAATCCAGACATTGCATTTTGTTTTAGTTGAGGTTCCTAAATTGAGCCATTGCATTTTATTCTGCTGGAGGTGACTTATAAAGAGGGTTGTTTCTTGAATCATAGCATGTGAGCAGGATATTGGTCAATCAATGATACAAGCTAGGGGAAGTTATTTTAATTGAATGAATCCTTTAGCTGGAGCCTCTCTTACACATTGTTGGTGTTTTAACTTGTATATGTCATTCTATTGAGTTTGACCATAATCCACTTCCAGCCATGTTGTGGAACACTTTGAACATGCTATGCTCTCGTGAATGTGCTGTGCTATCATGAATTCAAAGATAAGTGCCATCAAACAGTCTTGATTCTGTTGCCTTGTGAGTCCTGGTGCCTGGAATTTCTTACCTGGGTGGCCACATATTTAGAAGAGAAGGATCCATAGCTCAAGTGGAGCATGTGCTTTGCAATAACAAGGCTCAAGCACCACCATGTCCAGTTACAGGCTATCAGGCAGGTAGTATGTCTGGGAATAGCCCTTCCCTAAAGCCAGAAAGAACTGCCACCAGTTAGAATTTGACATTATTGAGCTGGGTGTTCCATCTGGACAGGACAGCTCTTTATCTGTTCTTTATTCTCTTGTAGACGGGGCGTGACAAGTATGAGCCTGCAGCTACATCTGAGCATGGAGCCAAGAAGAAAAAGGCGAAGAAAGAAAAGGATATGGATGAATTGAAAAAGGAAGTATCACTGGTAAGAACAAGGTTTTGGACTTCATTAAAAAAATTTACTTGTGAAGTGACATTTGGTATATAGAGTTGTCAAAATACTTTTCCTCTCTGACTTGCAAAAATTCTTTCCTAAATTCAAGCCTCATGTTTCACTGCCAATTGCACACTTGGTGTCTTGTTTTTCTTTCCCCTGGTCTCCTGCCTTTTTAGGGAGATTAAACAATAAATGGCACCTAGGATTATGACAGTTATATGTGACTTCTGTGAGCTGGCTGGCTTTCTTTATATAGACACAAGTACTATAGTGCATGTAGTGTATTCACCTCTGTGTCCATGTTATGGAAGGTCCAAGTTTGCCTAAGCCTGTCTTAATCAGTTATGGCAGAGGTGAGAATCAAATGGGATACTTAATTCTTTGCTTAGATCCAGAAAAAAACCAAGTATTGAGTGGGAGTGTATTTTCTTGGGATTTGTTCCATAGTGGCTTTCCATGTGACAGTGTAATCAAACATTCATAGTTGTTCACTCTTAGGAAAATTTGTCTGGGTGCCCAATCCTTATAAACAAGTCTACTTAAGAACTTGACTTAAGACTTAGACTTAAGACTTATAGAACTTGTTTATAGAGTGTTAAACAAGTTCATAACACTCATCCCCCCCCCAACTTTTACATGAATCATGAGAAGAAGATAAGAACATAAGAAGAGGCCCACTGGAGCAGGCCAAAGGCCCATCTAGTCCAGCTTCCTGCACCTCACAGTGGCCCACCAGATGCCTCAGGGATCACATAAGACAGCATGATGCAACTCCCTTGCATCTGGCATTCTGAGGTAGCCTACTTTTAACGAATGGAGGTTGCACCACCCATCATGGCTTGTAGCCTGTGAAGGACTTTTCCTCCAGAAATCTAGCCAATCCCCTTTTAAAGGCATCTAGGCCATACACCGTCACCACCTCCTGTGGCAAGGAATTCCACACATTAATTACCCACTGGGTAAAAAAGTATTTTCTGTTCTGTTCTAAATACTGAAATTGGTGGGAGAAAATGAACCCTGTCAACTGCATGGAAAAACAAACCATGGATGAAAATGTGGCATTGCAATCAGACAACCATCAAAACCCTGTGATAAAGTAATATGTATTCTGGCTCTTACAGTGTAATCCCATCCATGTTTTACTCAGAAGTAAATTTTGCTGTTCAGAAAATCCCACAAAATATGTTATGTCTAGTTCTGCCTTAATCTCTCTTGGATGGAGTGACAAAACTCTTACGATCAAAATTGTTCCTCTTACATCCTGGTTGCCCCACCACCAAGTCAGATCGTTCCAGTGCACTTTAATAGACAGCACATCATCACCCATGCAGATTCAAAATTCCACTGATGCTTGAAATGAATGAGGTGGTCTCATTTCATAGTTTCAACACTTTGCTTTGAAAAGATGGGACCTACAAGAGCTGGTTGCCTTCTCCAGAAAATGCTCAGTGTAATAATATTTTTTTTTTGTTTTACTGGATCAAACCAAGGTCCATCAACCTTGCCCAACAAGTGCTTCTGGGAAACCTGGGAGCAGGGAATGCAAATAGAAGTATACTGCGTCTGAACATGGAGGTTCTAGTTTGGGACTGTTAAACAGATTTGTGAAGGAGGAAGTTTATCTCTCCTTCCCCCACCTCCCTTCCCTGCCTCTTAAATGGAGGGAAAAAAAAATGCAATCCACTTGGCAATATCAGGACAAAGTCCAGCATTTTTATTTATAGCAGCAGCAAGCCAGATCCCTCTGTACAAAAACATGCATGTTCAGTGAGGCCATATAGCCATTGTCTGGCTTCAGTCTAGCAACAGAGCTAGAGTATTATGAAATTATTCTGATAATGCCCAATGTATCTCTTTCAACTACTGTAACATATCACAAACATCATTGCCTTGAGTGCCTGGATTGTGTCTCACTGATAATCTTTGTATCTGCAGGACGATCACAAACTTAGCCTTGATGAACTTCATCGTAAATATGGAACAGACCTCAGCCGGGTATGTCTGTCAACACTGGGTTCCTTTCTGATCTGGTCCATTTTGTGTAATTTATCTACGGTTGGGAAAAAGTGCTAATATAGTAGACTTGTACAGAACTGAATGGACCCATTCAAAAGTAAAGGCTCCCTTAACTGTCCTGCTGTGAGAGGCCAAGTGTGTGGCACCTGTTAGCCAAAATGTCCATTTTGAGTGAGGTTGAAAAACCACCTGGGAGATGGAGATTGGAATGGAAAATATAATGTAAGCTTGAGAAAAGATATGTACTCATTTAGCTGACTAATCCAGCAATTTTTAAAACGCTTGTACGTTTTAAAAACAGCGGATGGCAGCGCCACCTTGAAGAGACGTTCTCTGTTCTCTCACAAGAAGGGAATTCCTCTTCTAAGATGGTGCCTGCTGTGACCTCAAAAACTGCTGTTTTTCTGAAGCTATTAATCACATCTTTGATTTCATTGACAAAAATTGATTTAATCTGGTGAGTCCTATTTTAAAATAGGGAAGTTTTACCACACAAGAGTTCAGCAAGGAAAAGCTGTTTAACAGCTTTGTTAAACTGTCAAATGGCTATGTATGTTTAAAGCCATTTAACTTTAATGTTATTATTCACTTTGTGAACTTCGTGTTGAAAAGCAGTATATAAATACTAGTGATTGATTTAACAGCTGCTTACAAAAACCAGTCCATTACTGCACAGTTTGAGGATAGCCCTTCTGAATGGGGCATAGCCACAGCATCCTCTAAGCATGAAGCTGTAATGGAATTTTCTTCTCTCTTAGGGACTGGCGACTTCACGCGCTGCAGAGATCTTGGCTCGCGATGGCCCCAATGCTCTCACCCCACCTCCAACAACCCCAGAATGGGTTAAATTTTGCCGGCAACTATTTGGAGGCTTCTCCCTTCTGCTTTGGATTGGCGCTCTTCTTTGTTTTCTGGCATATGGTATTCAAGCTGCAACAGAGGAAGAGCCAAATAATGACAATGTACGTAAACATGTTGTGGAGAGAGAAATGAAGAAGTTTTGTGGGTAGCTACAGGATTGCATCAACTTGTGTCTAACTACATATGATGTGCAAGGTGTCTCCGATTTGCCTTGGCTTCATTGTTCTTAGACTTCTAGCTGAAAGTGTTTCAGCTAGAGCTGAAAGTGTTTGCCAAATGTAGACATTGTGCAACTTCCATCAGATGTTCCCAGTGTGCAAAGGCTGCCACCTTTCAAACTAATTCATTGCTCCACCAGGCTCTATCATTGTTTCAAACTTCTTTACTATGTTTGACTTCACTAAGGTGGTTCATCAATGGCAGTTTGTATTGACACAGATGCCTCCCCCTCATCTTGGCTTGGAAAATGCTTTGTGGTTTTTTCTCACCATATTGTCCCTGAGGTCTGCTAGTGATGATCTTCCCTCACATGGCACATATTATTTTATGGTGCTGGCATCACTGTTGGGCAGTCAGTAGCTTTGGATGCTCAGGAAAGCATTTCACTTAAACTGATCAAATGTATGTTTACTTGCAGCTGTATCTGGGTGTTGTACTGTCTGCTGTCGTCATCATAACTGGCTGTTTCTCCTACTACCAAGAAGCAAAGAGCTCAAAGATCATGGAGTCTTTCAAAAACATGGTGCCCCAGGTATTCAGGTTTTTGTTGTTGTTGTTTTTTGGCTGTCACTTGCCTTAGTCCCCATGCACAAGTGGGTGAAGGAGCTGATGAAATGCTCGCATGTTGCCAGATGTCATGTTGAAAGCAGCATCTTCCTCTTGCAGCAAGCTTTGGTGATCCGAAACGGGGAGAAGTTGAGTATCAATGCTGAAGGAGTTGTAGTTGGAGATCTAGTGGAGGTGAAGGGAGGAGACAGAATTCCAGCTGATCTGAGGATCATCTCTGCCCATGGTTGTAAGGTATGTGTGTGCTAGGAGTATGGGAGCCTTCTCCCTCCCCCCCCCAAAAAAAAACCCAGTCTGAAGAGCAGCCAGGGGTGTCATGGCTGATTCCTTGCAGCATTTTGTGTACTCCCTCCAACGTGGTTTCTTTGCATAGGTGGACAACTCTTCCCTCACCGGTGAATCAGAGCCTCAAACCCGGTCTCCAGACTTCACAAATGAAAACCCATTAGAGACGAGAAACATTGCTTTCTTCTCTACCAACTGTGTTGAAGGTAAACTCCACTTGTGGCATTTGATCTAATGAGCCAGTGAACTGCTGAGTTCTGGCAGTGATGGGGACTGTGAAAGATGGGAAATTGGGTAGAGTACCCCTTGGGCAGCTAGACTGGCAGTGCAGCTGGCAGGTGATCATTCATGCCCCCAAAACAGCTTGTATTCTCAGCCCAAATATTGTCCTTGTTCTGGGAGGTGCTTGATGGTTTGGGGAATTTGAGTTCTAGCCATGGCTCAGCCAGGCTTGGGAGTATAATGAACACACATCTGCCCTAGAAGTTGCTGCTATTTTTGCAGCCACATCTCTTAGAGCTTCTGTGCAAGGAAGATGAGGTGGCAGCCCAGGGACATCTACAATCCAACAGAAGAAAAACAGATGTTTTTCTTGTATGTAAATCTTCTTTGAGAGGCCTTGGCCTGAAAGATGGCATACAAGTAAATTGGAGGATGAAGAACATTGCCATTCAGTGTTTTGGTGGGTGGCGTAGCATAGCGTGAAAGTACAACATTATGCGTGTGGGGGGGGGGGAGAAGAGAGACACATAACATAGCAGTATATAAATATTCTCCAAACGTAAGCAGAATATGAGAGGGGCACCTCTGCTGATTGCTTTTAGAAGACCTCAAGCAATTGCTCACGTTTGGAGTAGTGGCTGTAAAAGACACAGCAAGAATATTGTACAGCATTTATTTTCAACCACTGCTGTAGTAGTGGTTGGTGTGTCACTGATGGGCCAAAGGTGTGCCATGGGGGAGGTTATTTATTAGTAGGGCCATTGGAGGATGTGAACATATTGAGATGGCACAATGGTTAAAAAAAAATGAAGTGCTGTGAGGTGAACAAGGTTGAAAACTGCTGTTGTAGAGGCTCATAACCTTTTTTTTAAACCAAGACTGGGGGGGGAAAATGACCAGTGTTGTAGTAGAAAATGCAGACGAAATTATCTTTGAGCTGTAGATCTGGGAAGCATCTCAAAGGACCTGCCTGTTTATTCCTGCCTGTTTATCTTCTACAGATGGCCCTTGTGCATCTGCATACATTTTTAACCTGGCCAAAGTACACAGCCTTGCTAACACTCTGTCATTGTTTCCAGGCACCGCCCGTGGGGTTGTCATTAACACTGGTGATTGTACCGTAATGGGTCGCATTGCCACCTTGGCCTCTGGACTGGAAGGGGGACGGACACCGATTGCTGTGGAGATTGAACACTTCATCCACATAATCACGGGGGTGGCCGTCTTTCTTGGTGTTTCCTTCTTCATCCTTTCGCTGATCCTCGAATACACTTGGCTGGAGGCTGTTATCTTCCTTATCGGCATCATCGTTGCCAATGTCCCTGAGGGTCTGCTTGCCACCGTGACAGTAAGTAGATGTAGACATTGTACAGTAAGAGGAGCTGCAGTATGAAGTGGGCTTATTCTGTTGGCATGCACTTGCTACCTCCTCCTTTTTAGCAGTGTCGTGGGGAAGCAGGATTTTCATGCGTTTGAGCTTCCGTCTTTGTTGTTCTCTAGGTATGCCTGACGCTAACGGCGAAACGCATGGCTCGTAAGAATTGTCTCGTGAAGAATTTGGAAGCTGTGGAAACTCTGGGCTCCACATCTACTATCTGCTCTGACAAAACAGGCACCCTGACCCAGAACCGGATGACAGTCGCCCACATGTGGTTTGATAACCAGATTCATGAGGCTGATACTACAGAAAACCAGAGTGGTAAGATGGCTTGTCTGCCTTATGGTCCCCAAAAGAGCTAGTGGGCTGCAGCATTGATCCCTTGCATGAAATCATTGTTCTGTTCCCAGCATAGTCGAGGAAAACACGTGAGCAGTTCTTCAAAATCTGATTGGCAGCCTTTGGAGGGAACTTCTTGGCTGTGACACCACAAGAAAGTTTGGTTTTAGGTTCCTTGACGGTGTCTGCAAAGCTTACTGGTTCCTGCTAGGTGAAACAAAAGTAGTTGTTCCTTGGGGGTGGAAGGAGATACCAAACTGTTACTTGATGGCCACAAGGAAGGGTTGAAGAGCTAGCAGTAAGTCTGTGCCGCTTCTGTTTGCAACTCCTTCCACAGTAGGCTCTGTGTGCGTGAGAAGCCCTGTGTCATTCCTGCCTCTTTAGGGACTGTAGCAGAGCTGGAGAGGGGAGAGAGAGAAAGCAAATGGGTGTTTTTCTGCCTACCACCTGTCTTGATAACAGAGAATCCTGTGCTCTTTGTTGTGCAAAGGGGATGGGATTAGTTGGCTGCCTTTCCTCTTTCTTCCCTCCAATGAAATGAGAAATGTACCTTGCTGTCTCTAGTGTTGTTTAGGCTGCAGGAAACATGCCATGCTTGCCATAGGCAAAACTAAAAGACCAGCTGTTTTCATATTCTGGGGTGGGTTTCCAGTTTGCAAATGTATCTCAGTTCGAATGCATGGTTTTTTGTTTGTTTTTCCTTTTATTAAGGAACCATTTTTGGTATATAGAACATCAGTATAGAAACAAGCTCCTGTTAGGATTAACTAGAAAACGAAATTAAGGAACTAATCTTTCTAGTTTGGTGTAATCCTTTCTCCGCTTGGATGGTGGTGAGGCAGCAGGGTGAGTGGGAGGAGAGAAGAGAGGATGCTGGAGCTGGCATAATGGAAGGCCATCTGGGATGGACAATGTGCGAGATCCTTAAAATAATGATTGTCGGCCTATAAATCGCATTCTCAAATTTATGCCTCGTGCAAAATATTCTAGGGGGCCTCCAAGTGTACTAAGACAAGGAAGCAATGGCTACACTTCCTTCAAAAACAGACAAATGTTACGTTCTGAGATGCATCTGCTTCAGTACTGGTGTATGCCAAGAGTCCATCAGAGTCGGTGTTTATTTCTGTATGGTATGGACTGCCTGTAACTGTCAGCAGGATAGCCTGATCCACAGGAAAACTTGAGTAAATCAAATTCCATCTGCGAATGGGACAAAAATGACCTTCCTGTTTCTCCTGCCGCCTCCTCCCAAGGTGCCTCTTTTGACAAGACATCTGCCACGTGGACCGCATTAGCCAGAATTGCAGGCCTTTGCAACCGTGCTGTGTTCCAGGCTAACCAAGACAACGTGCCCATTCTGAAGGTGAGTTGATCACACTCTGGCTTGGCTTCAGTTGTGGCTAACCTACATCCTGGGTTTTGACCTCATATGTGAGAAGGATTGCAAAAAGAGCCATTTGGGACATGGTGGAGCTGCTGCTGGTGGCAAAGGCAGCAGATCGGCCTTTCTGGTGTCCGAAGGATGAAGTAACCACATGTCTGTATTCCAAAACTGAGCAGTCAATAATTTTGTGGATTCCTTGAATGACTGAATGTAGTTTGGGGGAAACAGCAGGAGAGCACCCGGAAGGACTCCATCAGTTTCACAAACAGAAAAAAAAATAGCAACTCAAAAAAGGCACAAAAAATGTTTTGTTCCAATCATGTTTTGAACAATCCTGTACAACTTGCAGCCTACCAATGTGGCCCATGAGCAGCATACAGTGATTTGCCAGGCACTTTATGCCTTCTGTTGCTGTTTTTTTTTTAATTAACCATCCAAGGCAAGCAGTAATGGCAGGATGTTTTATCAGGCTTTTCACAGGGCCACTACACATGACTGGAAGCTGTAGAGACCTCCTTTTGAGCATAGCTGTCAGGGAAATGAATGCTTACATGCTCACAGAGCATGCCACAGTATGAAACTTGGCTCAGTCAGGTATTAAATGTAAGGGCTCTGTACTCCGCAGAACATTACATTTGTCCCCTGAGGATGGTTATGTTCAAATATATTACACTGTTGATGAAATAGAGACTTTTTTGCATTTTTGTGGGCTTTCCCAGGTGCATACCGGGGGGGGGGGAGGGACAGTCTGCCCCGGGTGCCAGAAATAAGGAGGCCCATGATGCATGCCTGTCACTATGGGTGCTGGCTTGAATGTGAGCCCGGGGATACCCATCGCTGTGAATATTGTGTAGATCTGGCCTCACCATCTCACGACTGATGCCAGGTCTGCTCTTTGCTTCAAATAGGCAGTAGCCCTGGCCTCCATGGTGGGGAGGTGGAGAATCTCTGTGCGGAGGCCTTGTATACCTGTGGCTTCAAGCATCCAAGGCAGAGCAGTGGGAAAAGTCTACCCTGGGTGTCAAATATGGTAGACACACCACTAGGTTTTCTCAGAACTTTTATGAAGGGACAGCCTGTCTTAAGCTGCTGCCAAAAATGGGGGAATGTACCTATTGAGATTTATGTGAAAAGAGGATTCCATTCACAGGGCTTCAGATACTTACTGTTAACCATTTGTTTGCTTTGCTAGAGGTCAGTAGCAGGTGATGCATCTGAATCTGCTCTCCTGAAGTGCATTGAACTCTGCTGTGGGGCTGTCAAGGAGCTGAGGGAGAAGAACTCCAAGGTGGTGGAGATACCGTTCAACTCAACCAACAAATACCAAGTAAGAACACGCCTTGCAAAATATGGTTTGTGTGTTTAATGGAAATCAGTCCATCAATTGTATTTATAAAGAATGGCAGGTGCAGGCTCTTTTAGGTTAGGGTCTTAACCTAAATGATGTACCATTCAGACTGCAACTTAGGGGATTGTGGGGGCCAGCCATAAAAATAGCAGGGTGCAACCCAAATAGGTAAACGATGCAGAGTTCCCAAAAGTCCACTTCTAATATTGTGTAAAATTGCCCCCAAATGCAGCTGTCCATCCACAAGAATGCAAACCCATCAGAATCGCGGTATCTGCTTGTGATGAAAGGCGCTCCAGAGAGAATCCTGGACCGTTGCAGCACCATCTTGATCCATGGGAAGGAGCAGCCCTTGGATGAGGAGGCCAAAGATGCATTCCAAAATGCCTACCTGGAGTTGGGAGGTCTTGGGGAGAGAGTGCTGGGTAAGACCCGCTTCATTTTCAGTCGTGAAGGACATGCTCATTTGCCTAGTAAGAGAAAACCTGAAATGCTTGCAAAATGGATTGGATAAACTAGAGCACTGCGTGCTAACTTCTTCATAGGCTATAACTTCTAAGGACAAGTTTGGTTTTCTTTTCTGTTAAGTATTGTCTGCTGCAGCCTTGAAGGAGGAGAGAGTAAGAGCCTGCAACTGGCTGCAACATTTCCTACACTTTTTCAGCTGCTTATTGCTTGAATAAGCAGTAGCCTTGGCTGAATGATACACTTAGCTAGCTACTCAGCCGGCCAAACCAAGTTTGCCAAGGTGTTCGGGACAACTTAGAAATTTAAAATAGCTGGGCTGAGCACCAGTTCCCCTAGTATGGTGGCCTGGCAAGTCATTTCAATTTGGTTTGGATTTGTTACAGGTTTTTGCCACTTGGCCCTGCCAGATGACCAATTCCCTGAAGGTTTCCAGTTTGAAACAGATGAGGTTAACTTCCCCGTGGATAAGCTCTGTTTCGTTGGGTTGATTTCTATGATTGACCCGCCTCGCGCTGCTGTGCCTGATGCTGTTGGCAAATGCCGAAGTGCTGGAATAAAGGTCAGACTGCCTCTCCACCACATGCCTCCAAACCTATTCCGAGTACTCTGTAAACACAGCTCCAAAAAGCACAGAGAAAGGGACTGTATTGTCGAGCTCTTTGCATGTCAAAGGGGACAGAGGAAGGCAAATCTGTAAATTGTTCTTATGACTTCCTTTGTGTGTGTGGGGGGGGGAGTCACTATGACATTCCTAAAACAACAGCAAAAGCAGCTCCTTTGTCCTTTCTCAATGGCAAGTTATGTTTGGAAACCTGTGCTGCCACAGAACTGATGTAGCCTTGTTGGCCTTGCAGGTTATTATGGTGACAGGCGACCACCCAATCACAGCCAAAGCTATAGCCAAGGGAGTTGGCATAATCTCAGAGGGCAATGAGACTGTTGAAGATATTGCTCTTCGCCTCAACATTCCAGTCAGCCAGGTCAACCCCAGGTACTGAGCAGCATAAGTGGGCTACAGAGTGTGTGTGTGTGCCTGCCTGCCTGCCTACCTGCCTGATGCTGCCTAAATTCCAGCATTGTACATCAAAGGTTGTATGTGTTGTGGAATGGTAGACATTGTTGGCTGAAAATCTAGGTGTAAAGGCTTCGTCATGTATTATATTTCTCATGGTTATATTTGAATTTGAATGTTGTTAAGCACCTGGATTCTTTGAGAAAGGTGGAAGAGAACATTTTAAAATTAAACTTAGTTGCCTTATTTGGGTGGGGAGATATTTTCTTTGTGGGCATTTTGGTGCAAGAAATTGGAATGACTGTCCAGGGTGCTCAGCCTTGCTCTTCTACATGGCAGGGATGCCAAAGCCTGTGTGATTCATGGCTCTGACCTGAAGGACATGACCAGTGATCTGCTAGATGACATCCTGAAGTACCACACAGAAATAGTCTTTGCCAGAACCTCTCCTCAGCAGAAGCTCATCATTGTGGAAGGCTGTCAACGACAGGTAAGATGATCATGTACTGTAGTCTGCAGTGTTTGCTCCTTCAACCATCTTCCCCTCCAACACATTCTCTAGCCACTGGAACCGCTGTCAGTTCTGATGCAGTGGAACCTGGTGGCTGCTCTGTGAATTTGCCAATCGGCTATTCGAACCTGTTACTGCCTGACTGCCAATAGCTTTCCAGGGTTTAGGCAAGGGTCTAGCGCAGCACAGCTGCACAAGATGCTTTTTAGCTGTAGAGGTTATGCTTGTGAAACTGAGCATTAGTCCCTCCATTATGGACAGTAGAGTAGGACACTGTTTCCAAGTGATACATCTTGAAGTTGTAGGTGGTGCCCAGTTCTTGGAGCAGTTGTGGTGAGCACTCCTTAGGAGAAGGAAAGAAGCCATTTCAGGCTGTGCTTTAGATACTTGGCATGAACGTGGACTGGGAACTGAAATTCCTTTGCTCTCCCTCCTCTCTTTTCAGGGTGCCATAGTAGCTGTCACAGGGGATGGTGTGAATGACTCCCCTGCTTTAAAGAAGGCAGACATTGGTGTCGCTATGGGTATCGCTGGGTCTGATGTCTCCAAACAGGCTGCTGACATGATTCTGCTGGATGACAACTTTGCCTCTATTGTTACCGGCGTTGAAGAGGGTGAGTTTCTTGTGTGTTGTGTCCGTTGGGGTGGTATTTGCAATATCCTATCCCCACTCCTGCTTAAAATTTGCATGCCAATTTCAGATTGTTGGCTCCCCAGGAAGGATAGCCAGCATCCCAAGTTGGAGTTTCCATTTCCCAAATTTTTCACGTGCTCAGCTTGTATATGTTCTGCTATGGTGAATCTGAATATTCTCTCTCTCTTTTCCCCCCCTTTCTCAGGCCGTCTGATTTTTGATAACCTGAAGAAGTCAATCGCCTACACCTTGACCAGTAACATCCCAGAGATTACGCCTTTCCTTATCTTCATTATCGCCAACATCCCTCTGCCGCTGGGAACAGTAACCATCCTGTGCATTGACTTGGGCACTGACATGGTTAGTGAGAGCAGGATTTTTTTTAATCTTTATGACTAAATTCCCTCCTGAATTCAGTAGCCTGTTGGAACTTTCTGATACAGGAAGCTGGACTAGATGGGCCTTTGGCCTGATCCAGCAGGGCTCTTCTTATGTTCTTATGAGGCATGGACTTGTATTGCGATATGGCATGGACAATGTGTTCATGCAAGAACATAGCCTGTGAAATAGTGTCTAAAACCTGTTTCCCACTCTGAAGGTTCCTGCAATTTCTCTGGCGTATGAGCAAGCAGAAAGTGACATCATGAAGAGACAGCCCAGAAACCCCAAGACAGACAAACTGGTAAATGAAAGGCTGATCAGCATGGCTTACGGTCAGATCGGTAAGTAGACCCTTTCTGATGATTAGAAATATCATCATTTGATCATAAGTAGGTGTTGAGACCAACCACAATTTGTGCTCACTATAGTAAAAATGCAGACTCCAGTGGTGAGCAATTGCAGACCTCTGTAGCCGGTAGATGTTGATGCACATTACGGAACTTCAAAGACCGCTTTGTGAATTTATAGTTGCATTGCCTTCATTCTTTTTAAAGAACAGCAGTGTTACTTAAATTGATGGTGCTGGACTTTAAAGGACTGCCTAGGAACAGTTGAAGTGGAGGGGTAGGGAGCCTAGAAATGAGGGACTTGTAGGGGGTGGGATAGTCAGTGGTCCCATGGATTGTTCCAGATATTACAGAAAGTAGCACAAGTGATATGTGCTTCCTGATGGAGAAAGAGCTTGTGCTTCTCCCTGTGAGGGAGATGTGCAATACCCTTGCTGGAATGCAGAGGGCTTGGAGTGTGGGCTATATTGTGCGTTGGTGTCCTTTTCTGTAATATGAGGGAGAGCCCTGGGATGCTGGTATCTGAGAATGAAAGGCAGAGGAAGGAGAGGCCTAGGAAATGGATCATAGTCAAAATGAGGGATCAAGTAGAAAAAGGGAGCTGGAGATGTGGAAACCCACATTTGGGTCTAGGAAAAAGGGAGCTTGTGAGCTGATGGCAGGAAGGCAGTTGGCTAGGTAAAGAAGATGATGGAGGGGGATGCTAAACTCGGAGTTGTTTAAGGTATCAGCTGGATTTTGGAAGGCATGCATGGTGAAAGTGTGACATACTAAAGTATTTAAGAATGGGGAAGTAGCGGATCTGATGCTGTGGCTCAGTATAGCCACACCAATAGAACTTAGAAGTTACTTGGACCTGTGACTTTTTGAAAAACCGTAACATGTCTTCTAATAGCTGCCCAAGGTGATGTAAGCTTCTTTCCATCTTCCATTTTTGTTTAGGGATGATCCAGGCACTGGGAGGCTTCTTCACATACTTCGTGATCCTTGCAGAGAATGGCTTCTTGCCTTACACCTTGCTGGGGATTAGAGTGTTATGGGATGACCGGTGGGTTAATGATGTGGAGGACAGCTATGGACAGCAATGGGTAAGTGTCCTAATAGCCTAGGACAATGTTTCTCAAACTGCAGGCCACAACTTGATTTTTGGTGGGTCGTGGGCCCAGTGTCGGTCCTGCCATTATGCTGGGGGGGGGGAATGTCCCTAGCCTGCGCAGCATCCCTGGCCCTCCAGAAGCTATCTGAAGTTTAACAATACTTCCTGATTTCCAACATAAAAGGAAGTATTGTTCAAAAGCCCTCAGATAGCATTAGAACACTTTCCGAGGGCAGTGGGATGTTATGTGAGGCTCTGTACCACCAGGTGAATTGGGGGTGTGTGTGTGGAAGCAGCAGCCTGCTGTCCTGGCCTGTAGGTGGCAAACGGGCCAGGTCCACAACTACATTGGCCCATTGTGCCCAAAACAGCAAAGCATTATGGGATGTGCACGTCAGAATTCCTTGTGGCTTCCTGGTAGCACCAGCATGTGACCTGTTTCATTGGCCACATTGCGCTGCACCCAGAATGCCTTGCAGCATTGCATTATGGAGCATCACCAGGAAGCTACAAGGTGTTTTCAGTGCAGTGCGGCAATGAGATGAGTCACGGCATGAGAAGTGTGAGAACTGCTGGCCTAGGAGGTGCTGCAGCAAGATATGCTGGACCCATTTGTGATGACTTACTGTGACCTTGAAGAAGCAAGTATGAAAACACTTTTCTGTCTCCCTTCTTCTTTCTTCAATATTCCAGACCTATGAGCAGAGGAAAATTGTGGAATTCACTTGTCACACTGCCTTCTTTGTCAGCATTGTGGTGGTGCAGTGGGCTGACCTGGTTATCTGTAAGACCCGTAGGAATTCAGTCTTCCAGCAGGGAATGAAGTGAGTATCATTTTAACTCCTCCTAAATAGCTGAGCCTTCAAGGAGGAATCGGTCAGCTGGCAATAAGAATAGTGAGATGTTGCAGATGTATGCCAGTAGGGGAATGGAGAGGACTCCATATTGAAACTGTGCATTCAAGACACTTTCTGAAAATTAAATTTGGATAGGATGAAAGTCACTTCACTTCTAATGAATTGATGGGGGGGCAGATAGCACATCATTCCACTGCATGGGGGCAGTGCTTGCTACTGGTGTGTGGGTAATGGGCTGGGAACCATTGTGCTCCATTGCCCTTGTACAGAGGTGGGAGTGAATGGCTAGGAATATTGAGCCTCCACAAGGAAAAAGGTGGTGATTGATCAAGTGCCCTCTTTCAAATGGGCACCTTGGGTTCCTGGCTGGCATGCTGTTGGCTGTGGCTTGCTAGAGACAGTATGCTTAGATTCCAAGCGACATAGAGAACATATTGTGAACAACATCGTGTAAAGCTGTTAAAAAGCAGAAGAGCCCCAAGAATGTGGAGAGAAATCGTCATTCCTGTGACTCTCTTTTTCTTTACTTTTATAGGAACAAGATCCTAATATTTGGTCTCTTTGAAGAGACTGCCCTTGCTGCCTTCCTCTCTTATTGTCCTGGAATGGATGTTGCCTTGAGGATGTATCCTCTAAAGTAAGCAGTAAATCCAGTCGATTTTGACTCTTGGAACTAATTATTAAAACGTCTCTGTTCTGCGGCAGATTATGTTGAAATCATCTCTGCCATTCTGAATTTCTTGAATTGCTCTAGACCAGTTCTAAGTGGCACCTAGCAGTTGCCAATCCTCAGTTATGCCTGACAAGAATGTACTATAATTGTATCTCTTTCCTTGCAGACCAACCTGGTGGTTCTGTGCCTTCCCCTACTCTCTTCTCATCTTTGTGTATGATGAAGTAAGAAAACTCATCATCAGACGCAGCCCTGGAGGTAAGCTAGCTGTCCTGCAGTGTTCTTGGATGAGTGGTGGTCTAGCTGCCCTTCTAGTGTCTAGAGCTGTATTCTGGGTAAGGGTTAGACTTGGGTGTCATGTGGATCCTGCTACTTCATTTCATAACTTTGCTGAAAAGGGGAAAAACAGACATGGTGATGGTTCTGTGACCAGGATCTTGGTCATGACCTGGAGGAGGATGTTTGCACAATCCACATTTGTGCAATTGTGTGTGCTGCTGTGTTCTCTAGCATTTCATAGAGCTGTTACTTTGCAAGTGACGTATCAAGGGCTTGTCTAACTCAAGAAAATAGGAAATTCAACCTTATGACTGTATCTCTCTCCCCTCTTCCATATAGGCTGGGTGGAAAAGGAAACCTACTACTAAAGTACTTCTGGTCCACATTTTGGTTTTACTCTGACACTTCTCCACTGCGTGTGCTTCTGGAATACAAGAAGAAGAAGAAGAAAGTGGAGGAGGCTAGAAGAAGCATGGAATGGAGAGGGAAGGGTGTGTCCAGCATAGTCCTGGGGTGAAAGATGGATATGCTTTTAATGTGCCTTTTTGTTTTTGTAAGGAAACGGAATAAGATTTTATATCAGGACTTTTACAATAAAGATGGATCCTAAGAGAATGCTGGTGTCGTTGCTCATAGCGATGGAAATGCGGGCCAAACTGCTGCCATAGTGTGTACTTGCTGAGGAGCAATCCTCAAGAATTTGGTAGTACAGAGGGTGCTTTTTACAAGGTAAATGGCACCCAAACTTGCAGAGAAGAGTGTCTGATTTTACAAAACTTTGTATTTCTAGAAGAGAAGAGAGCTAAATGCTTGCTTAGAGATGTACAGGCTGGTGGAAGCCTCAGAAGCTTAGGCTTCAGTCCTATACATGCCTTAGAAATTAGCTCTGTGAAGCTTACTTAGAATAAGCCCCTTTGAAGTAATTGGACTGTTTCTGAAGAAACATGTATAGGATTGCACTGTTGGTGACTAGCCCATGATGGCCGCTGGACAGGCTCTGTGCCTCAGTATGGCCTAATTTGGTCTTGTGCATAAGACAGCACAGGCATTTGCGAATGAGTGATACTGCCCACATGTTAAGTTCTGGCCCTCCAAGTACAGTGTGTTAGCCTCTAGTTCTTAGCAGGACATGCTCTTTGAATCAGTGGAGCTCTGTGAAACCCTAATGAGATTGTCTCTACCAGCTTCCTTTTAAACAAAGCACTTCTCTCAATAAAACTCATGGTTCCCAGATGGCCCTCATGGGCCTAAAGGGGTGGGAGGGAGGACTTGAGACTGGTCTGAGCTCCCTGGTTCTTTCTCAGTTGATGAAATAGATGCCTGTGGTTAAGCTGATGCATCAACTTCAGACAGCACCACCTCTGCTACAAAACACCTACCAATAATACTTGGTACAAACTATTGGCCACCAGACTAATTTTGCACATAGCAAGAGTGTAATTTAGCTCCTGTTGCATCTTGCTGTTTTAACAATCCCTTCCCATTATACAGGCATGTCCCAGTATCTGCTGGGGTTCTGTTCTGGACACCCCCATGGATAGCTGAATACCATGAATACTGGGGATACCTTTTTTAAAGATAGGGTAACATCAGTGGTTTTGCTGAAACAAGTTTTTAAAAAATGGTTTAATTTTCTCCTAGAGGCATTCCAGGTATCTGTGGATAACTGAAACCATGGATACCAAATCAGTGGATAGCGGGGCACGCCTGTACCTGGACTTTGGAAAGATCCACTGGCTGCTGGTCTCACAAAGTACAATTTAAAATGCCAGTGATGATCTTTTAAAGGCCAAGGTATCTGAAGACCATCTCCCTACTGTCTCTTAATCTGCTTGTCCTTTAAGATTGGCCAGAGTGAGCCCTGTGCACTCCACTTTTAGAAGGTTGGTTGGTTGTGATGCACGAGAGCCTTCTCCTTGGTAGCTGCTAAGTTGCCTGCCCTGAAAGATCCATGTGGCTTTTTGCCTGCCTTTCAGAACTAGCTGAAAAGGTGCATAAGTTCTCTTTCATTTAAGGTTAAATGCAAGCCAGGTTGCTCTTTTGTCTGTGCAATAGCTGTCTTACAGTAGATGGAATTCCTCTTCTTGGAATCTAATCTTTCCTCTGCCAGGAAAGATCTGGATTGAATGACTAAGTACACCAGGCTTGAATTTCAAACTTCTCTTGACCTCTTCTGCTTTGTCTTAGGTTTTTGTGTGGGTAAAGGATTTCTTTAAAGGGTGCTATGTGTAAACTAGAGACCTCTTTTATGAGTAAAAATATTTAAGATACTTTATCCTGCTTTTCCAGCCCAATGAACAGCTCAAAGTGACTCACAAGATTCGTAATCAAATGTTATCTTACAAAAATATGTACAAATTACTGCAATGCATAAAAAATTAGCTGTATTGTCCAAATATTCTCTGAACGTCCCAGTCCGTGGGCCCCATCATATATTTTACACATTCTTGGGGACTGAAAAAAATCATTTTTGTAAATTAATGAATGAAATGTACTGTAAATGAATGAGTACATTCTCCAGTAGGCTCTCCTTGGAAGTCTTGATCTAGGAGAGTGGGTAGCTCTTCTCTCAGGTCAGGTGACAAAGTTGTCCTGATGGGATGGGATTTCTCTGTTTCCCAGACTGACCTTGCCTTCTGATCAGCTGGTTAGGTTTTTCATAGCTCCAAAGTCATCTGAGAATTTCTCCACTTTCCTTCCACTTCCCATGGCCTGATTTTTGGTGGGTCCTGCAGGGCCTCCAATGAAAATATGGGTGATGGGAAGATACAGTAACTCGTAGCCTCCAGCCTTGTGCTGAGCTCCTGCCGTTTGCAAGCTTGTGTAGATAATAGGGAGATAATGTTTGAGCATCTTTTTTTCTGGTGTGTGTGTTTTTCCAAGTCCACCAACATCAAGTCGTGGGGGCAGGTGAAGACTGGGCCACGTAACTAAGGTTCTTAAGTCTTGAGGCTATTTATTGGGGCTGCCTCATTGCAAGAAATGGATCATGACCTCCCCACAATAGTGCCCTTTTAAAAAGTAGGTCCCAATCTAAAGGGTTTAGGAACTACTGTTCTAGATATTTAAGATGCCAAATCAGGTGCACCAGATCTTTGTCCACAAATACAGTAGCATTCACTCTGTAGAGTGTTTCCTGTATTTTCCCTCTTTAAAATGCTAAAGTCAGGTTAGAAACAATCTCCTTGCATGTTTTCCCAAGAACATTAAAAAGTAAATTTTTAGATAAGTTTTTCTGAGCAATAACTGTAATGATAATCATCTCAAGGAGGGTATATTTTGGATTTTTGCCAGGCCTAAGTTGGCAGCAAACAAAAAGATCTTGTCTCTAACCCACTTTTTGACCTGATCCTTGTCACAGTTGACCAAGGTTAAGGAAGTGTGGGGAAGAAACTGTTTCAGGTTACAGACTGGGTCTGACTACCTCCCCACTCCTTGGGGGTAGAGCCAAAGAGACTTTGGCTCTTGAGGAGGAAATCCAACATTAGGTAAAGGAAGAGAACATGCATGCATACTACTGAGGTGAGGGGGGAAGAACAGAAAGAGGGAGAGAGCTACAATGTTCTAGAACTTGTGTCAGGCCTAAGCCTTGGAATTCATCTTTCCCAACAGGGTAGTAAATTGTGTTCTAGCATTAACCTCACATTACATAGCCCAGTCATGTGCAGGTGTTCTAAAATGCACTTGGTGGATCTTTGGATGTTTGTCTATTTTCCTCCAGCTCAAAAATTGTTAATATTCTTATTCCCCTGAGTAAAAATGCATAGGTAGGGATTGCAACATTTAGGCTGAAATCCTATACAGTACTCATTTTCCTGGGAGTATGCCAAATGCCCCACTGAACACAATGGGTCTCGTGAGTTGACATGCCTAAGATTGGGTATAAGTCAATTTGTTATTACTGACTTTTAACTTACAGTTAAGTTTCTGAAGTCCTGTTCTATACAAACTTAGCAGGTTAAGTGTCATGCACTTTTTAAAAAACCTATACATTCTGTACCAAGAAAAACAATTCTGTGACCCATTTAAATCATGCAGATTTGCACAACTGCTGTTCCTGAAGAGCTATACAGAGAAATCTGCAAATTGTAATGAGACCCTGTTCTGGATTTCAGGATTTTACCAGACACAGGCCTGGAAGTTTGTGGGCATACCTTAGAATCATATGCTTGGAAGGTCATTTCAAGGCCATCTACTTCAACTCTGCTTGAAGCAAGAAAATATTTAATACGAAACTTAAAATTAAATGACACTTTTATGATGAGCCCGATACTGATATCTGCGTATTGCAGAGAAGGCTTTTCAATGTCTGTATCCCATTCAAGGCACAATCCTAACCTGGAGTTAGGCCGGCACAGTTAGGCCAGTTAAGTTTGGGTTGCACAAGGGGCACCATAAAGCATGTTTGAACCACTCTCGGAGTCAGAGAGGCCAGCACACAGACATGCACCATCCTCCCTGACTCCAAGAGTGGTCCAAATGCGCTTTACGGTGGCCCTTGTGCTGGCCAAACTGTGCTGGTCTAACTCCAGGTTAGGATTGCACCCTCAACCACTGAAGTGTATGTTTCTCAATTGAAGTCAGGGACCCTCATATTCAATTGCCAGAAAGTAAAATTATGAATTGGCTCTCAGTAGCTCTCTGACTTCGGGAGTTCCCTGTTCCTTCTCCTGCCAGGAGCTTTACAGAATCTCCATTTTGCATATGGAAAAACGGGGACATGCTTGTGTAGCTGTCATTCTCTTGCCCCCTGTCATTGACTGCACTTCTCCCCACCTCCATTTTTGCATTGCTGAAAGCTCTTCTCTCCTTGCTAAAAGCTGTGTTCATTTTTCCCTGCATCTTGCACTAGCCTCTAGGGGACAAATTAGATGTACCAAGGGAGATCTGTGCCACTAAAAAACATTTTTAAGGCAGCTGCAGAGGAGGGCACATTGTTCTCCCTGCATGATTTTTTTCCAAATTTAAATACCCTCAATCTACTTCTCATCTCTCAGGGGGAAGAGGTGGTGTCTTTAAACTGGTAAACAGGCAAGAGAAAGGCTAGCAAGATTCTTCCCCCCTTATTTACAATCCGAATTGAATTCTCCCTCTTCCCCCCCCCTACCCTCTATGGCTACTATTCAGGTTGGTTTTAAATTAGAGATCCTGTTTAAAGTTAATTGAATGTTTGATCTCTTACCCCTGGAACCAATTTGAACAATGTGTTATATTTGAACTAGACTAGTCCCAAGTCAGACATGTATGCTTGCATCCTGGCTTTTAAAACTAGGTTTTGCAGTTCACGTACAGATGGTTTGGGTGTCACTGTCCCCTGTGCATCATTTTTAAGAAGTCTCTTGGAAGTCAGGGAAGTAGCCAGGACATGAGCATAAACATTTGGTGTGGGGAGGAGATATAAGTCAAACTGGGTCCTGCTTCTCCTTGGTGTCGAATGGGTGAAGCTGAAACAAGCTCAGCAACATTTACTACATTTATTACTATTAAATAATAGTTATTACTGTAATTTACTGTTCCAGTGGTTCTCAAACTGTTTAGCACTGGGACCCACTTTTTAGAATGACAACCTGGACTCGCCAGAAGTGATGCTATGACTGCAAGTGTTGTTATTGTGACACCAGAGCCTGCAGCTTTCTTGATAACGCAGCAATAATCTGGGTCATGTCTCAGTCATTTTCCAACAGCAAAGTGAATAAGAAAAGTCTATTTACAACCTTGACACAAGCAAAACAACCACACAGCCCTCCCCCTTTCCAGAATACCTTTGTCTTATATTTTCAATATGGCTGCTCTAGGTGCTTTGCAACCCACTGGTGGGTCCCGACCCAAAGTTTGGAAACTGCTGTACTATTAAATTGACTATCTCGATGGATAGAATGGAATAAGTTTTGTGTTCTTGGGCATGCATGTGCCTGCATATGGATCTGTATAACTTCTATAGAGCTGTGGAATTGGTTGAAACTCGGAGGAGTTACCTGCATACTCACAAAGTATGGCCAAGCATCTCCCCAGAATGCAAGGCCGGGACAGTGTTTTACCAGTGACAGAAAGTGGGGGCAATTGGAGCAAGGGAAAGAAGACAAAAGGAAGCAGCAGCCCAATGGAAACAGGTGGAAGATTTAGAAAAGAAACCAAAAAAATGTACTGTGTTTTAACTCCTAAGCAAGCACCTCATGAGCATTTGGAATCCGAAATTCTTTTGCCCCAGCCTTTGTCTTTGTATAACTGCAAAGCAGGAAGCCAGGCAGCTGATCTCGGCTGGGTCACTCTTGCCCACATGCTCACAGGCAGGCCTTTGTTCCCCCAGGGCAGACAAAGAGCTCTGTTCTCTCTTTACCTCAGCCAAGCGGTTCATTGACGTGCCATAAGAGTACATTTTAGAAGAATAAATCAATTATGGATCAGATGACTTGGCCTCTTGCTCCACACCTCCTTCCCCCACAAAGCGCGCACAGGCACACTCTCTCTCCTCTCTCTCTCTCTCTCCCCCCTGCTCCCTCCCCTCAGGCTGCATGCTGAGCTGGTGAGTAACAGATACCAGCGCTGACCTCCTCAGAGGAGGGGAAGCCAAGGCCTATCAATTCTTGTTATCACTAAGCTGAGCAGGCGGTTGCCTGCTCAGGGTTGCAGACAGAGTCAGGTGGCAAGCGTGGAGCAGAGGCTGGATTCCCTTTCAGAGTTTTGTGTGTCAAACTCCCAACCGTATAAAATGTTAATCTGAATGAAGGAAACTGTCTTACCCACGCATTGAGTTTCTTCTTCCCAATCTCAGCCGGCAAATAGGTAGCTCTTCAGTCGCCCTATAACAGCTGTTTTCAACGTACTTTATGAGCTCAGATTTCAGCCCCCTCTTGTCAAACAAGGATTGCAACACTGATACTGTAAACATAAAATAATTTATTATTTTTGGTTTTCAGTCTATGGCTCCCTTCAAATATGCCAGGGCACTCCAGCAGGCCATATAGCTCTCACTTGGAGGTGGAGGAAGGGTGTAGCCTGGGGTGGCGCGAGCCATGGGTGCTGGCAGCGGTGGGGCGCCATTGCACAGAGTCCGCGGACTAACCTGCACGCTGTCTGGCCCACCCGCCCTCCCTTGCGTCCATTCCACTCCAAAATGGAGCTATTCCGGATGCAGGGAGATGTGGCTGGGTGATGCATGGGGGCGGGGCGACGTGCTGGGGCACGGTTTCATCACCCTGCCATGGGCGCACTCAGGGCTCCGTTCGTCCCGGCTCTCACTGCGAATGCCAATAATATGCTCAAGCAAGGCTGATCATCTGGGGAGCTCTTCAGTTTGTGGGGTCTGCCATGAGGTGTATACTGTTGTCACAAGTGGCTGTGTGAACTGTTGTGTATTTGGTCAGCAGAGAGCTTCTAAACTGGCTCCTGCTTGTGGAGAGCACGGTAGCACTGCACCTTGGCTTTTCAGAAATAAGAAATGTTCCCCCCCCCCTTTTGGGAGGAGACAAGGAAGACATTAGGCTTTCGGAGCCTAGACATTGGTTTCTATAGCACTGTGGGAAAAATATTCAACCACTTAAAGACTACCTACAACAAAGTATACAGGCATGCCCTGGTATCCATGGTTTCTGTTATCCATGGATACCATAGATCACCTATTAAAAGGGTGAACATTAAACAAATCTTTTTTTACCTTGTTGCAGCAAAGCAACTGATGTTCCCCTATCTTTAAAAGGGCGTCCCCAGTATCCACGGTTACAGGTATCCATGGGAGGGGGTCTGGAACAGAATCCCAGCGGATACCGAGGCATGCCTGTACCTGCAAATCAGTGTTTCTGCTTTGTATGTCCTGATATTCACCCTGATATTCATGAATGAAGGCCAGGATAGGAATGTATTCAATTAGTGGCTGGAGTGAGGGCCCACTCTTTTTCTACAGCTTGGCTGGGCTTCCAACATTTAAAACCAGCTTCTAGCTTCAGTTGATCTGCAACAAGGAGGAGGTAAGACTGTTTTGGTCTATTTTGTGAAAAATTTCATGGGTTGATTTCTGCATTTGCTGCTAATGGTCCAAGAGCAGACCAACCCGTTTTTTTTTTTCTGATCAGTTGACAAGCCTAGAGATTGCTTTCCAGATCAAATCCAAAACCTATCTGAGGGCTGTTTTTGGTAAGTTTTGGTAAGGGGGTTGTTGCTCTCCCATTGAATTTCATGCAATTCAATTCAGTGCTTAATTTTGGCTGGATCACATCTTCCCTAAACATCTGCTTCTAGCATACAACTGAGCAATAACGGTACTGGATGGTTCACTGCATGTGATGAGAGTTTTCCTAACCAGTCACTCTGCTGATAGTCCATTCTGTGTGTACAGTATAGGGTTATATATGGAAAAGGTGCCTGACCTTTTCCAGACATATGAAAAGCTAGTCAACAAATATGGCAACTAAAACACTCTGGCTGTGTAATCCAGGAATCTGGAGGTCTAGTCAAGAGGGTAAAAGCCGCCGTTATGCCCAAAGATAAGGTCCGAAGGTCACCAGTTTGAGAACACCGGAAGTTTCCGTGAATGGCAGACCTTGAGAATGCGACTGATAAGATCTGAGCTGAGCTGTCTCCGGCTGCCTGTGAGGGAGGAGTTGTGCTGGGCCAGCTGTTTCTTTGGTGAGAGCAAAGAAGCCGTTTATCAGCCGGCGGGAAGGCGATCGTGCAGCCAGAAAGAAAGACTGGACTATGAAAGTGTCATCTGAATGTAGTAGTTCTTGAAAGATAGAACCTCTTTGTGATTTGTAAAACCCCTTGGGGTTAGAAAAAAGCCTGCCTATGTAAACCGCCTTGAATTAAATTCAAAGGAGCAATCTAATGACCGAGAATGGCGGTATATAAATACCGGTGTTATTGTTATTGTTATTGTTATTATATGAAGCTGAGCCAGTTAAAGTAGCTCAGCATTGGCAGCTGCCTCCAGGATTTCAGATGGGGTCTTTTCTAGGCCTGCCTGGAGGTACCGGGGATTGGATCTGGCACTTCCTGTAAGGAAAGCTTGTGCTCAACCACTGAGCAATAGCCCCCTTCCCACATAGGCAGCTCCAGCACCTGCCCTGGTCAGACAGCTGTGATTTCACCTCCACCTTTTCCAGGGAGCTGATTTGTTCTCAGTTTCAGCCTCTGCCTACAGTGAATGCGTCTGTTGTTACTGGTTTTGCCTATAGTACAGACAAAACCAAAAAGTTGGGAGGCTTGGCAAATCCCTTTATTCCCTTAAGAGCTATGGATAGTCCCCTGGCTGATAATTCAACTCTCTTCCAAGCAGCTCCACTCAGCACTGACAAATGAGCAGATGCTGGACTGTGAGCTCTCTGGGCCAGCTTACAAAGGGCAAGACATTAAGCCCCAATGAAGATTCAGTCCTGCATTTGGCACTTTACCTTTGAAACCCTAAAGTCGTCCGATGGAGAGCAGGTCAGCTGTCAGGCAGGAATTCTTCTAGCCGAGCAGGCACCAAACTGTGGCCTGCGGACTGGACTTCTGCTTGGAAATAGTGGTATAGAGCAGTGGAGGTGAGCATTTGGGGCTCAGCACGTCAAAACTTCAGTTAAGTTTTGTTCAGAAAGTGCTTAACTTGGCTCTGCTGGTGTGTCAACCTCCCTCCCAAACAAAAGAGAAGCAGTTCTTTATATGCATTTATTTTTTTAAAAAAAAGTACAGTCCAATCATGTGTGGTGCTATGTATCATATAAAGAAGCATCAAATAATTCCAAAAATGAAAAAAAAAATTAGTAAAACAAACTCAGTTTCTGTCAGGCATTGGTGAACGCTGGTGTGTCGTCCTAAACGTGGTGGCGTGTCACTTTTGACACACGTGTCATAGGTTCACCATCACTGATATAGAGCCTGCTGGGGTGACAGAAGTGGCTGAATGGTGTGAGTTTTTGAGAAGGTGGTCTGGAAAGATAGGAGCTGTGGCACAGAATGGAACATGCTGCACCTGGATGGCTTTGTCCTTACACGGCAGGCCACGGTTTGGAGACCGCTGTCTAGTCAAACATACCTCATCTTTAAACTTACAACATGGTTTTAGGCATGCCACCATTCTCGCTCATACTGGCCTACCTTACAGGGCTGTTGTAAGGATGACTGAGATAATAAGTGAAACATTTGAGTAGGAAACGTTTGCTACATAAATGCTGAGTATTGCCTCCTCATCCTTTTGTTTTCTTCCCAAGGCTTTCTGGCCACAGTGCTCTTCCTGTTCTCGCTCTTCTTGTATTAGCAGAGAGGTTGTTTACAGGCATTGATCCTCAATGGGACTTATTTGTTTTTGGTACTGCTCTGCAGCTCTAGAGACTACCCATCTCTTCTCCATGCTGGAAATTAATGGAAGATGAGCTAAGAGTCAACACCAAGCTCTTAAAGGGACATCATTGTTGGGACAAATTGCTACCCATCACTGGGGGGGGGGGACAAGATGATAGAGGTCTTGTCACCCTCTTCCTAACTTAAAACAATGCTCATAAATACGATCAGGAGAATAATTTCATGTCAGGGACCATGCAGCCTCTAGTCTCGAAAGCAGATCCCCTGCAAATCCTATGCTACCTACCCATGTTGTTTTCTCTGCTGCCTGATGGCACAGACTTTTTTTTTAAAGCCAGAATGGCAGTTTCATTGCCTGGAGACTGGACTTCCTGATCCCCTCAGTGCCTTTTTCCTGTCTCCCCTGGGGTGGAAATGATAGCTGCTCATAAGGCAAGGGAATAATCAATCTGTTTAGCATAGTTCAGCCTCATGTCTTCTCCTGTAAGCAGCAGGTAGCAGCAAAGACAGAATCTCATATTCCTCAAACCAGAGACTGTTCCCCACATCCACCCTTGGGCATGATGTAATGTCATTACACAAAGGACACCCTGTTAAAATCTCCTTGATTGCTTTCAGTAGACTCTGGAGAGCAGTACTGATTCTTGGAGCCTCCAAGTCAACCCTGAAGCAGCTCTAGCGATAGCTAGCTTATGGCAGCCCTGCAATGTAGCCCATGGTGTAAACATTGCATGTTAGACATAGTCAAACCAGGCACATAATCCAGTCTCCTGCAGGGCTTTTGGCTGGATTGTTTTGTTTCTAGGAAAATGCAGAGGTGGGAGAACAGTAGTGCTGGGGGCAATCCAGCCCCCATATTTTTGTAACCAGAATTGCTTGCCCAAACCTGTTTTCCCACTTGTGGGAGACTCATTATTTTCCCCTTTGTGGGGAAGCAGCAGGGAGGAGATTTGCATTGCAAAATAGTCAAGGAGTAAAGGGTTAATTGCTCCCGGCATCAGCCCTGCTGCTATGATCCACCCTGAGACTCCACTCTACTTGCTCCCTACTCTGAGACTCTATTCACTTTTAAAACAAAACAGAGCCCTGCCCACCTGTAGTTTGACCCTCAGTAGCAGTTACATAGCACTTCAAAATGCTGCAGTGGAAATTATCTATCTGCTGCCCCATGCAACTGCTCACTGTCTGTCAGAAGCTGATTTGGGTTTCCAGCCAAAAACACATCTGAGTTTGCACAAAGGACAATCTACTTAAGTATGTATTTGTATGTATATACCTCCTGCATTCAAGGTGGTTTATATAGGCCGGCTAGTCTAAAACACAATTGTTCAATCGTGGTGGTGTTGTTTTTTACAATATTGTTCTGTGAGAAGAAGCCACAGAACCCTCAGTTTCACCAGATGTTATCCTCCCAATGTGGCCATCACCTGGCTGTGCTCTGCAGTTTCCAGCTTTCACTGTGGCCTCGGTTGGTGCTCAAGATTGCAGGAGACCCTGGTTGCAGCCACAATTTGGCTAGCGCTGATTACAGCCACCTATAAGAGAAGCAGGTTTATTGGTATGATTATATGATTATACACGCTAAGTTACAAAGTTGTATTAAATATAAATATACAAACTTACAAAGTTAGTACACACACCCAGTTCCATAAAAGAAAATGTTCACTGTCTGTACTTCTTCTCTGCCCATTATTATTATTATTTCATGCCATGGGGGTGCCAAAAATGTATGGGCCCCAGGTGCCAAATGAATTCAGCTCTGATCTCAGGCACCAGCCCAACTTGAGTCATGCTTGGAGGTGAGGCTTTTTCAGATTTCAGCTGGAGGCGGGCATGATTATCAGCAAGATTTAAAGAACCCTCCCCCCAGCCTTCTAAATTGCATCCTTGGGAAGGGATAGTCTGGGCCCAACTCTAGTCATGTTTTCATGAACTAAACATTCTGCACAGTCCTTTTTAAAGGATCTTCATACACCAGAATCACCCTTGCCAACATTCTTCTCTTATGGGAATAAGAAAGGAGCTAGCCTTAAAAAACACCTCTTCACACATAGCCTGTGCTGAATGCCAGTTTAAACTGAACAAGAGAACTTCCCCCCAGTCCTGCCCCACCATGCTTTTCATTCATAAAAAATTTTTATAGTAGAGGGAGAGAGCATGATGAAAACATTCCTATGCTGAATGAACTAAAGTCCTTTCTAGGCCAGAAGAATCCAAACCAGAGACAACTGTGCAATGGAAATAGCTTCCCAGGGGCAAATGGAGCTTACCGTTCCACCAGGGAACCTTCTTTCTGTGCAGCCGAATACTCCCAAATTGCACTCCAGCTGGCCCCGTCTGCCTGGAAATCCAGGTGTAAAGCCTGCTGGGGCGACAGGACCCAGAAGAGGCTGGATAGAGTACAGTTTGGGGGAGCTCGGTGGCACGGAACTTGGGCTTCCTGGCAGAATGGTAACCTCCATTCATGCGGGAGATGGAGAGGGGCATGCACTGGATCTGGCCTATGGGCCAGGGTATAAAGAGGGCTGTTCTAGATTATGGATTACAGCCAGTAGTGTCATTCAGTAACCAGGAGACGGAACGCGAGGCGGGACTTACCGCCTGATTGGCTGCCCGTTTCTGACGCGTTGCCGCCTTGCCGAGCGCCGCCTGGGCACCCCTGGCTTCGGAGGGGGTGCCCGCTTGCCTGGGTGGCGCGCTGGGTGCTTAGGAGAGCCGCGGAGGGGCGCGCCACCTGGAAGGAGTCCCCGCGGCGGAAAGGCAGGCGGCAACGCGTCACGGGCTCCCTATCAATCAAGGGGTAAGTCCCGCCTCGCGTTCCGTCTCCTTGTTACTGAATGACACTACTGATTACAGCCCATATTTCTGGACTTTCTAGCATTCTAGGCAAGCAGGGACCAGCCAGCTGTCTCAAGGAAGCTCACAAGTGGGCAGGATGGAGAGAGACACCATTTGACCCCAGCTCCTGGTGCTCAGAAGTGTCTGGAGGCTGTCCTCTTACTTACTGTGGCCTTTTCAGTAAATGTCAACAATTTTAGCCTGAAGCATAGTATTTTCCACCAGTTTGTTGGGGATAAACAGGCCTGTAATCCTTAAACCATGATTTTAAAGTCAACATGGAATAGGGTTACCAGATACAAACTGGGACAGAGTGCCTATACCTTTAACCACTGTATAGCAGAGGGCATTTTGGCAGGTGTAGCTTTTGAAACCCTTCCATGAAGATCTGCACCTTCCCAAATTCCCTCTTCTATACAATGGTTAAAGGTATAGGCACTCTGTCCCAGTTTGTATCTGGTAACCCTAACATGGAATTATATTAGCTACTTTCTGGTTACATTAAGTTACTTCCAGTGCACCCCTAAGCCTGTCTACTCAGCAGTAAGTCCCATTGTGTTACATGGGGACTTACTCCCAAGAAAGTGCTTGTAGGATTGCAGCCTTAATCATTCAAAATATATAATCAAATCAGTGGTTTTCAAATGTTCTGCCCTCAAGGAACCTTCATTAGTTGGAGTTGTCTAAATTGGCAGCGTGTAGCAGTGGGTCCTGGAGAGCAAGCCACCAAAAAGACCACCATAAGACACAGAATGTGTTGGAGAGTGCAGATTTCAAGTGGTGTCCTCTTATATTTAGCAGGGGGAGAGCAATTGTCCCTTTTCACCCCAGCACAGTGTCTTTCTTGTGGCTGTTGCTGGTGGTGTTCTCCATTCCTTTAGATTGTGAGCCCTTTTGGGACAGGGAGCCATTTAACTTTAATGTTATTATTTGCCTGTAAACCGCTTTGTGAACTTTATGTTGAAAAGCGGTATATAAATAATAGTGATTGATTGACTGATATACAGTCAGTTCATGCGGGGCACTGTCAAGGAAGTCACAGTTCAGTAGAGGTGCAATTTGCATACTTGGGTGGGGGAATTTAGGGAAATTTAGGGAATTTCGGGAAATGCAAATTAGGGAAAAATGCATGCTAAGCAAATTAGGCTGCCTGGATTAAAAGAGTTGGAATGTGGCAACTCTGGTAACAGGCAATTAACAGATGGTAATGAATGTGACACATTGCAACATCTATAGAAAACACGTCTTTTGGAAAACATGGATTTGGTTCTTGAACTTTCAGCCAAACGCATGTAACTGTAATTCATTCCTTACGTCTGTGTTAACTAATGTTGCATGTACATGGATGATATGCTTTGTAGACATTTTTCTTGTTCTCTTACAGAACATTGTACTGTAATAAAACAAGCTCGTTCTCATCCATGTACAAAATGGCATCACTGGCAACATTTCTTCATTGTGTTTGTGCTTGTCACACAAACATGTTGCTTTGTTCCCAAATTAAAACGTTAAGCCAGCTAAGATTCTATATTGTGGCACAGTAACTCCTGGATAAATTCACACAGTTGAAGCCAGTAGCAATGTGACTGCTGTGAACGAACTATTCTTGGTGTATCATGTGCCCTCCTGCCTTTTTAAGGGCAAAGTCCTGTTGAGCCGGCATTCACTGATAGCAAGAATGAGATCCGCTGAAAGTAAAGCTGGCAGCCCTCCAAACCCAACTAACAAGCTTCTTATCCCAAGCATGTGAGGCACCACATTGTTAGGAATACAGTATACTGTGTTTGTTCATAGTGAGATGGAGGCATCCATAATCACTTCAAAGAGCCAGAGCACACACGATGGGTCGCTATGGAGATGCTGCCAAAAATGGCATCCCCATGGTAACATATTCCCATCCCAGCCACAATACCTACATCTGCATGGTTGAATAGTTAGACTGAGAGTGCAATCCTAACCTGAAGTTAGGCCGGTACAGTTAGGCCAGCAGAATTTGGCATGCACAAGGGACACAGTAACGTATGTAAAGTACAGTAAAGTATGTTTGGTGTGCCGTCCTCCCTGACTGGTCTAAACACGCAGCCAAACTTTGCTGGCCTAATTTGTGCCTGCCTAACTCCAGGTTAGGATTGCGCCCTGAGTCTCCACACCAGTGGCATAGCAAACAGGGGGCAGGGACAGTATGCCCTGAGTACCAGGCAAGAAGGAGGTGCTGCATGGCCACGACACAACCACATGGGGGCTCCAGATTTTTTAATAGTCTTCTTTAAAGAGGAAGCAATTCAATTGAGTGGGTGAGGTCGGAGCAGCCAAAGATGGCCAATCAAAGATGATGCTCAGAAACTGCGCTGGTTCCCAGGGCAGTCACATCGCTATGTCACGTGACAGTGTGACATCATTTCCAGGTTCTCCTTGGAGGACGGGGAGCCTCCACAGGAGAAGGAATGGGATGCATGGAGCCACCAGCGCATCCTCCATAACAAAGGTGGAGATCCGGGTAGTCACAAGTCCCCCTACAGTGTTGCTCCTGGGGCCCATGCCCCTCAGGCTCCACCAAAGTTATGCCTCTGGTGATGCCCTTCCCTGAGTGGTGTCACTCTTGCTCAGCCGTCTTCAGCCTTCTGTGTTCATAAGCTATGCTTGCAAGAACAGGAAGAAGCGACTCAGCAGAGTCAGGTGGGCTTAGAGCACCCAGCCAGTGCAGAACTTAGAGCACAGCAAGTAATTGGTGGTGACATGAATACATCATCATGTGAACACCAATTATTTCTGTGACTGTGCACTGAGTTTGGGTGACACCATGAGCCACAGTACCAGGCTCAAGGACAGGTAGAGATGCCTCTGCTCCACACCCTTCCACCAAGGATGCCAAGCTGCCAAGGATGCTTTAGTGGGGTGCATGGAGGCTTGTAGAATAATGGGTCTGTTTAGCATCAGGTGGCTCTGTGCGCAGGAGGAGAGGAAGGAAGCTTGGTGAGTGCAGTACTGTCTTCCCACCACTTGTGTAGTGTGAGGGGTTAAGATTGTAGCTTTGCTGGGGTTGGGCTGGCTCCAGGAAGTGCTGGTGCCAACCTCCGCCCTGGGGCATAGACCTGAAGTGGACTCCTTCGAGACGACCACTGATGGGTGAAGGAAATGGGCAGAGGTTTCTCCTAACTTCTCCAGCGGTTAATGAAGGGATCTGTGGTACCTGATCAGTACTGGAGGGGGGTTCAGGAGATTACCCCTGTCAGATGGGCCCATCTGGATTCCATCATGGATTCCATCCGGTGCCCAGCCAGAAGGACCCCTGACACTGTCCCTGACTTCAAAGGCTGGGTGGTATTTTGAAGATGTGTTCTATGTCCAGGTGAGTGAGGGACCAGGGATTCTAATGTTGACCTTGATGGGTAGAGATAAATATGGCAGGAGAAGCTGGACAGGGTATGCTTTTTAAGACTCATGTCACACACATGGAAAATCTACTATATGTACAGGGTCCGAGTACAGTGACCAATGGCCCAACTCAGGGCACAATCCTAACCAACTATCCAGCACTGGCATAGCTGTGGCAAAGTGGCACGTGCTGCATTTTGCAGTGGAGTAGTAGTCATGGAGGCCTCCTCAAGCTGAGGAAATGTTTGTTCCCTTACCTCAGAGCTGCATTGCTCTTACCCTGGGGCTGGAAAGGTGTTTAAGATTGTACCCTCAGTGGAATGGCATGCAACAAAGAGAAAGACAAAGTTGAAGGTGTAACAAATCAAATTCCATTGGCTGTTTCCCAGCCCTCTAGTAAAGGGATTAGTGATGAATTTCATATTTTTGCGAGATAAGCAATTTCAAGTTTGAGTTCAGTCTTGGATGGATGCACTCCAGCCCTGGTGACCTGTTAATTTTTAATTTGCCAGCACTACAACCAACCATTTCTCAATTTCTCAGGTACTCGTTCCGAAAAAGATTGTTTCAGGCGTGGATATAGGTCGAACATTTTGCAGCGCAGATTAATGTGAAGAATTTATTTAACTTCTCCACAGTCTACCTATTCTCCTCTGCTAGCTAAGTCCAACTGCCTTCTTGGGCTTGTTTCCTGTTTTTTATGTGTTTTATTTAAATTGGTGAAGACATTTCACAGTACAGTAAGCTGTTCCAAATTATTTTTTTATCACCTGCCTTATCAACCTACACTTGTTTTGCCGCTCTCTCTCTCTCTCTCTCTCTCTCTCTCTCTCTCTCTCTCTCAATTTTAAGATTTTTGGGTTTTGGTTTTGTCCTTAGGGCAATATTTATAATCATTTTACCTTTTTGCTAACACCCTCATTCATGGCCTACTCCTGTTGAGCCTATTAAGCCAGTCTTATGATCCACTGCTATAAATCCAGGACTCGTGTAGTATAAGCCGCTCTTTCAGTTGGTTCCATGACCAACTATTCCAAAGCACAATGAATGATTATTGTATCGAGAAATGTTGTCCCTTTGTTGCAACCCAATTGAGGCTTTGGCTAGTCAGAGTGAAGATCACTTCTGCACTAAGTACCATTGCATGGAACAGATGCAGGGCAAAAAGATTGGGAACTACACTACTGCATGTATTGCCTTTATGAAGAAGCAGATAGCAAGCACTTGAAGGAAGGAAGGAAGGAAGGAAGGAAGGAAAAATGTGATGAGGGGAAGGAACCCAAAAGGGGAAATGAATAAGGAACAAGCTACAAGATGATCTTATGATGTGTACCAAATGTTGTTTTAAAGTAGCAATTTTCATATATCTCGGGAAGTTGAAATACTCTGCATGCCTCTCTCATAAAGAACTTTGTGCTTTAGCCTCTGAGGAGAGATTTCTATTTTTCTAGCTCAAGAGTTCAGATTAAAAATTACCTGTTGGTAACTCTTAAGATTGTTTGACTTTGGGGACAGGAATCCATTTATTGATTTATTTTTCTATGTAAACGGCTATGTGAAGCAATCTTGTTTATTGATGATGATGATAAAGTGAGTGAAATTTGAGAGCCAAACCAGGCCTGATGAGAAATGGTGTGTGTGTGTGGGGGGGGGGGAAGGTTGCTTATTCATGCATCTGCCTCATTCGTATATAATGCAGGCTGCATGTGAATTTCAGCAAAAGTGTGTGGCTGGAGGAAGTTGATCCCTCCACCCTAAACCCTATTATCTTGCCTTGTTCCATCATTTCATTCACTTTTCTCCCATCCCAGCTTACTTCTGGAATCAGAGTTGGGCTCCACTGACCAAAATGAAGGATCACAAGGAGGTTAGGGAAGGAAAAGATACACCTTCTTTCACTCTCCTCCCTATTGATGTTAAATTTGGATTCCCACTCCCTGCTTAGTGTGCAGGCCATTCAGACACACAACAAATATGGCTATTCCCACCACATTAAGTGGGGTGCTGGTACTGACAGGGTACATGCAGGTTTGCTTTTAAAATTCCAAGATGGCCCTTGGACTTCGTAGCTCATTAGGGATTTTAGTCTGGTTTTCCTTGTCCAAAACTAGTATTATTTATTTTATTTTTAATATTTTTATAACACTCTTCCTCCAAGGAACTCAGGGTGGTATATACAGTTCCTCCCCTCCTAAGTACATGGAAGAGCCATTTTTGGATCAGGCCAAAGGCCCATCTAGTCCAGCTTCCTATATCTCACAGTGGCCCACCAGATGCCTCAGGGAGCACGCAAGATATTTGCATCCTGTTGCCACTCCCTTGCACCTGGCATTTTGAGATAGCCTACAGCAACCCTGGGAGGTAGGTGAGGCTGAGAGACAGGCCCAAGGTCACCCAGGAAGCTTCATGGCTGAGCAGGATTTGAACCTGGATCTTCCGGGTCTAAGTTCAACTCTTGAACCCCTACACCACCCTGGCTCTGCTCACTGCACCTCAGTTACTCTTGTACCTTGAACTCAGGTTCTTTAGTCTCAGATTCAGGACATGCTCCTAAGTTAATGGCCTGGTGCACACCAGCAGACAACTATATCTTGCGTATGCTCAGTGCCTTCAGTACAGTACAGTCCTCTGGAGCAAATCCAAATAAAGGATTCTAAGGTTAGTTATTAACAGAAAGGCTTAATTACTCATTATCTCTTTAGTGTTTGGCCATTGGGTGCTCCACAGGTGAGGAGAGAGTTTTCTGAATAATCGAAGGAAAAAACTCTTGTTTGCACAGCACAGCTTTTCTTTGCCACTCCTTGTGCCTGACTGACTAACCTGATTAGACTCCTATAAAAGCAACCAAAAGTTATAAAATCTCCTCAGGAAAACCAAATGAATATGATTCTGCATATAGGGCAATTTTCTTATCAGGAGGTAGTTGACTGATTTTTTTAAGGAAATGAGGACCACCTTGGACTCTTGAAAGCAAACTTGCACTTGCCTAGCATTATCAGCACTGGTAGGTTGCTGGAAGCCCTGGGGCAAAGCCCTGGATTGCGACCCCCAAGCTTTTCAGCAGTGGCAGGCAACATCTCACTGGCCAATGGGAGCATCCCCTAGAAGTCCCATAATAGCAGAAGGATCTCTGTGCTTCTGTTTTTAAAGTGAGCAGAGGAGCAATGACAGCACAGATCTCTCTGCCAACTTGTGCCAACGTTGGCTGAAGTACTTGAAAGATTGACCTAACCTGTAATTAGGCACAGTTGCGCCAGCAAAGTTTGGCTGGCGCAAGGACCACCATAAAGCACGTTTGAACCACTCTCAGAGTCAGGGAGGATGGTGCACGTCCAGTGATGTCATCCGAGCGCGCCAACTACCGGAACGCTCGGATGATTGACAGCCCTCCGCCCCTATGGCGGAGGGCTGCCACGCCCCCCCAAGCCTCACTGCGCCGGAATCGCTCCATTTTAGAGCGATTCCGGATGCAAGGGAGGGCGGGCGGGCCCAGCAGCAGCTTGCCCGTCCTCCGAGGCAGTGGCGTGGCCCGGGACCTCCGTGGACCTAGCGGAACCGAGTACCGGGCCGTTCCGCCTGAATGACGCCTCTGTGCACGTCTGTGTGCTGGCCTCCCTGACTCCGAGAGTGGTCCAAACATAATATTTTACGGTGTCCTTTGTGCCAAACTTGCTGGCCTAACTGTGCCGGCCTAATTCCAGGTTAGAATTGCACCCTGAGGGAGTTATTCTGGCCAGGCTGGCTAGAGCCCAACTTAGTCATCACCTGATGTCACCCCTGCTCCTCCCGTCTTCGTCCCTTCATCCCAAATTGGGTTGTGGGTATTGTCAGATCCAATGTAACAGGCAAACATTTGCCAACTTACAAAGAAAGCAAGGTAGAGATGAATGAAACAAGAAAACAAGAATGAAGGTAGGGACAATATCCATAATAGTCATTGACAGTATTTAGGAAGAGTTCTTGGCGTCGTCTTCTTGAGGTGGAATCCTACCCCCTACAAAATTCAGTTAGAAAGTTTCGCAGTTCATTTCATTTGGATGAGAATTGCAGATTTAAAGACCAATTAAACAAGGCAGTGGTCTTCAACCATTTTTGTGCAGCAACCGCAATAAATAAATGAAGTATACGACTGAGGAACCACTGCTGATCCTGCCCCCCTTCCCAGGACCCAATCAGCCCACTTCCTGACCCTGTCTATCCTGTTTTCCCATACCTCTTGTTCCTTCACAATAACCCTCAAGGAGAGGAAAAAAAGAAGGGTGGCCTGGGAAAGAGGGGATAGGATCTGGTGCAATTGCATCCCTATCCACTCACAGTGACAATTTGCATCCCTGTCCCCTCACCTCACTCCTTCTTTGCAGTCTCAATTAAGCAGAAAGTACAGGACACACGCGGAGTTCCCAACATGACCCATACTTCCAGTTTTATAGAAAAGGACTGCATGGGAAGAAGAAAGGCAAGTGGCTATTCTTTCTGGGGGGGTTTTGGTGCGTGCGTGCGTGCGTGCGTGCGTGCGTATAAAGGTACAGTAGCCACAGCAGTGGAGAGTCAGGGGTGGCATCCAGGCCTGGGAAAAAGGGGATAGGATCTGGTGCAAACTGGTGCTGCCGAGATCCCCCCCTCCTTTCCCCTTTCCACCTCTGCTGTCCCCCTCTCCACCCATGATTAATCCCTGCTGCCACCAGCACCACTGGAGGCATCAGGAGCTGCTTTTATACAAGTTTACAGAGACTTGTGCCAGGTATGAAGCCAGCTATGAGTAGACTTGGAAGCCCATCATGGGCTTACCCAAGGGAACAAATGTTCCCTTACCCCAAGGAGGCCTTTGGACACGGAGACTTCCCTGTGGGATACAGTGGGCGCCATGTTGAACTGCTGCATTGCCGCACAGGGAATTAGGATGGCGCCATTTAAAGACTAACAGATTGCTGTCAAGCTTCTGTCAGGAAACCTTCTTGGAACAGAGCCTACTTCATGGATGATACCTCACGCATCTGATGAAGTGGATTCTAGTCCTTGAAACATGATTATGCAATAAGATCGGTTAGTCTTTAAACCAACCATTCTCTTTTTTTTCTTTGCTACAGACAAACCTGACTAACTCTCTTACATTTAGTGAGAAGGGTGGGAGGATGATAAAAAAGAAGGGAGAGGGAAGGACAAGTGGTGCTTAATGAGAGCTTCTCACTTTCACGTTCATGCAGCTACCCCTAGGCGTGATCACACAGAGCCAGCAGATAATGTTCGTGAATGATCAAACTGGAACAAATGGATGAATGAGATCAAACTGGAGTCTTACAGTCCAATCCTCTTTGCACCAACATCTCAGGCCCTGGTGTGATGACCACCATCTACTAAGCCCATCAAGGTAATGGGAGAGCAGCAGTAATGCCAAAGCAGCTCTCCAAATAACACAGTCACAGCCTTTCCTAGCAACAGCAACAGCATTCATGGAAACCCTGATGGGCTGAGGCCCATCACCCCTGGAACAGTGACCTATTGGTGCATCATTGGCATGGCATTGGTGTGATGTCCAATGAGCCAATCACCACACCCATGCAGCCCCAAGACCAGTGGCCAGGGAAGCACCACCAGGTGAACTGAGCAGGAGGGGAGGCAGGCACAGAGCCAATGAGCAGCCAGTGCGCTCTCTCGCTCTCACTCTCTCTCTCACTCACTCACACACCATAACACGTCTGTGAAGTAGGTAAGGCTGATAGTGACTGGCTAATAATACCAGAGCCACCACACCATTTTGGCTCTCAATTAGATTCAAAAGATTATTTTCCATGTTGCCATAAAAGATTCCCACGAATGACTCTATTGAACATAAGTTCAGGACAAAAAAACAGGCAGCCAACCAGCCTTGGTCCTTCTCTTCCAGCCTGGGAATTGTGTGCCGGGACACAGAACTGTAATCACTGTTATATTATTCAAGTAAGCAAACCATGTTCCATCTCCCAGCTGAAAGCCAAATGCCTCTTCCCAAGGCTGGCACCTGCAAAGGTGCAAACTTTATGGTGCTTCCTGTCATCGGTGGCTTTTATGTGGCCTGGAAACTGATTAACCTAGCAGCTTCAGTCTTGGAAAGGTAATGTTCCTTGAGCGGTTAAACATTCACCCACCTGATGATGTGACCATAAAGAACAAAAAGTACAGAAAGATAGGTCGCCTCCCTATTTGAAATGAACTCTCCTTTTCACACTCAAAAGTGAAAATAGTTCCACCAAATATTGCTTGCCTCCCTCCATGATTCCATTGAAGGGGTTGGGACATGCCTTTATCTTCAGCGTTGGGTCAAAGATCAACTCCTCCTTGTAGCGCAGTGGGCCAAAGTACATTGCAAAGGAACAGCAAGTGCTACATTCCTAAGTATCAGCTATTTCTATCTCTACTTGAATAAGTGCGTACAAAACTCTTGCACGTTCTTTAAGGTTTACAGGAATTCTCTTGCCAACGCACCCATGCAAGGACATCTTCCGCTATCGGAACTGTTTTTAAAACCTTTGTCAGGGTCTGCGTGCATTGCCCTGTTATCAGTGGAACTTATTAGCACTTATCACTGCCACAAAAATTCCACAATGCTCAGGGAAAAAAACGGCCCATCGTCATTTAGGGGGTGGCGGTTGTAGCCATGCGTTGCTTCTAATGTTGTGGAAAATTCTCATACTTCCATACACATTAACAAGGGAATGAGGTAAGGTTGGGGGCGGGTGGCTGGAATGCAAGTTGGCCTTGGTCAACAGAAGGGTTTCTCATACGGGGTGCGGACAGCCTTAGGGAAGGTGAAACCTTGGCTGATTCCAGGATTAGGAGACGTTTCACCATAAAACTTTCACAGTGTCCTCTTGTGTAGGCTGGCTGGTTCGACCCTTGATAAGCAAATGTAGTTCCGTTCTGATGTCCAGGAATAGCACAATGGAGGACTTGAAGCAGCTCTTTTGCAGAGTCTAAGATTAGATCAGCAGTGGGTGGGTGGGGGAAATTCCAGTCTTTACAAGGGCTTGCCCTCTTTCAAATTGATCAAAGCTGGGACATTTCATTGCATATCTAAGATCCCGAATTTTCAGAACGATCTGCAAGGAATTCCAGGAATTCAATCAGATTGCTGTCAGTTTACCCCATAGCAAAGGATTGTCACAACATCCAGTACAGTGGGTCCTCCTTATCTGCAGGTTCAGGACCCATGGATTTGACCCAATGCAGGTTCCAACACACATCTGGAAGGCTGTGAAAGGAAGGAAGGAAGGTACTTCCAGTCGCGTCCAATATGTCCTTTAAGGGCTTTCAGCATCTGTGGGGATATGGGAATAGTTCCCCCGTGAATACCAAGGACCTACTGTACTAAGCAAGAAGCAAGCCCATCTAAGGATGTGATTTCCACCTGTTATGATTTCCACCTCTGGCATAGAGAACCTGTCCATCAAAGTCTTGTCCATCAGTTCTCAGAAATGTGCTTAGGGCTGCAAAGAGGAGACTGCAATGGACAGTTGATTGGCTGGTCATCTGAATGGTTGTCAACACAGAGCCCTATCTTAGGATGGGAGAAACTCACCTACTGTTTGGGCTGCCTCCTTGAAGAGTGGCTCAATATCTCACAGCAGCTGTCTTGAGATAGAGCTGTACTATTACTTTCCTGGTACATTAAGCCTGACCTTAAGCCAACTTTCCCGACCTTAAGCCAATGTGGCCTGTGTTGTTACACAGGACCACATGCTTTCAGGGGGCCCTGCACTGGCACAGCAAACAGACCACTTGCTACTACAGCCAGGATCTCAGTGGGTTGTAAGCCAGTGGGGCAAGGGGAGCGGCTGGGCCGTCTTAACTAGCCCTACTGCCAAACAGCCCAAAATGAGCCCCCCGGGAACAATTGGTGGTGATGTCATCACATCACCACCAGCTATTTCTGGGTGCTGCACTTTGTGCACAGCACCACAAGTGCTTTTCTCGAGTGAGGGGCCCCTTTGGGGAGGGTGGGGCCACCAGAGGAATGTTCACATTGGGCCCTGCCAGTCCTAGGGACAGCCCTGACTCAGGGTACCCTTCACCCCAAGTCTGCCTCTGCCTCCCTCCAGCCTGCCATACTATACAGAGAGATGAATGAATGAATGAATGAATGAATGAATGAATGAATGAATGAATGCCGATCACCTGCTTTCCTGCTCACACACCTCAGCCCTTCCTTTAACCACAGTCCCTTTAACCAAACCAAGAAGTGTGAGGAAGGTGAGCAGATCAGGCAGCAGATCCTTGCTGCCCTTGCCAGGAGAAGCTGTGTGGGACAGTCACAATTTGCATCCCTATCCCCTCCCCTCACTCCTTCTTTGCAGTCTCAATGAAGCAGAAAGTACAGGACACACGAGGAGTTCCTAGCACGACCCGTACTTCCAGTTTTATAGAAAAGGACTGCATGGGAAGAAGAAAGGCAAAGGTACAGTAGCCGCAGCAGTGGAGAGTCAGGGGTGGCATCCAGTGGCAGATCTGGTTGGGCCATCCCTGCCTCTGAGTCAAGCCCTTTATCCTGAAATGTACTTCCATCCCCAGGAGGAGCAAAAACCCTGAAATCAGATCAAACGGTGAGACCCGGCAACTCTAGAGGAGAAAGGCTGCACTTGTCAGCAAATTGCTCTGGGAAGGACAGCCCATTCTGAGAGCCAGTGCCCTTTCACACAGAAGTGGGGAATGCAGACGTGAGAGTCCCTTATGGCCTGCTTTCCATGCTCCACTGAAATATGTGTATCACCTCTTACACATTAGCTAAGTTCTAGTACTTATAATCTGTAAACTGAACACCTTAGCAGACAAGAACGATTTTAAACCAAGGAAGCTTTAGGCTGCTAAGTTGTCTGTGTGTGTGTGTGTGTGTGTGTGTGTGTGTGTGTGTGTGTGTGTGCGTGTGCGTGCGTGTGTGTGCGTGTGTGTACACGCACACTGATTCTGCTGCAAATTTTAGGTTTGATGGTTTAGGGCAGTAGTCTCCAAACTGGAGAAGCACTGAAAAGCGTTCCTGGCAAAACTGATATTTAATGTTCTGCTGGGGATGTTTGCAAAGACCCCGACTACAACCCACAGGGGTCTTTGCGGCCAGCCGCTTCCGGGGTTTGCCGCCCCAGCATTCCTCATGTGCAGAAGTGGCTGGACGCAAAGACCCCTGGGTGATGCAGTAGATATCTCTGCAAGCGTCCCTGGTGAAACGGTAAGAGCCGGTCTCGCCAGTGGCAGAGCAGGTGAACGCTGGATCCAGCCCCGTGGGCCGGAGTCTGGCAACCCCTGGTTTAAGGGGTTGTGTTTCTATTTTGTTGTGCTTACTGAGTTTTCCTCACATTTAACCATTATCAGAAGCTGCTTTGGAGAAGCATGCCTTCCAATCCTACACATTGGGAATACTGACAATTTCAGTAGACAAAGGGACCGATTCTACCCAAGTTTCCAGAGCCAATGCAACCGCAAGGCAGTCCCAAGGTAAAGGAGCAAACATTCCCTTACCTTAAGGGGGCCTCCGGGACGGCTTCCCCCACCACAGGATGCAGCACAGGCTCTTTGGCATGGCTACATCAGCACTGGAAAATGGGATAGGCTTGGGCCCTTGTGCCTACTTCTGCCTAGGATTGAGCAGGTAACCCTTTTAAAAGAAGTTGAAGTCACAGAAGAGTTGCATGTGACCACCAGAATAGAAATAGAGCTAGGCTTAAGGGAACAAGGGCCGTAAGCAAAGGCATTGCAAGCACATGTTCAGGAGTGGGCCATCTTGGGCACTGGCTGCAGGCCCACACCCATCAGGATGCCCACCTGTCCAGGTTGACTTCTGAACCCTTAGTATATATGGCACTGGTAGTGCCCAATGCACCATCATGTGATGGAGAAAAAATGTCATGGGTTGGGTCCAGGGCAAGCTTTGCCCCAGGCCTCTGCTAGCACTACACAAATGTTTCCTGAGTTGTACTACTAGGGCTGCAATCCTATACAGCAGTGGTAGTCAAATGTTTCAGAATGGTGCTTGTGTCGGGACCCACCAGAAGTGATGACATTAAGCTGGAAGTGATGATGTGGCAGGAAGTGACATAATCAAGCAGGAAGTGCTGTCATTGTAACATAAAACGACACTCCTGAAATGCACATTCACATTCTTGGACTGCAGCAATTGTACAACCATGAAACGTCCCTGACAGTAAGCAAGATGAGGACAAAATATGATGTAAAAGCACTGAATTAAAAACAAAATTAAAAAACAACCCTCACTTGAAAATTCAAACTGTTAACATTCACAAAAGGAAAATAACAAGAGTAAGGTCTGAAGTTTCCAAGATGGCTGCTCCCAGCTTTCGGTGACCCACCTGACATCAGGTCACGACCCATCAAGTGGATCCCGACCCACAGTTTGAATACCATACAGTACCAGGGACGAACGGAGGCCTGAGCATGCCCATGACAGGTGACGAAACCGCACCCCCAGGATGTCGCCATGCCTCCCTGCGCCTGGAATAGCTCCATTTTGGAGCGAAACGGACACGAGGGTGGGCAGGCCGAAGACCACATGGTTTCCTACATGGACTCCACACAATGGCCCCCGCCGCTGCCCAGCGCCCATGGCTCGCGCCACTCCGGGCTACAGGATAAATACGCCTCTGTACAGTACACACTTTTGTAAGCCCCATTGACACAATGGGACTTAGTTTTAAGCAGGCAATAAATTGCCCATGAACGTGCATTTATCCATAGAATGTTGCACTGTATACAGACCAGCCCACTTGGTCGACAATGACCGCTGAAATGCCTCGACAAAGAATATGTAGGAGAACAGACAGAATATACAAAAAAGTAGAGGCAGACAAGGGATGGTGGGAGAGGAGGGGATTGCTTAAGAAGAAGATTCCACAGACTTCCTATCTATGACATATTCTCACACAAGCACCAAAGAGGTAACCTCTCATTTGGAATCTCTAACACTGCAACTATAATCTATTTGCAAGTCTAGTCTAACAGGGCAACTATAGTCAACTATAGTCTATTTGCTTGCCATATCCATTGTGCATTAAGTGATGGGTAAATCAATTACTCTGTAAGACAACCATCTGATTTATACTCTCCAGCACTGAGGCTAGAATCCTATACAAACTTTCCCAGGAGTAAGCCCCACTGAGCACAATGGGAGTTAGACATGCATAGACTTGTGTCCTCAATGTAGCGGGTCCAACTTTAAAGCACGCATAGGATTGTGCTACACATGTACTATTTCCTCCTGCTGCCTGCAAATGAGACAGTGTGCGCACAGTTATGCGCATTCATCTTGGGGTGCAGTGAGGCTGATGCATGCCTTGTGGCAAGAGAATAAACCAACAGACCTTCTGGTGCCTTCTAGTCTTTCTTCAACCCCTCCAGAGAATTCACCTCGAGTCCTATCGAATGCAAGTCTTGGATACTAAACTTCATTGTTGACCAGTCAACAATGACCACAACAAACCACCAATGGAGGGAGGAAACGCAGCCTTTTCTTCCTGTGTACCAAACGCTGCTGCTCAGGGTGAAGGGCATGTGACCTGAGTTGGGCTCTTACTCAGCTGCTAATCTGGGAGGACAGAGATGGCATTGTTGTTGTTCAAAGGCCTCAGGCACTATCAGACTGGCTGATGTTGGCCTTCAGCAAAGAACGGAAGGGCTACTTCCCAGCTTGGTAAAAGGCAGTGGTTCCCAGACCCAGGGTCATGACCCAAGCAAGGATTGCAGGGATGTTCTGTGGGGTCACGGGGAGGGCTGAGAGTCCATCAATGCTCCAATCAGCTGCAGAGGGAGAGAGGCATGTGTCCCACCTCCTCCTCCAGGGACATTCAAGCAGGCGATTAGCTTGCAAGGGTGGAGCCTCCCTCCTGCTATTTTAGCATGCCTGCGTATGACAGAGAGGGCGAGGGGGAGGGGCACACACACCTCCCCTCCTCCTCGTGGCACAACTAAGGAAGTGAGAGGCTTGCAAGAGCAGAGGCAGCCGAATCCTGAAAATATATAATTTTTCCAAAAAAAACTCATTTCCCACAAATCAAAACATGGATATGCCGCGCATTACTTTTCCAGAGTAATTTGGGATCTCAGGTTTCCACTTCAGGACATTTTGTTTATTCACAGTATGTCAATATGTGTGTAAAGGTGGAGTCTGTTACCAACTGTGAGAGGTACAGATCCAGTATATGAACTGGATACCACTCTAGATTCACTAGATGATCTGGTCATATAATATGCAACGTGTGGCCCAATCCATCACCAGCCACTTCACAGCCATTGCAGATGCAACTAGGCCAGTGTGCACAGGCTGGCTTGAAAGCGGCGAGTAGCCAGCTCAACGCACCAATGAATGCCGGACACCCATTGGAGGAGGTGAGCCAGCACAGGGGGTTGGAGGGAGGCAGGAAGGAGTTGAACGGGGAGGGGGATAGGTGAAATGGGGGAGGTGTGAGCAGAATGGGGCGGGTGCGGGCGGGGGCTGGGGGGGTGGGAGGCTGGAACAGGCCCCGGAGGCAGCAGGATTGGCAATGTTGATGTGCACTGATTACTGAGACCCTTCCTAGGCCTCATCTGTCTACACAGAGCAATGCAGACTTGTGCCAGCTACAGAGCTGACACAGGTCCATGTTGCCCCATAGTGGCTGCTGGGACATAGCCTAGGGCAAGGGGACATATGTCTCCTTACCCCAAGGAGACCTCCAGCAGCCAGAAATCCCTGTGGGATGCAGCAAAGGACACTGTAAAGCATGTTTGGATTACTCTCGGAGTCAGGGAGGATGCTGTACGTCTGTGCGCTGGCCTCCGACTCCGAGCGTGGTCCAAACATACTTTACGGTGTCCCTTGTGCTGGTCAAACTTTGCTGGCCTATCTGTGCCAGCCTAACTCCAGGTTAGGTTTGCACTCTCAGTTGTGAGGGCAAAGGCTAGCTGTTTTGGAGTAGGCTTGCCTCAGCTTGAAGAGTCCCATATTTTGAAACACTTGCAGATAACGTGCAGTAGGTGTTGCTCCACAGAGACAACAGGGCCATTGCCCTGCACAGGAATGATCTCGTACGGCAATAAAGAAAGGGCATCCATAATGGATGTGATAAAATGAGGTGCAGTGAAGTGCGCCCAGGGAGCCAGGGTGGCTTCACAAAAGAAGCCGGGTTAACAACGGGCTATTTATAGAGGCCAACACAGTCATCTCGGCATGTTGAAAACTCCAGCTCAGGCTGGCTTCTTAACAGAAACAGAATTAGCAACCACTAAAGAAAAAAAAATAGGAGCAGGCAAGTAAGAGCACGAACAATTCACTGCTGGAGGTAATATCGCTTTGGAGCCAGGGCTGGCTGGAGTCAGCAATAACCGCATTATGAGAGAGATTGAAAGGTTAATAGGCAACCAGCTGACACTGAACGGGAACAATTAGAAAGGTTAAGGGGCTTAATATTAGATTAATGACTGCCTGGAGCTGAAAAGTAGATTCCAGGAAAAATTAGCATTGTGCAGACATGTCTTCAAGGACATGCCTGCCCTACAGACTACCTCTCTTCTCTCACGTGACATTTGGGGTCGCATGCTTGTAAGCACAGCTGTATTGCTCGCCCTTCTCTCTTTCCAGTATGATGATGATGATGATGATGAATAAGAATAGGAATAAGAAGAGTTGTATATCAGCAACACGCGGTGAGGGTGCGGCCGGGGAGGGAGAACTGCCCTACTGGAGTTCTTTCCAAAGTGCGGCCACTGCTGTGATCACACAGACACAGACACAACCCACGGGCTTTGAGCCACTGAAGCCCATGGGTTGTAAGTGTTTGCAGGATCACAGCCACTGCAGCAGCAGTGGCAGCACTTTTCAAAGAACTATGGTAGGGCAGGTCTGCCTCACCTGTCACACCTTCACTGCACATTGCTCTCATAGACTGTACAGTGGGCCTTACCTGCAGGTTCAGGATCCATAGATTTGAACCAACAGGGTTCCCGACCCATGTCAGGAGGGCCTCACTGTATTTCCTGGATGTGACTGTAAGTCTTCAGTCACATCTGGGAGGTGGTCTCCCATGCACAGCTTGACACGCCTGGGGGGTCCTCTGATGGCCCCAACCCACTGATTTCAGTATCCGCAAGGAGTCCAGGAATGGATCCCCCATGGACACTGGGGATCATTGGCATTCCTACAAGGTTTGCAAATGCTAGGTTTTGCAGGAGCCTGAGCTGCTGTGTAAAGCTGCCCTTTCCCCTCCCCTTCAGAGCAGGGGCTTGGCCAAAGAAATCCAGGGGATGCAATTGCACTGGGTAACATGTTTTAGGGGGGCAACAAGCTGAGCTTAACTCTACTGGCCAAAATTGTGAAAATTTTAGTATGTATGAATAATACCATCATGTTATATATAATTGGAAAAGTAATTTAATACAGGATGCAAAGAAACAAACAAGAGTGTAATATCTTTATCAAACATTATGACCAGAAAACAAAAATATAATTGTCATGTAAAAAATTGCGGTTTGTTAAAATCACAGCTTTTAGGAACATTACTGTCATATTATACAAGGAACGTGGTGGCGCAGTGGTTTAAACCCAGTAGTGCTATCCACCTGGTACGCTGGGTGGGACTTACGTTTGATCGGCAGTCCGCCCGTTGCGTCACACCGCGTTCTGCCGCTTTCCTGCACGCCCCAGCAGGCAGGAAAGCGGCGGAACGCAGCGTGACGCAACAGGCGGACTGCCGATCAAACATAAGTCCCGCCCAGCGTACCGGCTGGATAGCACTACTGGTTAAACCACTGCTGCTGGGCTTTCCGATCGGAAGGTTGTGGGAGTTCAAGACTGCGTGACGGAGTGAGCTCCCGTTGCTTGTCCCAGCTCCTGCCAACCTAGGTTCAAAAGCACCTAAATGCAAGTAGACAAATAGGGACCACTTCGGTGGGAAGGGAATGGCGTTCCGTGCGCTACAGCGTAGAGTCATGCCGGCCACATGACCATGGAAGCTTGTCCTCGGACAAAACACCGGCTCTACAGGCTTTGAAACGGAGATGAGCACCGCCCCCTACAGTTGGTCACAACTAGACCATTCGGTTGTGGGGAAACCTTTACCTTTTACTGTTATATTATATACCTTTCAATGTGGAATTTCTTGCAAAATTCAATGAAACAAACTGAATATTTTCATTCTATCAAAGGTTGTGGCCCAAAAAATTGAAAACAAAAATACAACCGTCATGTAAAAATTGTTGGCTTAGATAACGTTTAAAATGGACAACAGAAAGGGAGGAAACATCAATCAAATAGTATTTATATACCGCTTTTCAACACAAAGTTCACAAAGCAGTTTACAGGCAAATAGTAATAATAAAGTTACATGGCTCCCTGTCCCAAAAGGGCTCACAATCTAAAAAACGCAAAACACCACAGCAACAGCCATTAGAAAAGATACTGCGCAGGAGTGAATAGAGACAATTATTCTCCCCCTGCTGAATATAAGTGGAACCACTTGGAAAGTGCCTCTTGCCCAGTTAGCAGGGGACAACTTGCAACAACCCTGAGCTCCTTGGAAGAAGGGTAGTATAAAAATGTGAAAAATATGAATGAATGAATGAATGGTTTTGTAATATGGGGGATGTTAAAACTTTATGGGCCCCGAGTGTCAAATGACCTAGCTATGTCACTGTTGGGGGTAACTGTGGGCTTGAGAGCAGCAGGAGGGGGCTCACTGCTTGGGGGAAGATGTGGGTTCTCCCCCCATTTTTCACGTCTTTTGAAAGCCCAGTGTGCTGTCACTTTCTGAAATGGTATCACTTCCTGTTGTGTCATCACTCCTAGGGCATCATTTTGCCCTCGGTGCACAGCTACACTTTCATTAGCTACGCCACTGCTTCAGAGCTATTTGCAGCTCAGAGAGCAAAGCCTCTGATATGCTTCTCTGAGCCGCAAATGGCTCTGAAGACGAGGGGGAGAGGCCGCATTGCACAGGAGTTCGATCACTGTTCAGAGTTGAATTGCAGCTAGGCTGAAAGCCCCATTTGTATGGACTTTTGCAGGCTTAGTTCCCTCGTGAAAGTCTTGGATTCTGGCAAGTTTCATTTACTGTACTTCCAAAAGAAATAAAAAATGTACAGTGAAGCAAAATGATCCCAGTGAGATCGATAGGAAACAATTCACAAAACAAGGCTATATTGAAATGAAGCAACCTCTTATTATATATAAGGTGCTCCCCCTTATATTTTCCTTTACCTTTAAATGTGTGCAAAATGGCCAATTACCTGGTTTTATTGGAAAATCCACAGGAATGCCGTGCTTTTACGTTGGCAAGATGCAACGTACTCCCATCCAATGTCTTGGCTGGGAGATAGCAATCCGCACCTTATGAAGCACAGCTTTGCCTTTGTAACAGTGGAGCCATAGAATCTTTGCCCCATATGATGCTCTGTTGTGACATACACAAGGATCTTCACTTGCTCTTTTAAAATTCAATTCTTCTGAACCTCCCAGGAAGATCAGAGGAGCATGTTATACGCTATTTGTTAGCTGGTAATGATAAACAACATATAAGTTAAGTGGCCAATTATTTAAACTTGCTAATGCAACTCTATAGAGCCAGTGGTGGAATCTAAATGATTTAAGGACAGGAACTATGACCGAGACTCACTTTTGATTGGCACATGTCGGGATCCACCCACCGGAAGTGACGTCAAAACCCAGATACAGCAAACCATGGTACATTTTCTATTCCTACTTATACTTGCATGAACTACAACAAGAACTTGGACAGATCAGACAGAGCAATGTAAAGCCATTCAAGGAATTTTCTGGTGAAGGGGGGAAGAATACTGGCCAGGCTGCCAAAGGAACTTTACTGCAGCAGCTCCAACTGGGCAATGCTAATGAAGAGAAGGAAGTAGAGGTGAATTTTGCCAACCTCCCCTTCTTTAACTTACCCAGTTAAAGCCACTCATCCAGCTCCATATGCATAGAAAGGGTGGTACTCCCCAACTTCTCAGGCCAATTGCCCTGCTTGGCAGAAAGAGCACCGCTGGCCCAGTTCCTCCCTCCTGCAGCTTGTGCTGGTGCAATAAACTCTTGGAATATTTCTGGCATGTCCTTTGAGTGACTCCGTGCCTCAAGCCCAGCTCTGGGGCAGAAAGAGCCCCACTGGTGCTGGTGTGAGCAAGCTTGGGAATTGCTTTGGAAGGGCTTGGGGGCGGGGTTGCTTCTAACACGTGCATCTTTTAAGTGCTTCCTGACACTCTCTCACACACATAGCACCCATAAGAGCTGACTGGGAGTGGGGTTGCTTCTGAGCAGCTTGTAAGTGCCTTCAGACTCTTTCACACACACACCCATAAGAGCTGGCTGGGGGTGGGGTTGCTTCTGAGCAGCTTGTAAGTGCCTCCAGTCTCTCTCTCTCTCACACACACACACCCATAAGAGCTGGCTGGGAGGGTGGGTTGCTTCTAAGCAGCTTGTAAGTGCCTTCAGACTCTCTCTCTCACACACCCATAAGAGCTGGCTGGGGGGGGTGGGGTTGCTTCTGAGCAGCTTGTAAGTGCCTGCAGTCTCTCTCACACACACACCCATAAGAGCTGACTGGGAATGGGGTTGCTTCTGAGCAGCTTGTAAGTGTCTTCAGACTCTCTCTCACACACACCAATAAGAGCTGGTTGGAGTTCCTGCTGAGCAGCTTACTGGAGAGGCTGGGGATGATCCTGCAAGGGGGGAGGGAAGTCTGAAAAGGAACGTGTTTCTAGGAGCCGGCCGCCATCAGCTACGAGTGGGTGGAGCCAGCCCTAATTTCAACAAGTGGGATGCCGTTCCGGGGCGTTCCGGCTACATTATATCACTGTGTAGAGCCATTTTTGTTAACAAGGGGCTACTACAGTAATGTGAGATTAAGGGTCTTAAGTATTATTATTATTATTCACATTAGGCATTTATAATTTTGGGATGGATGCACCTACAAATGCTTTGTTTTGTGTATTTTATCTGCCAAGCTCGGTATACTATTTGGTCTTAAGAGATGTTGTATTTTAGTTACATGTACATCTGTGATACTAAATCTATGTATGTATGTTTATGCCATTAAAGGTTTATGAATGAATGAATGAGAAATGAAGCAACCACCAAGTGGGCACAAAGTGGGGAAGAAAAGGTTGTGGAATCAGACCACCCAATGAAGTGAAATCTGAAGCAAATACAGTCATGTGTTGCGTAATTTCATCATTGTCTGAACATGAAATCTAGATGGTATGGGTCAACTACACATGAGCTATACGAGGCTGATGCTGGTATAACATGGCACACTGTTCTACAGTAACCTTTTTTTATAGGTAGAAAGAGTACATGCTAAAATAACAATAAAAAGTATAGTACAGTAAATATATAAACGAGTAACAAGTATGTACTTTACTTAATTGTGTGTGCTATACTTTTACTGTATATGACTGGCAGTGCAATAGGTTTGTGTATACCAGCATCACCACAAACACGTGAGTAATGGCACACACAAACCCCAATATGCGGATTAAATGTACCCGTTGGGGATCCTGGCCCTTGTTTTTCCACGCACCAAAATATTCATGGAAAAGCAATACATGTGGAATATATGGTTTTCACTTCCCCATCCTTCCTTTGATCATGTACCCTGTGGAAAACTGCCCCATTCTTGCTCTTGTGGCTATCCCTAAAGCTTGAAATGTGTGTGTGGGGGGGGAAGCAGAGGCTCGCTTGACCAGTCTCCATTGAGTGTAAATGAATTGTGCGACAGTACTGTGATTGATTGTATGCAGGGGCGTAGCTAAAGAAGTGCAGGGGGGTGCAGTTGCACCGGGCAACAAGCTTTAGGGGTGCAACAAGCTGAGCTTGACACTAGTGGCCAAAATGGTGAAAGCCTTGGTATGTATGAATAATGCCATCATGTTATATACCATTCCGCACAGAATTTAATGCAGAATACAATGAAACACATCGGAGTGTAAAATCTTCATTCTATCAAACATTGTGACCATAAAAAATAAGAAAATGAAAACACAAGTGTGATGTCTCTTCCTGCTATGATGTCACTTCCAGGGCATCATTTTGCCCTCTGCACTGGGCTACTCTTTCATTAGCTATGCCAGTGATTGTATGGCTTGCAACAGCCCCTTCCCTGATCCTAAATAGGAACAGTTGTCCTGGGAAACCACTCAATCAATCCTCCCAAAATGAACTTTAATGAATGCTGGGGGGAAACTTCCTGCCTGGAATCCCGGGATGGGGAGCTCATTTTTCTTTTAAATGGATGTCCCTTTGAGAGAACAATGAGGGAAAGCAACTTACCTATGAAGATTGGAGGAGCTAATCACATAGTGTGCCAGGACCAGGAAGATTTTCTCCCTCAAAAGGGCAAGCCCTTAGGGCAGGGGTCAGGGAACTTTTTTACCTTTTACCCCAAAATATATTTAGATACGCCGATGTTACCCCCCCCCCCCCGCCAGAACAAAAGAAAAAAAATTACATATTGGAACCCATTGCTTTTTATTTGATTAATTAATGAGCTTAATTAATGCTATGTAAATATGAAGTTGTAAAGGGTTTGGGAGAGTTAAGAAAGTTCTTTAAATATTTTTTAATCTTACTCTTATTGTAAATATCTAACCTGCTTAGTTAGATTTGATTTTGTCATATGGGGTGTTAAAATGTTCTTGCTTGATGAACATTCCTTTTGGGCCACGATTATAAAAACTCTGAGAGCCATTGTACTGGATTAAAGAAAAATACTTTTAAGGTCAGAAAGTAAGATAAAGGGGCAGCCTCCAAAGACTTATTTCAGAATTTAAAAGATTTGTTTGCAACTCTGGATCAAACCAAAAAATGATAGCAGTAGCTATTTTTTTATGTAGATATCTGTTTCATGTACTTGTCAAACAGGGAATACCTCATTTTTACATCACAAGGAGTGTGCATGTAGATACGGAGATTCAGCTCGCCTCATACAAACATCTCTTAATGTAAAAAAATTAGATCCTCTCCACTTTAAATATTAACAGGATGAATGGGAGCAAAACAAATACATTGGTTGCCCAATTAGTTTGACCCCCCTCCCCTCCCCATTTCACAGAAACATAGCTGTGGAGAAGACAAGGGCCATTCCTAATGTGTGCTAATACAAAGGGGGCTATGCAACTTAGCAGCACAGTATCTGCTTTTCCATTCTGGAGAAGGTAAATAGTACTAATACAGAAACGCAGCAAGCATTCCTACATTTTGTCTCCTGCAGCTCGCTTTCCCTCTCGCCTCACGCTGTATGCTTGCCTGGAGCCTCTCTTTGGTGTCCTGCGCACGCGCACATGCCCCACACACCCCACGACACACTGAGCCCCAGTCCGGATCGGAGGATCGTTGCACCGGGCTACAAGTTGAGGGGGAGGAGGACAATCTGGTGTCGGCTCAGACTGTTACTCTGCAGCCAGTCGCGTTTGCCCCAGCCTGTACGCTCCTTATGTTCAGTGGCCAGCTGGCATCTGTCAACTTCTGTTTGCTCAGAAGTAAGTCAGATAGAATTCAATGTGCTTTACTCCTGGGGCAGTGTGTGCATTGGACTGCAGCTTTAATTAAGATGGGGTGCAATCCTATTAATACTTACCTGGGAGTAAGTGCCATAATACTATAATAAGTAAGACTTGCACTCTTAGGTGATCAATTTTTTTAAAAACCTCTGTTCCAATCAGCCCCTCCCCTGGCAACAGCACCCAGTCTTAGGAGACACCTTCCATCATACACGGACACTTTGGGACATTAAAGAAGCGCCGCATCTGGCCTTGGGCAGTGATCGAAATGATGGGGCTGCGTGTTCTGCAAGAAGCCTGAGCGAGGGGTGTGCAGTTCCCCCTGGCAGGGCAATGGAGGGGGGGGGAAGCCCGTCAGGGCAATGGAGGGGGGGATGGGGGAAAGACACGTGCCTTCCCTCACCTCTGATGCCCGGCCGTCCCTGGCTTGCCTCTTCACTGCCGCTTTGCTCCGCTGCCGCTCAGGTCCAACGTGCTGCCACCCTGCCGCTCTCCTCACTGCGTCCATGTGCTCTAAACTGCCATGGTGTGAAAAGCAGAGCAGGCGCAGAGCAGCCTGGGGCGCATTTTGCTGGCCAGCGAAAGTGGGCGGAGCAAAACAAACAAAACAAAACAGAGCCAGCCAGCCAGCAACGGAACCGGAACAGGGGTAATGGACGGTTGCACTGCCAAGACACAGCCGGGCATGTATATAGATTTATATACATGCCCAGCTGTGTCTCAGCAGCGCAACCGTCCATTACCCCCAGGAATTTCATTTTTACCCCATTTGGGGTAATTTACCCCTGTTCCCAGACCACTGCCTTAGGGGGAACTCAAGCCCCTTTCAGAGAGCAGATACTCCTGGGATACCGGCAGGAACAGGCGGTTCACCAAAGGATGATTGACAGCACAAGAGGAGGGACCAGCCTGACTTCTCACAATCCAGCACCTATAATTTTCATATATCTATTCCACAAGACTTGAAAAGGGGCATCCGTTACCGCCAACAACGGGAGAACAGTGCCACCCGCTGGCCAAGGCAGGCCTTGTTGAATTCTTCTTTTTCCTCTTTGCAGATCTGCCAGATTACTATTCCTTGGTGTGATCCTTTATACCAGAAGGACCCCTAGTGAACTTTTAAATTAATATCCACCATTCAGAATAACCCTAAATGTAAATCCACAGGTAGCCATCATAACAAACTGAAGAGTTTGTTTGCCACAGGTAGTCAAACCAGTCCGCCAGGTTCCTGGCTGTTTCCTGCCCTGTAAAAACACAAGCAACCCCTAAGAAGAAGTGAAACTGGATAAAAGTTATGCTACATAGAAGAGGTCTCTCTAAATTTACTCACTGAGAGACTATGATCCAGTTCCCACCCAACTGCAACATGGAATTTTAATTTTTTAACGTATATAATATTGGCATCATTTGCGTCTATGTGAATCTGTGATTGTAGTCTTCTCAGTACCGGTCAGCCCTCCTTATCCATGAGTTTGGGACCCACGAATTTGACCCAACACAGGCCAGGAAGCCCTCACTGTACCTCCCGGAGTGACCAGAAAAGTCTTCCGGACTTGTCAGGAAGCAGGTCTTCTGAGGCCCAGGGAGTTCACATGCAGCTTCCCTCAGCGGCGTAATGCAGCCGGAACGCTGGGCGGGAGGCATGGGTGAGCGGCAGCCCACCCGTTGCGTTCCAGTCCATTTCGCCGTCTTCCCCGCCCCCACGGGGGCAGGGAAGATGGTGAAACGGACCAGAACGCAACAGGCGGGCTGCCGCTCACCCATTCCTCCCGCCCAGCGTTCCGGCTGCATGACACCGCTGGCTTCCCTGCCTCAGAAGGCCTGCCAGAGCCTCCTGAGACACACTTACGGTTTAGTGAAAAACCAAAAGCAATGGCATACAAGGGGTTCAGGGGGTCAGGGGCCCCGGGTGCCACCCTCAGGGCAGTGACACCACTAGACAAATTGTGAAAATTGTGGTTTTAAGGAATAATACCATCATGTTATATACTAGCGGTTCTCAAACTTTTTAGCACTGGGACCCATTTTTTTAGAAAGGCACATGTCAGGACCCAGCAGAAGTGATGTCATGGCTGGAAGTGACATCTTCAAGCAGGAAGTGCCATCACTGTGATGAAATCAAATAACACTCCTGGAATGCAGACTGGCATTCTTGGACTGCAGCAATTGCACAGCCAGGAAACATCCCTGACAGAAAAGAAGATTAGGTCAAAATTGTGTGTAAAAGCAGTGGACTAAAGACAATTTACAAAACACTCACAAAAGGAATATAGCAAGAATAAGGTCTGCAGCTTCCAATATGGCTGCTCCCAGCTTTCGGAGACCCACATGACATTAGTCTTAGGTCACGACCTACCAAGGTGGTCCCGACCCACAGCTTGAGAAATACTGTTATATACCATTCGACGTGGAATTTCATCAGGAATTCAAACCAGAGTGTAATGGCTTATCTACCACAGGGCAGGAGGTCAATTCCCCCACAGTGGAGTAGTGGTTTTCTGCTGCCTCTGCTTCAGGGTGATGGTGGTTACCTTCCAGCGCATGGAAGTGCTGTGAAATGGGCCCTCCTGCCTGTCCTGGCTCCCATATGGCTCTAAATGGACCTATTTCTAGGGCCAGGACTGCACATGTGAGGGGTAAATGCACAGGTGCATGGGGGGAATATTGCATCACCTTGCTCCAGGGTAACCATCCCTCTGCTGCATTACTGACCACACTTCTGGCAGGGAGGCTCCCATCCCCCAGTGGCCCTACTAATAAATTGTTGTTGTTCAGTCACTAAGTCGTGTCCAACTCTTCGCGACCCCATGGACCACAGCACGCCAGGCCTCCCTGTCCTCCACTAGCTTCCCGACTTCACCCTATTTTTGACCACATTGAAATCTCCCCAGCAACATTTTTGGGTATTAGAATGAAAAGTATTCATCTGTTCAGGAAGGAACACCAAATTGTTGTTATTTGCCCTGGGTGATGTTCACAGGATGCCCAGCTAACTTGCTAGGTAGCATTAGAATGTCATCACTTTCAGTCCATGATCCTCAGTTGACAGGCACAAAGAAAAAGGGAAGTAATACCTAATTCCAAAAACTGAAGCACAGAGTTGAAAAGGTGTGGGTGTAAACTCAGATTATAATAGACTACTCCCATTAGAAGCTATTTCTGTGGACAACAGACATGAAGGACTGTTTGTGATCCTAAAACTAGTTATGTGCGCTTCTTTTTATACTGCTAAGGCGCAATGGTGTATGTCTACATACATACTGTATGTCCTCGGACACTGGTGCAACAACAATGCTACTGGCACAGCAGCACAGACGCCAGCGCAACACACCAGCATATGTCAGCCGACAACTCCTACCAGCCCAAAAGATGGCAGAGATATGGCTTGGACATGGGTGGGATAAGGAGGAATAAATATTACATGTTGGTTGCTTCCATCTAACACAGGAAGATGTAATGCAGACCCCAGGGGAAGCCCACTGCCAGCCTGGCTGCAGTGACCTGTGCAATCCCAGTTTGCTGACTGACTGGCTCCAGACAGGCGGTTGTGGCATTACAAGCTCCAGGACAGACAGCAAACCAACAGATGCAGCCAGACTCCACTAACACCTGCTATTTGGTTGTCTTGTTGGACATCTTGCAAAGGCAAGATGGGAGAAGGTGGTTGACACCCCCACTCACGTGCTGCTCAGATGCCACTCCCTCTTTCTCTCTAGGCTAATAGTTCCCAAATTGTGGATCTTGACCCACCAATGGGTCGTGAGCCAATTTCAGGTGGGTCCTGAAGCACCTGGAGCGGCCATATTGAGCCATATTGAGGTTCCGTGTGGTTGTTTTGCTTCTGTCAAGGTTGCAAATAGGCTTTTTTCCTTCCTGATTCATTTTGCTATTGGCAAATGGCTGAGAAATAACCCAACTTATTGCTGCACTCTCAGGAAAGCAGCAGGCTGTGGCATCACAATGACGGCACTTCCAGCCATGACATCACTTCTGGTGGGTCCTGGACAGATTGTCATTCTAAAAAATGGATCCTAGGGCTAAAAGGTTTGAGAACCACTGCTCTCTAAATACCATCACCTGATCTCTTGTTGCTTTGTGGCAGAGAAGAGGGCTGCCTGTCCCCCACTGCCATGGCTTCCACCTCCCCTTTAGTGGGCCTCAGCATGGGGCTCTGCAGGGATTCAGGTAAAGTTTTGCATTTGAATACAAATCACCAGAAGCACGTGTAGAAGACTGGGGAGACTTGCCTGAGCAGTAGTACTGATGAAAAGATCTAGGTGTTTTAGTGGGTGATAAGCTAAACGTGAGCTGGCAGTGTAACGCAAAGATGGATAATGCAATTCTAGGCAGCAGCAACAATAGCATTGATTTCAAGAGAGATAACAGTACCTCTGCACTCTGCGTTATTCCGACCCCACCTGGAATGCTGTTCTGGGTGCCACAGTTTAAGAGAGAGCTTGCTAAAATGGAGAGGAGGGTGACCTGGAGGGTGAGGGGGCTAGCAGGGATGTGCTCAAGTTCATGAGCCCGAGTTGCAAGTCAAGTCCCAAGTCAGCAATCCCACAATACAACTTGTAAGGCACAGCCATCATGACTCAACCCATGAAACATTTTGAGTCTTTTGAGTTGAGTCACGAGTCATTTCAAGAAATGAGTCGCATGCAGTCAAAAAACCCTTAAGTATTCCTGCTCCTCTCAATGCCCCCCAGCCCCTACCTCCTAGAATCAATCTACCCTAATGCTGCTGTCCTTCTGAATGCTAGCTTCTGGATTTTCCACAAGATTTTTCGGCACAAGGCCAAAAAAAAGTACAATTTAAGGAAGAACATGCGTGTGTGTGTGTGTGCGCGCACACACACACACACACACAAGATAGGCAATTGAGGGCCCAATCCTATCCAACTTTCCAGTGCCAATGCAGCCACAATGCAGCCCTGAAGTAAGGGAACAAACATTTCCTTACCTTAAGAATGCTTCTGTGATTTACACACACACACACACACACACACACACACACACACACACACACACACACACACACACAC